>VWZN01011573.1:5218-21270 GCA_013396955.1 Regulus satrapa | reverse complement strand
CTTGTTTTTCATGTTTGTGTTATGAAATTTGGCGACTGTTGTACAGAAACACCAAAGATATTGTTTATCTTTCAATTTAAAGCGTCCTTAAGCACTAGACATCACTTTTGTTCTGTGTCTGTGGGAAAGAGTGCAACTACAGTGAAACAGGGTAGTAAGAGAACAAGTTTCATTAGATATAAAAACCGGCTTTTTTTTTCTCTAGATAAAAAAATTTTCTGCAAATGTTGTTATTTAGTATTTCATGTCTTTCGGTAGACTAACAGGATTTGCTCTTTGAAGCAACACTAGACAGATATTTTTGCTGAGTTCTTTTCCAATCTGTACACTTTTCAGCTTTAAGGTATGTGCCAGAAATTCCTTTTCATGCAAAATCAATCTAGATGCAGAAAACCAATTAATAATTCATAAGTATAAATGTCAAAAATAAATGGTGTTTGCCTTTCCCGATGAGTCACTTAGAGCTTGCCTGCCTTGGGAAGTTATGGCGTCATAATCTAAGGGCTGAATTGGAAGTGCTACAATTTTAGAAGTATAGCTCTGCAATGGATGGGTTTCTCTCTGCTTTTAGAAGAATAGCTTTTAAACCTAATTGGGTTTTTTTGAAAAGGGAGTTGGTAGCATCAGACTGAGACCTATCCTTCCACTGCAGTGAAGGCATTTGTGCAGAACTGGCTAAGGCATTAGAGGTGACCAGTTAGTATATTTTTCTCTACTAATTCACCACATTAATTTGTTTTTCCCTGGGAATATTATCTTTTTCATCCAAATGTAGTTAGCTACAATTGTGTTTTGCTTCAGCTGAAGTGGAAGGTGGTTTCAGTACTTATGAGCTGGTCCTAATTGAGTCTTCTGTTGGTTGCTTCATCCAATTTCTTGCATTGGTTAGGAATGGATGGAATTTGGTTTTATTTTCTATTGTTATGAAAGGAATTAAGAGCTTTTAAAACAGAGCTGAGGCATGAAGAGTGTTCCAACGAAATGCAAAAATTTTTGGGAACCAGAATGTTTGAATGTGGGAATTTGCCTTGATGTGCAGAATAACCACAAGCCCACATTTACTGACTAAATTCCATCATCGAGGAGCCTTTCACTAGTGGAAGGCAAATGGAAGTTTGTCTTTCAGGAAGAGTGGTTGAATCTTATGTTATTATTTGCAGTCTAAATTTGGGATTTAATTATGCATATCGTATTCTGAGACTGGCAGGAAATCTTCCTTTCCCTCACAAAATTGTTGAAAAACATATTGCCAAATATGAGGCAAATTCCCTACTGTCAGAAGTTGCAGCAGTAAACATAATATGCCTTTCTTCTAGACTGCCATAAGTATAAACAGCTACATTATGAATTTTTGAAGCATGGGAAGATGTAATTGCTGAAAGCTGAAGCAAGCTTAGGTAAACTATATAAATCCTTAGCTTTTTAATGCAGGAAAGTATTTTTTTCTTTTATCAGATTTTTCTATTTTGTTTCACCTTTGTAAGCTGCTGCTGCAAAAAAGGCCCATAGGAACAAAAGTTAAACTTTGAATGGTAGGAATGGGATTTTCTTACTAGAAAGACTAAGAGCCAAAAATATATAAAGCATCAAAACACACAAAATATCAGAAGGTAAATAAATATTTTTCTTTGTTTTACAATATTGTCATTCAAAATATGTAAGTCAGGGTGATTTTGGACCTGTGACTTTTCAGAGACCTCAACTGGCATGTTTTAGGAAGACTGTGCTTTTATGGCCAAAACTCTATAATACTTGAAATAGAATAACAAAAGCTCTACTGCTTCTGGAAAGTATATCCTGTTTTTTTTTATTTAATGGTAGACTTGGGTGGGAGCAAAATACTAGAAAGGAAGATGAGCAATGATGAAAGACTGGAGAGATCCACAACAGGAATCTTTAAAAACTGAGCAGAGGCAAATTGTCTGCTCTGGTATGCATGGGTGACTGAGGAAGAAGGAGTGGCAGATGTTCGTGAATGAAGCTAGCACTTCCTGTTCCTGCTTCATTAGGCTGCTATTTCCAGGATTCCAGTTAGTGATCTGGACACAGTGATGTGTGTTGTTTCAGCCCAGGATAACAGATGACTGTTCCCAAAAACACATATAGCTTAAGTATCACCAATGTGTTAACGAGGTCAGCATGAGTTCAATGGTGTCTGCCAGTATAGGTGGAATTGAATGTGATAACAAGGGAAAAAGCCAACATCGTTTCTAAGATGACAACCCCAGCTGTTGCAGATTTCCTGTCTCACAGGGAGAAAGAATAAGGAAAAGGTAATATTCCTCTGCTGCTCTGATTTCAGGACAGTCTTTTTACAAGAACTGCTGGAAAGCCACTGAAAAATAAGCTTTCTATGACTTAGTGCTTTTTTATTTCTCTAGGGAGAGTTTGCTGTTCTGAGTAAACTGACAGAGCCTTTATATTTTATGTGTGGAAAGTTCCCCTGGCGCTGGCTGCCAAAGGTTCTGCTAGATTTTGATCAGCCAAGTCCCTGCATCAAATCAGTGACTCATTCAAACAGTCCGGTGAAGCTCAAAACTCTTCCAGGCAGAAACTGAGCTCTCAGCTAGTGTATTCCTGGGGCTCCCTGCAGTGCCATGATGTGCTGGGGACGGAGTTGCTGTCAGTGACTAAAAGTCCCCAGCCAGGCTGCAAAGGCAGAATGCAGTAACACGTACTGGCTATGCAGATGTATATAGCTTTTTGGGATCAAAGGCAAGATTGTCCCAGTGCGTCTTGCTTGTCCATAACCCTGAAGGAGGAGGAAGATCCTTGTGCTTTAGCATGATAAAGCATTGCTGCAGATTCTTAAGATGAGTTTCAATATATCTGTAGAATATGAGCTATCCTTCTGTTCTGTGCTGCTCTCTGCATGCCCTAAGTGACTAAACCACATATATGCTCTTTGTCAGAAGAAGATAAGTCTCTAAACGTGTGCAGTTGTGGCACTTGAGTCTAGAGTCTCGATGGCAGGAGCTAGGGTTTGGCTGTCTTGTTTCTTGATGCACAACCTATATGTACTAGCCAAGAAAAAAGACAAGCGTGCTTGGGTTGAGCTTCTGACTGGGGCCTACTGGTTCCAGTGCAGAATCTACCCTAATAATAAAAATAAGTTCCTGAGATTAAAAAAAGTTGAAATGTGGATGGACTTCTATTTGAAAATGTCTGCCAGACTGTAGGAGAAAATTAATGTGACGCCCAAGGGCTAACCTTATGCTCATTTCTTTTGGGCTGATAGGGTAATTGCTGATTTACCCCCTCATCTTAAGAACAAGACCACTTCCCAAATTATGTATTAAAAACAGCTATATGGGATTTCTAACAACTTTTATAAATTGCAAGCAGTCTTCCTGAGTAGATTTGAAAGCTCTAGAGAAATACAGACATGTTGTTGTTATGTCTTGTTGCTTGCAAAAGATGCTTTCTCTCTTTTCTTCCACAGCACACTGGAGCAAGAGAGATTTGAAAATTTAATGAAGCTGCAATAAAACAGCCTATTCTAGTTCCTTTTTTTTCCCCTTTCTTTTCATTTCTGTTTGAAGATTAACTGCAGACGTGCCCAGGGAAACTTATTGACCTACAAACAGATTAACTGATGTAGACTTTTTTTTCCTGATTTCCTCCTGATATTTCTTTCAACAATTTGAAAATATTGTTAGAGTAAATTGCATTTTCTTTAAGTGCTATATTAATTTTCTTGCAATAAAATTAAAGTTGGGAAGGTAAATTAAGCAGCTGAGGGAGAAGCCATGGATGTCAAATAAGCTGTTAGTTAAAGAATGAAGACCAGATCAGGAGTATAAGTAAAAGCCTTGTGGATGGTAGAGCCAGAGGGCTGAGGGCTAGAAACTTGGAGCTTTTTGAAGCACGTGATGGAACACGTAGCTAGAAGCTACAGCAGGTGGGGAGAGTGGGATCAGATGTTCTTTGTATGCTGTGTTTTAGCAATTTTACTAGCACTACACTGAGGACCTAAGAGAATGTGAAGAATATTTTTTTCCATATTCTCTATTGCAATGCCATGTGTGTAGTCATAATACCACAATACACCGTGGCTCTATTGCTATGGGAAATCATCAGGTGTCTCGTATGTCCATTTCCTGGCCTAAAGTCCACACTTTGCCCTTGAGAGTGACTGGGTTTGTGGTTATAGGTTTAAGATGTGAAATATTGGCACTTAGAAGCATTAATAAGCATGGATGAGATATTGCCAGCTCGCTCCCTGGTATTGCCGGGTGAGAGATGAGCGTGCTTTAAAATGCTGTTGCCTTGGTTTTGTTTTCATGGTCTTGTCTTGGAAATTACTTTCTATACATTGAAGAAGAAAGTAGTTGTCATTTCTGGTGCCTATACTAAGATACAGGGAACACATGAGAAAAATGTATAGGAATCCTGTCCTATCATATTGCAGATCTAAGTCTCTGACAGAAAATCCCAGGGAAGAGTGAAGTGGTGGGGGAAAAGATACAATAAAAGTATGTTTACAGGTATTTTGTTTCCTGCCAACAAGAAAAGCTCTGCAGTGCCTTCTTCTCCAACCATTCCTTTTCCCACATCTCTGCTGCAAAGTGACCAGGAGTGCAGAAAAAAATTACTTTTGCAATTTTTCTGTGCCATCCTTTGACATCTGAGGAATTTCTGGTGGGGCTTGTGAACGTAGTTTCCTCTGCAGTAGGTCAGGGTGAGGAAGGAGCTGAGACTTAACCAATTATTTAATTAATTAATTGTTTCTATTATTGTGACTCCTTGGCTCTACTGAGATAATACATTTGGTTAGCAGACTGAAAAGGTTAGCTTTTGTTCTGATACCTTATTTGTTTTTGAACAGCAAGAGTCCAGCTTGCTGTTTAAAATCCAGAAATAGTAATTAAATATTGGTCTAAATTATAAATCAGAGTAGTATAGCTCATAATTCTTTAATGTTATATTTTAAAAGGTGGATAAAAGAGTTAAGGAAACCAGAAAACATTTTTTTTAATCACAGGTTTTGAAAGCAAGCGGTGTATAATCAAGACATATAAAATTTTTCCCATTATTTTTTTCCAAAGGAGACTTGATACTAATGTACAGTGGAGGTGACCTTGTTCTTAATATGAGACATTCACTAACGCATGTGGCATATGCCTTTACTCAGCAGCAAGAAAAAATTCTGCAGACTAAATTCTGCAGATCTGGGTATTTTTGTTCATTTTTCTTTAGCATTCGGAGGTAATTTTAAACTAAACTTCAATAATAATAATGATAATGTTAATAATAATAATAATAATAGTGCTTTAGCAGCATAGAATTGCAAACATTAAGGAGACCTTACTGAATCCATATTTTTCAAAATTAGTAATGTAAGAGCAAAAACCTAGGGTTTTGCTATAACCACATGGTTATAAGTCTTTAGAGTTTTGAGGGGGGAACAATACAGAGAAAATACAGCAGAGAAATGATGCACTGCAAAGAACCATCATTAATTCCTCTGAGCCATTTTGTCTTTTTAGGGTTTACCTCCTTTGGGAGCTGTTCCAGTTTAAAATGGGTTCCAGATCTTTGACAGTGTGTGACTGTGCCCCTCCCTCTTGCTTTCTTTCAGACAGAGTGATGTAGCAGCTGACCTGAACTTCTGAGGCAGTGTCTGTGTTGGAAAGTCACACTGTGCAAAGTGCTTGGGAAAATTGCAGGAAATATTCCAGTTCCAGATGGGTTTTTCTATGTCATGTGAATATTTAAATTATTTTTCAGACAGCTATGAAGAGCTCTCTGTTCAGCTGATGGCTTGACTTGAGAATTAAATGTAGTAAATTGATTGCCTACTACTAACTTCCTTTGCAAGCAAGGGGATAGGTAGATGCAAGAAGAAAAGTAACATCATCCACACAGAAATCATGCAGATTTATGGACCAAGAGGGCTTTATTTTAAGAAAGGTGTAATAACTAAGATGTAGCAGATCAGGTTTCTTTACCTCCATCACATTTTAAAGACCTAGATTGCATTTTCTGAGGCACAGGAAACGTGGGACTTTAAAGAGACTAGAATGGAACTTCAGAAATACTCCCTGTGATCTCTGGTGGTCTTGGTAGCATTGGTGATTTATTATCTAGGAGTGTCATCATCAGGAAATCTGCGGTACTGGGTAGTCTGCTGCAGCACTGATTGTCCACATCTGCAAGGTTTGAATAATGAAAACCAGGAGGAGGTGGGGAGTCCCTGGTGAGGAACTGCTTCTGTATTCCATCACATTTTGATGTCTGCCATAGTTGGCCTAAGAAGTGAAGGATCCTTAACCACTTTCTGTGCACCCAGACATAAGTTGGGCAGTAGATAGTTGTAGTAACTAAGGGATCCACATTGGCAGTGGAAGCGTTGCTTAGAATTCCTGTTCCTGCTTTGCATCACTTTTGTCTCACCAGTATGCAAAAGTTGTGACAGTGGAAAAGCAGCTGTAAACTCATGAGCAAACTATGAATTCGTGATCTCTGGATATGCCAGAGAGGGTAGCTATTGTAAATGTATCCCTGAAGGCAAATGTCTGTTTATTCTGCTTTTTTTGCTGTGTATTTCTTTGTAGTTTGCTGACCTGAGCCATTGCTCTCATGCAGCCAGGAATCAATGACTATAGAGTGGTGTATGATCTTGGCTGGTGCTGGTCTTGCTGAAGATTTGTGCTGTGTAATTCCAATTTGCTAATTTACCCAAGTGTGCAGTGCTAGTGAGTAATGGTACAGCCATACCTGTTTATTGTCAGTGATTTTAAATACGTTGTTTCAAAACCATGCTTTGCAGACAAAGATAGACCTGTGATTTCTCCTTGACATGACAACTGCAGTTTTGCTGTTGATCAAGTAATTAGTGGGACTGGAAGATCTGATGAATTTAATCTACATTCATATATTAGGTTAGTATGGGAAGACCCTGAATTCTGCATCCCTTTGAAGAGTCAAGAGTAGGACTGACCTCTGTAGGCTTATCTTTCTAGATACTTCCAGTAAAATAAGTCACTTCATTAGAGCCACATGCTAAGAACTTTATTCACCTTTACATTCTTTATTTGCACCAGAACCTGTTTTTGGTGTGTGGTAGGAGAAAGATGTTATTTTTAAGACTTTATATTTCTTTGAAAAATTGAAAATTTAAATGAAGAGAGTGTATTTGAAAAGGTAAATTTTCAGCATTGAGAAGGAGTTGATCATAATTCATAATCTTTTTAAAATTTGAGCTGTTCTGCTACGCTTCCCAAAGTTCACACAAAAGCTTGGTAAATTGTAATAAGTACCGTTTCTCATGAACAATACCTTAATCAATCAGGGAATTTATAGTTTTGTTAATATATGTGGGTGAGAGCCATTCTATATTTAAGCTGATTGGTGTACCCCTATTTAATCATAGCTTTGCTCACGTCATTATATATCTGAACAGTTCTGTAGAGCCACTGTGATCCCTGCAGTCTTGCTTGGTGGGGCTACAGGCATTGCAACACTTTCAAGGCTGCACAGACTTTTAAAGTTTTCAGAAAACACTCTTTTTTAGGGGAGCAACCATGTAGAGTGGATAGTTTGTTTTCTTTCCTTTAAATCTTCCTGAAGTAAATGTGGACTTTACTTCACACTGTGGAAGGGATGCTTATCTGTACTTAGGCAAATAGCTTTTGTGAGACCTCTGTTCCTTCTGTTTACTTGCATTTCTAGGGCTGCTTTAAAATCTTTTTTTTTATATACCTTTCTTCTCTTAAGACCTAATGACATCACTGAGCAGCATTTCAAGTGACTTTCATCTTTTAATATGAACTAATCAGTCACACAGAATTGTCCAAGGAGTAGGCCACAACCTGAATAACCTGTGTTGTATTTTTTCAGTGCATGTTCAATGGAGTTGCACGCAGCAAGGTCCAAGATCATGTGTTTAAATAACAACACAGAGATTGCTTTGCCTTCTGACTACTACAGCTGATGCTGCAAGTAACTGTAAATATTGGTGCAACCTAGTGGAATCCTACATATATACTCAGCCCTCTACCTGTGTCCTTGCTGCTGTGAGGACAAAACGAGACTGTGACAGACACTTTATATACTTCCTTCAGACTGAACATACATATAGACTAACATGGTGTGTATATATATATATATATATATATATATGTATATGTATATATATGTGTATATATAGCATATATACAGTTTTATATCTTGATTTCTTGACATCATGAAAAGTATCTGTTCCCCTGAGACTAACCCAGCTTTTGTCTGTGTTCAGATGTCTTAGTATTTGTCTGCTTCTGGGGTGATGTGCAAGTGGCAATAAGTCTCCCTCTCTTCTGGTCCTCACCCTCTCTCAGGAGCCGTGAAACTCTTAGGAGCCATGTAAATACGTTACTTGTACTTGCTTTTTTTATACTACAAATGTATTTGGATTTATAGCATTTGTTCTGTCCACACAACCTGATTTTTTCCTGGTAATTTTATGTACATATTCTTTGTGGAAAGTCCTGTGAGTCAGTCTTTTCTTCTCTGCATTTGTAGATGAATTTGAAATTCTTGAGTCCAATTAGAGTCTCTCTGCAGACGTGTAAGCTTTTTCATTTCATGTTCTTCCGGTTTACTTGTCCTTGTGGAACTAGCAGTGAAATTATTGTGGTACATCCCTGTTCACATATCTGTATATGATTATGTATCAAGCGGTCCCAGCCATTAGGGATGTGAAAGCAATACTCAGACAAAGGAGATATGTAATTTTGTGTATATGTCCATATTATTTATGTATCAGCATAGGAGATATTTAGATACAGACACCCTATCCCTGGTAATTTGCAGTTGCTCTTTAGGTGATCAAGTGGTACATCAGAGAAAATTACTAGCTGTTGTTACCATCTGACCAATGCAGAATATCTGAAAATGGTGCATTTGTTATATATATGTGTGCTACAAACATAAACAAAAGGGCAGATGTAGATACTAGTAGAAAAGAGATCATCCAGCTTTTTGTAGCAATATTAGGCTTGAGCATTCAAATAAAGGGATGAAAGTGCCTTCTGAAGTGATAATTAATATTTTATGTTTTATATCCACGTAGAAAATCATGGTAGTTTAATGAGACAAGCAGTACTATTTTGATGTATACTGTAATCAGCTCTGAACATTTAAAAATCTTAAGGTAATATTATGGTACTGAGACGCTGAATTAAAAGCATGATTTAAAAAAAAAATACACCAGACTGAGTCTGCATTGTTCTTGACTTGAAACTGTATGTTCATGATTCCAAAGCTTTCAAGAAGTGCAGAGAAAATAAAAATTAAAATTGCAAGATTTCAAAGGTAAAAAATCACAGACATTTCATTATCAAAGTGAATTTCTCCAATGAATAAGAGTAATATACGGTCTTTTCATTATCCCGATCCCAGTGTTGACATTGGGGTAATAACCTTCCCAATAAGTGCCATCAAGTGCTCTTTGTAAGTCTTTCTCTGAAGATCTTTCACCCCATTGCTGACCTTTCTCTGGACACGCTAATAGTTTGATGTCCTTCTTGAATTGGACTCCTAGAGCTGCACACAGAACTTGAGGTGAGGCTGCACAGCACAGAGGGACAATAATTTCTCTTGCCCAGATGGTGATGCTGTGCCTGAGGGACCCCAGAATGCAGTTGCTCTTCTGCCTGGCAGGGCACTGCTGGCTCATATTCAATTTTTCATCAATCCAAACTCCCTCTTGTTTTTCCATGAGGCTTCTTTCCAGGCTTTTGTCCCCAGCTTGTACATACAACCTGGATTACCCCATCATGAGTAAAAAAATTCACTACTTGCTCTTGTTTAATTTCATATAGCTGATGATTTCCCACTTCTCTAGTTTCATCCATATCTTTCTGTAAGGCCTCTCCATGTCTGAGGAAGTTCACAGCTTTTCCTCTCTTGGTAACATCAGCAGAGTACCTAATATACCTTTTGACAACATCAGCAAAGTACTTAACACACTTTCAATTTCTGTGTCCAGGTAATTCATAAAAAAACATCAAAGAGCACTGCCCTAAAACTGAGCCCCATGAAGCTTGCTGGTGACTGCCAGCCTGATGTGACGTGATTTACTGTAAACCCTACCCATCAGTCAGTTTCTCACCCAGCATGTTATAGATTCTCACCCAGCATGTTACAGATATATCTATGTGCTGGACATTTTGTCCAGCAGGCTGCTGTGAGAGATGGTATATTAATCATGCATCATGAATGCGTTCATTAAGTGCTGTGTATCACATCCTCTCATTATATAACACATTATAACTATTTATATTCACAACAGAGCGTGAAACTTCTTTAGCTTGTTCTTAGGACTGTTAAATAAAGGTTTATTGAGTCCTCCATAGATTTGCATTAAATCTCACCTCTTCTAGTTCTACACTGTGAATTGTTTTCCCATGTCTAAAACTGCAGAGATGACTCACCAGTGTTGGGTGATATCTTGACCCCAATGAAGTAGTTTTATAAAAACAGAAGTATTGCGTATTTTTCTGCACTGAGAGACAACCAGCTGCAAATACTCTGCCTGTAGGGTGTTGTTCAGTGGCAGAGGGAAAGGGAGGCTCTAGAAAAAGAAGGGTCACTGTACCAGTCTGGTAATATTAGCATGTGACCCTGATAAATATCTGTGATTGCTGTGTTAAAAACATGCTGGGATTAAAGCCATTATGAAACTCTTACAAGTAAAGTGAACTGTAGAAGAAAAAAATGTTTTTCTGTTGTGTGTGACTGGCTTCGGCGGAGGTCTGGAGATTAGGAGTCAAGTCAGTTGCCAGCCAATGCTTAGCTGTACTAGAGCAAGTATGTAGTGTGGATCTGCCTGAATGGTGGGTGTGAAAAAGGAAGGACAGGAGTGTGGTCAGATAGTATAAAAAATGCTGGCCAAAGAGTGTGAAGCAATAATGAGTTACAAGTAGCTTGCAGGGAAGACTAGGCTACTGAGAGGCATAGTGTCAGCCTGTGTCATAGGGAGCAGCACAAACCTTCAGGTTCTTGGAGGATGCAGGGCCTAATCTTCAGGTTAACAGTTAACAAAATAGAAGGCTTTCAGAAACATTCAGTCATGCTTTCTGATTTTTCATCTATGTTTAAGGTTTTGATTTAAGGCTGGCAAGACAGTTTGAAGTAATATAAGAGTAAATAGAACATTGTGGCATAGGTATTTATACATAACATATCAAACATTTATGTATAGGCACTTTTTCTTGCTTAATTAATTCCAACTACAGAAAAAGTGCAGATACTATAAGTTCTTATTATCCTAATTTTTATTATTAATTTATTATAAGTTATAATAGAACTTCTGTTTTACGTCACTTGGGAAAGAAAATACATTGGTTTTCTAAGTTAAGTTATGCACATTGATTTTCTTTGAACCTGAACTCTCAAGTAGGTGGTTCTTAAGCTACTTCAGATATGTTAAAGAATATTCAAAACCCAAATACTTTCAAAATTTGGTGACGTGAAATTGTATATCTGTTCATGAACAGCTATTGTGATTGTAGTAGGAACTATTCCTGTGATAATGAGGGAAAAGATTAGTCAAACCGAAAGGTTTGTGACATCTTTCATTACTAAGAGATAATTGAGCAATTGGTAAAGCCTTGTTAATTTTGTGGTATATTTAAAGCAAAGATATGTGCAGGAGATTAAATATGCTTTTTAGTGTCTATGTAGAATCTATGTCTATGTTAAGTTCCTAATTCAGTGTTTCTTCTTTTTTGCTGGTGGAGCCATTAAGCTGATTTGTCTTGTAAAGATGGTTCTTGCTAATATGTAATCACATGGTGCAGGAGTAATGTTTTAACACCATCTGTAGACTGGAGCGGTTTTGTTAAGAAATACAAATTTTCACAAATTTTTCAACAATTATTGATAAACTGTAACATTTATTAATGAGATGTAGAGGATGTAGAATAAAGTCGATATAAGAATTTGATTGGGGAATAGAAGTTTCAGTTTGTGCTTCAAGCAGTTTGTAAATTAGTATTGCATTAGTTTTCTGCCCTTCCTTCTTAAGCAACTTCAGTCTCTTAAAGCATAAGAAGTAATTTATTAGTGAAAGACTCTGAAAGCAAGAATAACCTCTACTGATAGCTTCCTTGTGAGTAAATAGAGGTGTAGTGTTATAGGAGCAAAGGAGCTTACTTGCTGAAAAATTCTGCCTCTCCTTCCACAATGGCAAAGAGGACCATATTGTCAGGACCTTTGCCTGAAGTCTGCATCCTTCTGCCATCAGCAAAGTCAGTTCTGGTTGAGATGTCTGAGTGAGGGACCCCCCTCACCATCAGGAGTTCAGCTGGCTGCAGTGTTGGGAGAAAGGAAAGAGTAGGCTTGCTTCATGGAATATCACTCTGGAAAATGCTGTTGTGAGGTGACAAACCAGGTTAATGATGAGCGCAACAGTGAGGATAGTGAACAAGGCTGGTAAAATGAAGCTTCACTTGCATTCTAAACAAGAAAAAAAGTATTTGTTATCCTTCTTCTCAGCACCTCATGCGGAAGCTCCCTAGTTGTGCAAATATGAGAACTGGGGATTTAATTCTACCATAAAAGAGATATAGAGTAAGTCCTTTCATGTAAATAATAGATTTTTCATAGGAACAGAGAAAAGACCTCTTTAAAATTTTTGCTTCCATTTTAAGCTGACTAAAAGGGCAACACAAACATTCTAAAGATAAATGCTGAGATTAAAAAATGCATTTTTTTAAGGGATACATGTTTTGAGGGAGGAAAAATGCTTATGCATGTTCAAAAGGGGATGCAGTCCTTAAAGTAACTAATGATGCACATTAATCCCCTTAATGTTCACACAAGTACCTTTAGGAAATGGTGGTAAACAATTAGTTAAGAAATGAGTAATGTGTGGTAGTAAGAGAAATACTTTTGATGGTACAGTCCAAATTGCACCAATAACTATTGGTCTTTCAATAACACTCTTGTGTGGTGAGAGTGCCTTTGTGATGTGATGATGGCTGAAATTCTGACATATCAGGCTTTGAGACAGTCAGTGATGCTTAAAATACCACAGTGCAGCTAATACACAGTGACTGTTGCGCTGCATATTTTACTCTGCAACAGGCCCAATCCAACTTAATTTGATAAATTACTTTCAACTTCTTTTGAGTACTCTGCAGATTCAAGCGCTGTCAAAGGGGCTGTTCATTGCTCAAGTCTCTACTATGTGGAGGCCTACAGGGGAAATCTGAAGAAAGAAGATCTGGATGGGAGATAAAAAATAACCATGTTGTGTAGGAATGGCATATCTAATTAAGATAGAAATGGAAATACATTGTAGGGTATTTTGGATGTTTATTAGCATAAAAAAAAAAGACTTTGTAATTTAAGCACATATAAAAAATTCAATTTGACCTTTCAGTCATGTTCAAAATACTAAATTCTCGGTGTGCATACTTGAGATTTAGATAGTTGCTGTGCCAAACAGAGGAATTATCCGTGAACTAAGGGTTAAATAAGTTCTGATGTATTGTAGTCCACAGGTAGAAGAACACTAAAAAAGATTACCACATTTGTCACAGGAGTTTTCAAATGAGACAGTAAAATAAACTACATTGATTTGTTGGCTTTATAGACAAGACTATACAAATACAAGTTTTTTGTTTTGAGCTTTGTGAAATCACCACAAAAGATATTCAGCAAAAAACCCAATAGTGACCTGAAATTTGCATCATTATGATAATGATGCCTGGCTGTGGGACATTTCAAGATCACATTTCTTCTAGGTATCCCCAGAACATTGCTGGTTTGAAAATTGAGTCTTGCTCTGTTTTTTTTCCCTTTCTGCTTGCTTGTGCAGTCATCACTGACACTGGACCAGTGATGCCTGATCTGGCGCTCCCATCAAATCTGTGGTTTCCAGAACAGAGTGTGCTATGTGTTGGAGTCCCTGAGCATATTACTTTTCTATGACCTCTCCTTCAAAGAAGCTTTACTTACTTTTGGCTCTTGCTTTTGTTTATTTCAGCCTAAGGAAAAATTATCTGTGGAGAAGTTCGTCTTTAGTCCACTTTTGCCTTCCTTCCAGCAGAACACTATTTATTTTACATTCATTTTCTATTCAGATATATTTAAAATGTTCGCTAAAAGAGGAACACGCAAGGAACTGTAGTCTTGTATATCACTGTTTCACCTTTCCTTTGAACTCTCCTGACACTAGTCTTGAGGGGGCACTGAAAAAGTACTGATTAGCAGGAAACATAGGCTAAGAGAAGAAAAGTCAGATTTTGGAGACATCTATCTAGACATAATAATGTTGCAACAGACTGGAACTGACTACAAAAGTAGCTAGTGCTTTGAACATCTATATCAGTTGGTGCTCCCTGAGGGAAACAGTGACATGATCAGTGTAAGTGAGTTGTTCAATAATATTTTCCATTCAAACTTCATACTCTTGCAAAGGCATGGAAAGTTAATAGCACTTTGTGGTTTGGACGTGGCATTTTCAGGTTACTGAGAAAGTATCTACTGGTTCTTATCCTTACTATTCCTTGACCTTCTTGCCACTCATAGCTTGGAAGCAGAATCACTTGCACATCCTGCAAGAAATCACTAAAGAAAATGGAATTCTCTGCCTCTCTTTGCGTTTCTGGCTATAAATGAATGAACACCACATTTAAGACTATATTTTGAAATGAAAAAGATCACTTTTTCAGTGTTAAGTGATCAATTAATTTTATATGCATATAAACAGAAAGACTTTTTACAGTCTCAGCCAGAAACCTTGGCTCTGACTCCTGCTTAAATGACGATTACTGTTGTCGCTGACTGTTGGGTGACTAAATGAGGAATATCCGTGACTAAAGGTGCGAGATGGTTTAGGTTAATCTTGGATCTGTAGGCTCCCTGTCTGGGTTTATTGTCGGTTTACATGATGCAGACGTAGAAGACAGGAAAGAGCGGTTGCTCTTGGTTCAAAGCTGATTCATTCTGCCCATCCCTTAGGAAAAAACAACAACAACAAAAAAATCATACTCTTTGTGGCTGGCTCAGGCTGGGATACTGACAACAGAGAAAAGTTTCCACTGTTTTCTGTGGGGCACAAGTCATTTAATTTCTGATGAACTGTTCTTAAAACATGTTTCAGCTGTAAAGAGTTTGTCAGCACCCTCCTCTCCAGACAGTCAAATATGCTGCTGAGGCTGTTTCAGTAGCACTAATTAACATGTTCTCTCCTGCTAGGAATTACAGCAACCATGCTGAAATCTTTTAAACTCATTACTTGTAGACCCACATTGGTCTATATTTAGGGTGTTGAGCAGCACATAAGAGTTGTTAGGAAAGTTTTAAAGATGACCCCTTTGAAGCATGCAATGTCTGTGACTGTCTAAGATTTTTTTCCTCTGTCTTGCACTGTGAGCACCATTTTGCCTGTGTTTGGCGGGAGGGGAGGCAAGCAGGAAGCAAGGGCTGATGGCTGGGGAGTCACTGCATTCCCTGGCAGCTGGGAGCTGCTTTGTGACTTCAGCACAGCATTGGTTCAGGCCACTACTTAACAAATTTTGGTTACCATCGGCTACGGGGCACAGGAGACATACTTCACCCCTTGTCTGGCCTTTTCCAGTTGATTTAAGAGTATTACAGTGGTTATATAATGCACTGTCCTGGGAGGCATGGGCAGCAGATCGCGTGCAGGAGGTTGCCTGATCAGAGAAATTCTGGCTTATGAGCCATTGTTGGGCAGCTGCCTTCCTGAACTGTCAGCTCACAAAGCAGTACAAGCTACTTTTATTCTCTTGATTTGTCTGATAGGATGTTAAGATTGTATTTAGTCACAGGGTATGATAAGCTCTATATGGCTTATCCGGAGGTTATGTAATGCTCCACAAACACAGGCTGGGGTCTCAGTTGATCCTGGGCAGGCTGTGCAGGGTTTGTGCTGTAGCACTGTTGTCATGGCTCGTATTTAGCCATTTATTTAGAAACAGCTCATCCATTTCATATGGTCTTTATAAAAGATGCTAAGGACAACTCTTAAGAAGCCAACACATCTGGAATAAGTCCTTTTTTCCTTTTTTTTTTTTTTTTTTTTTAAAGTTATT
>VWZN01011572.1:168123-185250 GCA_013396955.1 Regulus satrapa | reverse complement strand
TAATCCTTTATGAGTCCCTTTGAAAGCATCCTGAGTGGGTTTAAAAATATCCTACAAAATGATAAAAAACCCAAGCCACTTTAGATCATATGGGAACAAATAATCAGAAATCAGGATACAGTAAGAAAACCAAGCACTACAGCCATTACAGGCAGGATTTTCTCTTTCAGAAATAGTTGCACTCATTTTCTAAGTGCCTCTGTTCCACTTTCAGTGAGTCCTATATGTTAGCAGTGAACAGTTCTGCAAGCATTGATGCCTGCAAGATTATATGGCCACTTAAGTGGAACACTTAGACCCTCCTGTCTAAAAAATATCCACTCAGTTCAGTTTTCCTCACTTACTCCCCCTCTTTTTTCCTCTGGTCCTTTTGAATGGCAGCAAACAAGCAGACAGGTCTTCCTTTCAAAACATCTTCCTCCTGTCCCCCAGAGGAACTCTAGGCTGAAAAGGTCAACCCTGGAGTTGAAGGGAGGCTAACTTGGATCAAGCACTGCATGAACTGATCTATTCCTGAAAGGATATTTTTATAACCTTTGTGACCACTAAAAAGTGACTAAACAAGACTCACTGGCCATGATTGGCAAGGTAGATCAATGACCTGAAGTCTACCAATAGGACAGAATCCATCATAAGTACATTGTTCCTTATTTGTACTGTCTCTAATAAAGACAGGAAGAACATAAGGGAAAGTGTGGTAGAACACAGTAGCACTAATATTTCCAAGTGTGCAAGGAAGTCTTGCCACATATTTATGTGAAAAAATCTAGCACTTCAAGAGATAGTAATCAAAACAGCTATTAAAAAGCATCTCTGACATTCTTTGAAATGGAATAAAAGACAATTGGTTATGCTAATGACTACTGAGGTCAAGCTGAAATCTGATACAGCTGTAGAACCCAATTTAAGATGGCACTCACCATCAATGACCTAAGAGTACAATGCTCTACAACGAGCGAAGCTTTTATTGCCAGTGACTACTACATCTTCCAAATCTTACTCAATAGCGTCCCATAGTGCCGACTAGAAAATAAATTCTTCATTTTTCTGTTGCTTTTCTATATATCTCACTATAGCCTTGACTTGCATGAAGCTATGTTCTTTCATCTCAGTCAATGTCACTATTTATTTTTCTGTATTACCTTATACCTCCACTTGCAAGTCAATTTAATAAACACTTAATCTGGAATCAAGGCTCTATACTCTAATAAGTTCTAAAGCAAGAAGATGCCATAGCTCTACTATTTGTTCACTAGAGGTAGCAGAAGAAATGTCATGCTGTGACAGCTTGATGGGAAAAAAGAAAACCAGAACTGAGGAATATAAGCAGAATCTTTGTTAAAGGTAAAAAAAGGAATCTGTGACAAGGTACAAGTCTCTGAATTTTCAAGTGAATGTGTTATCAACCAACATTTTTCTCTCTCCTCAGTGATAATACTTAATATACTCAATATTGTAAAAAAAAATATACTTTTACAGTTAACACATAATACTATATATAATAGTATAATATGAAGTTAACAGAAAATGTGTAGTATGTCTTAGCACCATCATACAACAGCATTGCAATCCTGTCCCAAGCAGACAGAAAGAATTGCATAACAACTTCAGATTTCTCCTAGTCCACCTTATGATCATGTTGTTCTTCAGTGAAAATGGGCTGCAAAAAACACTGTACTACAAAGTACAAATTAATTAAACAATCCACTATAGTCATGTAGCTGAATACAGCATGAAGAACCTCACAACATTCAACAAGGATGAATCAAGGCCTGCATGGACTGACCCTTTCCACCAATTGCTCTAGGGCCTAGAGCACCTGGTTAGGAGCTCTGCAAAGCTAAAGGGACCCTTGTGGATATTGGCTAAAGAGGAGCCAGCATGGGACTCTGTAATAAATGAAGGCAAATAGCCTAGTGGGCTATAACAAGAAAAACTACAGGAAACTCAAGTGAATCCACTGGAAGGTAGCCATGATGGACAGGGGGCTGGGGAAAATAGGATTTGAGAAAATAGGATTTGTTCAGCCTTGAAGAAAAGAAGGCTCCAGGCTTAGCAGCAAAGCCCCAGTAGTACAGGGAGACTGTTTGGAAAACAGCACTCAGTTATTCATGGTGTTGTATAATGGAAGACTGAGAAACACCCACTCTTCAAATAGGTGGCTGCAACTGGATTAAGGAGAGCAGGCAGGGAAAGTTTCACCATGCAGATAACAAAGCTTTAAAATCCAGAGAAGTTGTGGAATTTCCATCCTCTGAGATCTTACAGGTCCAGACAGCAATGGTCTTAACTTAAGGCTGGCTCTGCTTTGAGCAGGACCCTGGAATAAATGCCTCTTGAGATCTCTTCCAACCTGAGGGATTCTGCAATTCTAAGTCATAAACCCCAAGAGTTCCAAATAAACTCCTTAAATAAACAGCAAGAAAATCTTTTCTGGGTGATTATTTATATAAACCTTGTACTCCTAATGAAGCTGTCTTTTCAAATGTCTGAACAACTGATTTGAAGACTAGTGTATTTGACTATAATATCATCAAATTAAAAAAAAGAAAGTTGCTCATTTCTATAGCATTATTTAGCTTGGAGAGCAAATTCAGAAAAAAGCATCATTAATGTTGTATGAAGAAAAGAAACATCTGAATCACCAGCAAATGCAAGCAGTAGCTTAAATAACCTGCTAAGTCCTGCTAACTCTCACATACTCCATAACTTGGTCACTCTAAGGAAATAAACAGTCTAACACACCAATACATCTCCTACTTGAAAGGTCAATAAAGAAACATGTAGCATTAAAAAAAAATTTACATAGAGTTATTTCACCCCAAACTGTGCCACTTCTTTCTTAGGGGACATAAGAAGAATCACAGGAATGACAAGACAGAAAGTAGATTTTGAAATATTCATTTTCTCTAAAGCCATTTTTCACCTGAACATTTAGCTCCAACTGCAATTTAGCTACAGCAGTGCTTTTTCTAGAGCTGCTTGCTACAGAAGTCAATGCAATATTCAAGAAATACCCAGAGCACATGTGTGGATATTCTCCGGAAGGTAACATAACCCTCATTACTTAAGTGAAAAAATACTAGGGTTGTTCTCAAACTTTAATTATCATTGATATGATTTACACCTGAAATATACCAACTAATTTGGCATGGGCTTTTTTCCAGTGCGTTAAGGTTAGATATACAGGATACATATTTCCGATAATGACAAAGAAAAAATATTCCATATACATCCAGTAATTTATCACCAAAACAGTATAGTACACAGACGTATAACTGAATGTCTTGTCCTGACACTGGCTTGCCTGCAGCAAAACACAGAACATAGCCCTCCACCAATACACAAATGTACTGACTTATATGATGTGATATTCTTATTGACTTCAAATATACTCCTTATTCCTGCTCTCCTCGAAGTCTTATTTTTCAAGGAATCATAGAAGGGATCGCCAAAACCCAAAGGGGGGGGGGAAACCCCCAGCAAAACAAACATACAAAACAACCTCAAAAAAAACCAAAATCTAAAACTCAAACACTCCTTTCAGAGTGTTCAGACACTTGCTGAATACTATTCCCATCAGAAATCAAAATATGGTATTTACCTGGCATAACCCTTGTATTAAAGAGACTGAAGTGCAGTAGCTAAAAGATGTCACAATAATATTGAGTTTGCTTGGTGAAAATGGATCAAGTAAGTAAAGGTATATTAACAGTCATTCTTTCTTGAATCACTCCCATAAAATGTTGCCATTTCTAACACCAGAAACAACTCCAGTAACAACCCTTGCTTCAAGGCAACAAACATAATTCTTATCCATATGCTCCTGAAATAAATAGAAATGTTCTGAATTCCTTAGAAGATAAATAGAATTTTTTTTTTTTTTTTTGCTGCCCCAAACACCAATGTTCCTTTCCTCAAAAGAAATAAGAGGCCAAGCTCATTGCCATAAGTTTAAGGCTTTGATTAAGGCTGCTCATGGACTTAAAAATAGCTAGTTGCTTAAACACTGCTGAATTAGATGCAAAATGAGGTAAAGATGAGAACAAAAGTCTCACTGCACTCTAGAACAATGGGCTTGGATATACATTAGTTAGGACCACTTATTTGCTAAGCTGGGGCTCTATACAGAGTAAATTTTCCCTGAGTACCAAAGATACCTTGCAGTGACTGTGAGAACCACACTTTTTTTTTTGTTGGGTTTTTTTGTTTTATTGAACAGTATTTATTTCCTCATCTTCTGCTGGGCAAGCAATGAAGCAAACTGATTTCCTGTAAGCTTTATCAGAAGTTCAGCATCATTACCAAAGCAAAACTGCATCAATTAATTAAACAGAAAAAGCATTCTAATTAAAACCTGATAGACATGTAATTGTGGCTTTCTTCTGTACAGAGTAGTGAAAAGAAAAACAAGACAAAGCTATGGTAACAAAAAAAAACCCCAAAGAGACTGAAGCAAACATAGGCAAAACTGAAATTTAGTTCAGAAAGTGGTATTTCAAAGTTCAAGTCAGAGCAGGTTCTTCATTCTCAGAAGACAGCAGATGTTACATTCAAGGTATCATCAAGTAAAAACAACCTCACCACACATTACTTTAGTTTAACTCTATTCTTAATCCAACTGGAACTCTGCTGGCAAATTTATTTTCCAAGTCTCACATACAAAACTGCAGATGCAGGAAGTTTCAAGCAAAGAGTTTTCTGGGAACAGGTTGCAACAAAACAGTATTGAATTTTAGGTCAACAATTTTTGTAACTAAAATGTCTCATTTAAGCTAGGACACTACTCTCCCTGAAGAGCTCAGGAAACAGGTATTTGGTACTTGACTTTTCAAAGACCTTGTAGGAAAAAGGTAGTATTTTCATACATTATTTACAGTATCACCTAGCAGACTCGATGTTCCCCACCTCAAAATAAATCAGAAAATCTACACCAAAAGGGCACTGGTTTGAACTCCAAAGCATGTTCCTAGCATTGTCCTACTTGCCCATGCAAATTATAAGATCAAATGTGTATAAAACAACTAACTTCATATTGAAAACAGAACCAAACTGACTCATTTAGGTAACCAGGGTTTATATAAAGAGTAATGAAATCATTCTCAGCTTTAAATATCAGAGAAATGAAAAGAATCAAAATCTGTGGACTTGGTTTGGATGTCTATACTAAAACAGAAAGGGGCCCTTTTGAGGTCACTTTAAAAAAAGGCAAAAAGCCAGACTGACACAAAGAGCTTTGGGCAAGAACTTAATTCAGCTAGAATCTAGGTAAGAGATTTTAGTTATACTGCTGAGATAAATTATACAGTCAGAGGAGGGGGACAAATGGCAAATTCAGCATCTAAACAATGTTTCTGGTACTGGCACAGAACGCAAGGGAAATAAGAGCAGGAAAAACCAAAAAAGCTTTGCTTAAATACCAACTTAAATTGCCAAAGTCAAATATATATTTTGGCCATACTCCTTAAACACTAACTGTGCCATTTACCAAAGTGTTCAGATTCCATTGACACTATATTTTAATCAGAAGGGATTAGGGAGCAATGGCTGCAGTGCTTTATATGGCCTTGGCAAAAATCAACAGCCCCTGTCCCACTAGAACTGATTTTATTTCCATAAATAATAATGCAACTAGGGATGAAACTATGCTAAGTCTATCCAAGAACTAAGTTCACATCTTACAGCAAAGAGGTCAGTAAGCTGCATGTCAATAATTAATTTCAAGAAACACTACGGACTCTGACCCAAATAACTCCCCTAAATACATACAACAGTGTCAAGCATCTGCTTGATAAATGCTAACATAGCAACCAGCACTTTCGGTAAGTGCAGCATTCATTTTTACTTATATGTACACAATATGGACAGTATGAATTCTTTTACTAGGGAAAAAAGGGGGTTACATACTCAATCAAGGCTTAGAGATATCTATTCTCTTTTTGTCCCCAAGACATGCCACCATCTGCATCTTTCACCAAAGAACTTATCCCTCGGACAATGAAATAAATACCATCTAGGAACAAAATTCACCATAAATAAATTGTGACAATGCTCCTCAAAACAAGCTGACTCAGAGACATATCCACGTTGTACCTTCCTACCTTCTGCACCATAAGAAACTATCCTCACAGAGTAACCCCCCACCCACACATCCTAAACTTTATCCCAAAGCCTTCTCCCCCTTAATAAAAACCTGGTGTGAGACATTAGCCCAGGTGTTTTCATCACCTCCCCCTTCACACAGCTGTATCCACTTTGTAAATGAGCTCTTGCTGTCTCAAGACATGTCTGAAATAAGTTAGAGAGGTTCTCTCAGAGAGACCCTTCTTCCACCTGTCATCTCTCAGGGAAGATGAAGCTCAGCTGCTGCGATTTTACCAGTTATAATAGACAGTTATGAAAAATGTCCACATTATCACAAATACTGTTCTGCTGTTCAAGGAGCAAGTTGTGCCCTTTGATTGCAAGGTGGGTAAATTCCTGCAGCAGAAAAGCAGGTAGGAATGGCACAAGGCAATTTGACACTAAGTAACGTCCACCAGAAACTTAATGTAGATGACAGTATCTCTTTTTAATTACTTGATGGTTTGGTTTGGATGACAGGTGTTTGCTAAGGAAGGCAGGAGCCTTTCTTGAAACAGAGAATGTAATCTCTCTGTCTCTGAATTATTATGATATTGAAATTAAGGAGCTTTCAGGCAAAAGATGGGAATAGGAATATCTGTTCTTCACTGATATGCATAAAAAGGCAAAGAAACAGCACCCACAGCAATAACAACAAACAACCCCGGGGTTTCCCTCTCGCTGTAGTTCCGGCCACGGCTGGCAGGGGGTGCTGCTGGCTCCCGGCGGGCAGGCCAGGTGCAGGGATGCTCCCGTCCTGCAGGGGGCGCTGTGGGGCAGGCTCGGGGAGGCGATGGCAGCTCGGCCCTGAGCGGGAGCCCTAGAAGGAAAATGTTTTGGGGCTGAGCGAGGGTACCAAGAGTTCTATGGTGTTGTCTGGAAACTGTGGGGGTATCCTGGCAGGTCAGGGAGATTCCGGATCAGCGCCAAATAAGATGTGGGGGTGCAGCGGCGGGCTGGCCTCAGCTCCAAGCAGGGCAGGGAGAGGCTGGCTCTGAAATCTCGGGCACCCACAGGGAGAAGAAGGAAGGAAGACTCAGTTCCAAAAATATTCCCTGGTCTAGAGCTAGAGAGAGTGAGCTGCTGCTGTCCCCCCACCCTGCTGTTTACCTGGGCTCAGCCAAACTCTTTGTTTCCTTCAAATACCGCTAAGCACCCACCCAAATTTAGCATTTCTACACAAATAATGGTAAGAAATTCTACAGATAAGAAAAAACAACCCCTAACACTTGACTGTAAAACTGAAAGAGCTTTAAGTTGAAGAATGTTCTCAATCAAACAGACATCATTAACTGACTAGGAAGGGAAAGTAACACTTTACAAAAATGCATACTCCTATGTATAATGTAAATTATGTTTTCCACATTTCTACTTCTTGTCTCCCATCTCCTCACAGACCAGAAAACATCAAGGAGAATTATATCAGCACTTTCATCATAGAAATAATTGTAGAAGTTAACTTTGCAATACTTAAGTAACAACAAATATGATATATGAAACAGTATTTAGAACTAAGAAAAATGTTATTACAGGAAAAGATGCGTAACTATTGTTGAAATACAGTATATTTCATTAAGGTAAGGCCATTTTCTATTACTACTAAATCGTCTTTGCTAACTACTAAAAACCAGACAAAACAGAAAAGGAAAATGAAAAGGAAAACAACCAAACCCCATCTTTCAAGTATGCTACATATTCTCACATGGCTTTTAGCTTTAGTAAGTAAGAGGTGAGGAAAACATTCAAATGCATTATTTTCACTTTTAAAATGGTTTTCCTCCTCAAATGTTTCTAAGAAGCAAGACCAAACAAGGCACGATAAGGAAGTTAGTGAAATGGGATTGATTAACGCAGCAGTATTTTTAGAGATGCTGTGAGAAAAACACAAGGCAATGCTTCTAGTGACACTAGATTTTTTTTAAATAGCAAAATGATATGTAAAGAGTAATACAGTGTTTTGAGTAAGCTATTAAAATCTATATTTCCCTTAATAGAAGCTAAACTCATTGCTTGCAGTGTGTGGTTTTTTAAGGACAAATAAGGAAAAAAGGGTCATGTTAAACTTTTTCTATAATAAGGTGTGACAGAAAAAATATTCTTCAGGCTTTATATGGGAAGAAAAATGTACTGTCAGTTTTTCTTCCTATTCCCTGGATTTTTCTGCTACTCTATAATGTGCTGTATTGGCAAATGGAAATAAGAAATGTCCTATTACTTTTTCTTCTCTAACATCTTCAGAAAAGAGCCTGAGTTTTTAGATTATTTTGCACTGGGTAAAAAAAGACTATCTATTTCTCTTCTACACATTTACCCATTTAAATTTTCAAGACACATTTAGCTGAGCTTGGGAATCTCATTGGGGTTTCAGTCTACCATGAAGCTCAAAATTTAAATCATGATCGAAAATCTGAGTTCTCCTGAGTTCTGGTTGTCTGATTACTCACACTCACAAACTATTTTTACAAATAAGTCAATCCCCTTGCTCTCAGGCAGTTTTGCTGTGGACACTATTTCCCAAATGCAGGGCGAGAAAGATTCTGCCTCATCTGACCCCCTCCATGCACACCTGATGTGCAGGAAACTGCTGTCTGTCCATCCAGGAGACAGTCTGGCAGCCACACTCCCACCACCAAAGCCTTTAGCTGCTGGGACTGAAGCCCTCCCACAGCAGGAGATGACAAATGTTACATTGCCCAGTGTGAAACTCCCTCACCCCAGGGAGTACCTGGCCATTCCCGCCTGAACCTGAGTGAATATGAAACCCACTGGGCTCAGTGTTTTTTCAGCTTCCTCCACTGGGTCCAGAATGCAACCAGCATTCTTGGATAAGAATGGGGCCCTGAACACTGAGAAGACCACAAGAGGACCAACAGAATGCCATCAGGATGCAGAGAGTGGTATTTCTTCTGCTTAATCTCTCCGTCACTTTGTCTCTCATCCTCTTTTTTCCTATTTCTTTCTACCTCTCCCTCACATTGCCTCTTAAATTAAAATCCATACAATTGACTTCAGCATATGGTCATATTTGCACCTTAATATGGGCAGAGACATCTCTCTAATAATTTTAATAACCAGACCTTAGCAGCATGTAACCCTTGCCCTTGATCTCTTTCTTCAACACCAAAAATTTATTGGACTACAACTACTACTTGCTTCATGTCAGTTACTCTGTACAAAACCAACCAACCAACCAAAAAAAAAAAGCCCAACAAAGAAACACACTCAAATATGTCTGGGAATAAACATTATGATACAGGAATGTACAGAGTACATGAGGAAAAGCTCTGCTGGTTTCACTGCACTGTAGAACAGACGTGGACAAAGGCAACTCTGTACCTGGTATGGGCGTCAGCTGTGGCATGGATACAGTCGAAGATGAAAGTAACAGCTGAAAAGTGCGTTTCATTAAGAATCACGTAACAAGTTACTACCAGACCAGGAAATCCTTTCCACATTTCCCATAGTCAGTAAACTTTAGCTTTATTAGACTCAAAGGGTCAAAACTTAAGGTTGAACTGTGATCTGTTAGAAGGTAACATAAAAGTCGCTGGGATCACTCAGCTGCTCCTAACAAGCTATTACAATAAGTTATCTAAATCTCATAGTAATTTAGAGATGATGATCCTGCTTTTGGATGACAGCTGGCCTCACAAAAACTTCATTTCACCTTGACTCTATTTTACCCATAACTTGCTGGCAGACAGAACAAGACAAAGATGCTGATAAAGACAAGGAGCAAACAAAGAATGATCCTACAATCCTTTGCCTTTGATTTTTCTTCCTTAAGCTGTTCTTGTGACACATTGTGTGTCTTAAACATCAAAATATTTTTAGGCGTTCAATGACAATTTTGAGACAGAAAATAGAANTCCCCCAGAGCTTTCATTTATGCCAGTGTTGCATGTCATGAGGTACTACATTGAATGTCACAATGTGTGACAGAGTTATGTAATTTTCACATTTGGAATAGTTGCTCTGTCTATGGTGTCAAGACTTCTTCTTTTTTTTTTTTAATGAATATACATTTTATTTTGATTAAAGATGTTTATTTTCACAAAATGTGGTGAGTAGCATGCATATCCTGATGCACAGAAAATCAGTATGATGGGTGGTGTTGAGGGAGTGTAGTTAACTGATTATAACTGGAGCTTAAGTTTAGGACTCCTGAATTATCTTCCAAGCTGCGCAATTGATTATTCTATAACTGGAGTCAGTGGTACTTTACAATATTATAAAGAATCCTGAGAAACAACTAATATTTATAGCATAATGTAAGACCCCATGTTAAAGGCATTTTTAGCAGTATGACAAAGAAAATTTGTTACTTAAAAAAAAAGGCATTAGCGGCATAAACAATTCAGGGTAAATATGAAATGACCAGGGCTTTTTGTTCCTGATGGAACTCTTCTCAACCATGCCATGTGAAGATCTGCCCTGCTAACAATATTTTATAAAATCATAGAATAATTCAAGTTCAAAGGTATCTCAGCAGGTCACCTGATCCAATCTCCTGCCCAAAGCAGGGTCAGCTGTTCTTTAATCATTCTTAAGAAGCCATTAATCATTCCCTCAGAGCTGAGTTATCAAAATCATCGTGAATTGTTTAGTAACTTGATTACAATGATTAATTAATCAAGCCTGAATTTAGCTAATCCAATTACAGTACTCTCAGAGAACTCGAGGCGTGCTTGGATGCACAATGCAGTTACTCGTGATACGGGGCAATTCATAACATTTTGAAGATCAAGACAGTGTGGTTTATTTAGCAGTGCCTTTGCTAAAGGAGTGTAGACATAGGCATTCTCTGTTAAGGAGCCAAAGGGTTTGACACTGCCTGTTAATTGTATGGAGCGGGACAGAACACTTACAACAGCTTCTCTATGGATGGGCAGCCAGGGCTCAGGCCTGGAATGTGGAAGGGGGAATATTACTGAAGATCTGAGAATGAGGGTGCAGTTCACCAGAGGCAGCTCGTGATTTGTAACACTGGGGCACAGGGGCCACAAACAGCACAGCTGGCCACATTGCCTTTTAGTGCAGAACTGGTAGAGAGCAGCCTTGCCCTGAAAACCCAGATCATCACTTAGAATATATTTCTTCAGTGCACTTAGGAATGGCTATGAATGACAATCTCTTTAGTTTGGGCTAATGTTTATGTTGATTTGGGGGAAGAAGAACTACAATAGGAAGAAAAGTTATAATCTTTTCTGACTGACCACAGAATTTGATCCACACAAACCATCTTCTTTTCCTCAACATGTTATATAGCCCATAAGACCAATATTATTCTGGTGCTTCAAGGAGACAATACTATTAGCAGATAAAAGTTATGAAGATACAGCTTCTGTAAAAATGTTTGCAGCTACTTACAAATTAACGTTCATCTTTGCCTAGATTCCTCTGACAGGATTCTCCTGCCATAAACTATCACTGCCCTGTTGTTGATCTATGCACTTCAAATGGTTCAGTCCACCAGAATCCAAGTCATTCTTCCACCAAGATTCTAATGTTTTCTTTATACAGAATTGCTTTTGTTCTTCAAAAGAAAAGAAAAAGGCAAATAAACTAATGGGTTGATAAACAACTGCTTATTTGAAGTGGCATTTAAATTTACTCTCTGATTGTGCAACCACTGAGGAACCAAACAATTGTGACAGAACACAAAAAGCAATCATGAATACATGGATCTTAGTCTAAAGGGAATACACCTAGGGGAAGTACAGTTACTTAACCCATATGTTTTATAACAACTGAGAGGTTTGTACAGACCAGAACTGAAACATTTGTTAAGTTCTATTTACCAAAACATAAGTAAAAACCACACACACTAAAACATGATACAGAGCTGAAAGGTTTGAAGAAATCTATAGTATAATAAGGGAAAGTTTAATGCATACTAGCCAAGATACAGAGAAGGTGAAAGAGAAGCAAGCTAAAAATAAACCTGGTGAGCGGCAGTGTGGGCATGTGACTCCATTGGTTTAGCCTGAGAATTTTTCCCAAAGCCATACAGAAGGACTCAAGAGCATCTAGTTAAAGCCTACTTTTAAAGGTGTTAGCCACTGATATATCTGAAGAGGTTTTTTGTTTGGTTTTTTTTTTTCATTGTTTCATCTGTTCACTTCTCTCTCCTTCCTTTCTGTCAGACACTATCCATGCTACTTTTACTCTCCTCCACTTCCAAGTCTGTGCCTGTACTGACTCCTTTCTGAGAATCTGGACTTCAGTGACAACACATAGAATCTGAAGTATTTTTATTTAAATAATGTATAATTTTAAATTATACTGTACTTCATAATAAAACCACAGCAACCTGCCTCTTCTGCTGCTGGGATGTTTACAACTAACCAGAGCATAATGCCATAATGTCATCCCACTCCTAAATTTAAGGCTGTGTGAAAAGAGCAGAGAGGAATGCACTCCAATGCGTGCATTATGTGCTCCCCAGTCCCTAAGTATAAGAAGGCTACATTCAAAATCCTCTGCTTTAATACCAACATGATTAAATGACTATATTGAAAGTCTATAAGTTTATAAATTGTACTGCAATCATTTGTATAGAAATGATACTATTTCTCTTCACAAGCACAAAACCTATCACATTCTATCATGATAAGCAGTATCTTTCATTCATTATAAAATGGAAGCAATCTTGCTAATACTCTAAGCAGGTATATGTTATATATTTCATACATATCCTATACAGTTGTAAAGTGGAGACACAGCAAAAATACCACTTTCAGCATCTTTAGAATTCCACCAGGCAAACAATTAAGCAGTGCTTTGACTCACTGGGGTACTTTTAACAAAATATGCATTTTCCCATCTAATATAATTAATCCAAGTTTATTTTAGGTCATACCCAACTCCATTAATGTAAGTATACTTCTAGCTTTATATACCATTCAAAAAATATCCCCATAAAGTCAGGCACAGTTGTGATACTATAGCACCCCTGCACAGTCATTCTGCCCTTGCAGACTGGGTCTTCTACAGTCATAATTAAATTCGATCAGCACTAATTTATCTTGTATTTCAGCCAAAATTATTATACTGAGATAGGCTGGAAGGAGCTGTAGAGCTTTCTTTATTCAGTTATTACAGGAATTGCATTTGTTTCCAACAACTAATAAATGGGAGTCAATACAGCTATAGGACAGTACAGTGGCAATAATGTTGAGCTATGCAGCTTAAGACAACTTCCAGATCCATGTACAAAAGGCACTTACGAGAGGTAGAAATACACTATTTCAGTCTATATTAACAAATTCAACCTTATATTAACTAGGGCCAAACCAAAGACTTCCAAGTTGTCTTTAATACCAGAAAGAAAAGGATTTGTCAACACAATATATAAGGGTCACAACTGTGTTAACTGGAGATATTTGAACTGTAGAGTCTGGCAAAGTGAATAAGTGAGAGAAAACAAGTCGGCATCAAATGTTGAACAATTACTTTGAAATTACAAATAGCCTTGACTTGAGTACTACCTTTCCTGGTTCTTCTTTTCACCCATGCCAAAACAAATTGATTAAAAACTACTACACATAAAAGAATGAAAAGTCATATAACTAAATACTTCACAATTTCATAATGCAAAACCAAATTCAGTTGTACTAAATAATGCTTATATTTTGATCACCCAATGCTACTGCTATTCTGCTGTATGCCCAAACTACCTTCATGGATATAGAATTATTTTTCAGCATCTATATTACTGTTCTGCATGGAGTTGTAATGATTTATATGAGGATCTAACCCTGCTTTCTTTCCTTAAACAAATTTAACATTTTACATGAAATCCATTTTGCAGAACATCTGTTTAATCTTAATTATTAATACATGATCATCACAGATCTCATTCTGTTATTTTCTGTATGAAACTAGCATCATGCAAGAAACAGCTTATTTATGAGGATTTCAACATCTTAAGTACATTCTGTCCTTCCCAAGTCAAAACACATTTTTCTAACCAGATGATCAGCTTCCTGAATTGAATTATATTGCAATAATATCTGGGGTAATTTTGACACTGAAATTGGTGTTCGGACATTGTAAAGTATGACTAAACTTACAGTGCAATGTTGCCTTGGTCCAAGCAAAAAACTAAACCTTTCTATAAAGCCTTTTTTTATCCTGTACTAGGTGAAAAATAATTCATTTCAAACAATGTTTTACTACTAATGCATTTACCTCATTATGGCAGCAATACCATGTAAAAAAGTTCATAAACAAAAAAAATACAAATAGCTCCAGTGAACAAGAAGCATTTCCTCTACTAAAACCACACAATACTACATTAAAGTTGGGTAACTACCCATCATGGATATTAAATATCCATTGAGTGGATCCATTGAGTGGATCTGTCAAAGTGATGGAAATTATAAACTACAGTGAAATGCTGATAAAGAAAAAGTGTCCTTGGTAAATAATCACTTTTTTATATTTTTGCTCATACAAGAGATATTGTAGCCAAAGATATCCCAGAGCCTTAATTGTTTAAGTAAACCCTGTACTTATCAGTCAACACTACCTGGCAGTAATGCCACAAAGTACTACAAAACCTGGCTGAACATCTGCCTCAACAGACAAAAACTTAAAAAAACTGCTATGTTGAGTTTCGCATTTTTTTCCTCCATCTTGTAGGGAAGAGTATCTGAAAAACGGAGAAAGCCATAACTAAAAACCACTGAAAGAATTCAAAGTTTTAGTCACAAACTTCAGATGTTCACTAGAATAGGAAACAAAATATTGTAACATAGCCTCTAACATTTTCAATAAAGTCTTAACTATGAAAACAACTTCACATATTGGAAATTCCAAAAAAATGCTTTTAGTGATTTCTCCTTTAACTTTTAAAAACTATTTTAATGATTTTGAGTTTTTTCAACTAACCTTTTATTTTCTGTTAATGAAGGAAAAAAAAAATGCCAACACTGTAAGTTACTTAGATATCCCAATACAATACCCATACTTCTCCAGATATTATTATCTCAAATGTATCGCCTCCTCTACTAACGTTGGCAAAGACAGGAAGATGTGCATGACTGAAGTATATTTACTGTATATATTAAGTTTAAACATGCAGATGAATTCTGATCAGTATAAAGATTAATACAGAAAATGTGCATAAAAGTTTGTATATAAAATTTATGTTGTTTATATTCTGCTTTGCATCAAAGAGAATAATGACCACCAATAGACTGGTTTGTTATGTACAGCTATTTTCCACAGTAATACTGATTATTTTTCTAATATCACTGTATAAAAAATTGAGGCATTAATCTGCTGCACAATATCACAAACAATTAATACGGTTGGAGGTCAATTTGGAGTTTTTTCCATGAGATACAAAATGAAATATTCATGACTTTCAGGATTAAAACAGAAGCATTTTGTCTCCTGCCTAGGAGTAAACATGCTTGAGGCCTCTAATGGTGGCAGAAGAGCATTAACAACTTTACATGCATTTTGGATTGCCAACACATTTTTGCTCCTGCTTTTCCATTGTCCCCTGTGCATCTGGGTCAAAAGTATCATCTTGGTTTCTGTTACCTTTCAGCCCATCCTGGCGAAGACTGATATTTCAAGCAATATCCTGACCTGTACCTTGCCCCACTTTGCCTACAGAGGCTTCTGTCCGTTCTAGGTCCAACTGTATAAAGCTGGGAAGAGAGTCTTGCTATCTCTCATAATAAATCCGTCTTAAGGACTACCCAAGGAGAAAACAGTGGGCCATAAATCTGGGGTACTACAAATAGTATTAGTTTGATAACTGCAGTTATTTAAAGTAAATATATTGAAAAATATTGAATCCTCATGGTTTTTAGTCAGCACTAACAGTGCTTTCAGAGGAAGAAAAGAAGTTACCTAAAGCAAAAAATTAAAAATTCACTTGTTGCTGGTTACATAGGAGTTAGGTTGCTTAAAGTAATAACAATTTTGTTGCATTAGTAATTCTAGGTAAAGTTAGCAAAGTATAAAGTTGGTTGGTTTTGGTTTTTTCCCAGAACAAGCACAGTCTCTGGTATTAAGGCATTTAGTTTCAAAATTTGTGTTCTATTGACAACAGCTACCATTAATCTGCTGGCGATAAAGCAGTTGATGTCATGGTGGCTCTGTTGGATTTTTTTCTGCCAATAAACATTAACATAATATCTGACCTTAGTCTTTTCTAGGCAAAGCACTGAGCAGGCAAGAAGGTTTGGAGGAAAATTTCACCATTTTTTCATCACTCTGGAATAAAAGTACAGCTTCACCAACTATCTAATTTATTGAACATAATAATCATAATAGTTACCTCAAACTCTCATGCATGATTATCACTGCTTGGGTCAATTCAGTGGTGCTGCCTCCTCTGTGCTGTAGCTTCTATTCTTCTGATAAGCCAGTGACACCCAAGAGGCACAATTTAATTCTATTCTTTCCCTTCTAAAAATGAGGAAGGCACTTTCACTGTTGTCAAATCATGCTCTAAAACATTTTATTTTGTTCTCCACTGTACATGAATAGTTAGAAACTAATTAGAATATTTAGAATAATATTTAGAATAATATTTAGAATAATTAGAAAAAAGGAGTATTTCATTAAGAAGTCCCAAAGAGATGCCTCAAAAGACAATAAAATTCCAGCAGAAGGGGCTGGGCATTGTCCATGGTCCAGGCTCTGTGTGGGCACTCCCAGGCTGGTCACAGCCACTTCCAGCTGGCACCAACCAACCTCCACCCCCCGGGAACAGCTGGGCCCCTCGGCAAAGATGGTGGTACCTTGGGAAAAATTTACTTAATAAAGGTTAAAAAAGTCTGTGGAGCAGTTGCTAGAAAATCAAACTGAAATGTGTGAGAAACAGCCCTGTGAACATCACGGTCAGTGGAGGAGGAAGTGCTCCAGGCACCTGGGCAGATAGCCACGCTGAGGTAGATTTATCCTAAAGGACTTCAGCCCACTGAGAACCCTCAGTGGAGCAGGGAAAACGGGGGGGGGGGGGGGGGGAGAGGGAGAGAA
>VWZN01011572.1:134194-150906 GCA_013396955.1 Regulus satrapa | reverse complement strand
AAAGGACTGAATTAAACAATGGCATGAGGGAGGAAGAAGGTTGCTGGCAAGCTCAAAAAGTGAAAACAAAGTCTTAGTAAAGAGAAAGAGCCTGGACCAAGGAAAGGAAAGCAGTGGAATCAAATATAGGATAATTTGGAGTAAATGAAGTATATTCTACACCAGAGCCTGGAATGCAACCAAAGAATCCCCAGTCTTGCCAACACTCTGCTGTCAGCAATCACCTATGAATCCCATCTGAGAAAAAAAACCACAGTGAGTTTTCACAGATAGTCAGCAATTGCATGCTCTCATTTTCTGGTCGCCTGCCTGGAGACCCTGGGGTCTGACTTGCCGAAGTGCTAAGCACTTGCAGCAGTGAGCAAGATAACAGAAGTCACTGTTGTGAGAATAAATTCATTACTATTTGGGATGCTCTCAGATACCGTGGCAGTGAGTGCCATGGTGAAGCTCGTGAGTAACTTTGACTTCAAAAGGTTTTAAATGGAGTAGAGTAAATAAGATATTGAGACACACACACAGCATCAAGGTAAAAGCAAAGTATCAAAGCTGCTCACTGAGAGAATACATCTGGGTCTATCTAATGCGCTGCAAGATAGAAGATGTATAAAGTAAAAGAATAAAAATAATATAGACTATTAATATAGGTACACCAGGAGAAAATTTGTTTAGCACAGCGACTGCCTGCCTTTTGAAGCTGTACACATTGAATCATGAACACATGATTTGTGTTAGGCAGGTGGATGTTATTTATATATTCCACTCAGAGATAACTAAGTGGTGCAACCTCTACATAAAAGCTATACCTTAAGTACAGTTCCTTGTCTTGCAGACTTACTAGTGTGGGCCACACACATTTAAAGTCAGTAGGAGGTTTGGGGAAAATGTGGCCTCAATTGCATTATTAGTTCTACTTAAAGTAGCAATACAAAACGCTTTCATCAGGTTTGCAAATGTCCTGAAAAAGGTTAGTATTCATTGTCCTCTAATACACATTAAAAGGAATGAAGTAAACAAAGATTACGGCTCTGTGAAATGCTGAAGTGAGGGGGGTTTGTGTTGGAGGGGGTTTATACTGCTTAATACTACCTGATTCCTCTTTCCACTGTTGTCAGTTTGGCTAACTACCAAGGCCAGAACTATATGCACTCTTCCTGAGGCTATTCAGTGCAGTTTCTGGACTTAGGGCAGATAAAATTTTTACTTCGTTCACTGCTATTTTTTTTTCTTTTTGTATTATGGTCAGTTCACCATATTAGTTCTCAAATATTGGCACAATTATTAAGTCAGGACAGTTTGTCAGTAAATAAAAACTTACCTGGCTTAAGAACTAAATCAAATATTAAAGTCAGCTTAAGGTCAGATGGAAGGAACTAATTCTGCCTATATCAAGAAGGCAGAGGTTTAGTGTTCCCAAAACGCACAATGACCAGAGCTGAGTAACTCAAACATGTATCAGCTTAGGAGAAATCTCCTTGTGACTGCTCAAATACAAAATTAGTTGGAATGTAAGTCAGATGTATATCCAATTCCTTCACTTTCAAAAATTCAAGCCTTTGATTTGGCATGGAGACAAAGATGCACAAAATCATTCACTGCTGATTCAACTGAATCATGAACGATTTAGATCCTTATCAGGATCAGCACTTTTTTAAGTTACAGTCAAGGCCTATTAGTTTTTCACATTATTGGATAATTTTTTATCTGTCTGACAGGACTGCTTACATCAAATAATCCTGTAAAAGCAGCAAGACATGTGCTGTTTGTACAGCACTGGAATTTTTACTTAGACACTCAAGTCACCTTAGAAAACAATTTGAACTCCTGTGATCATGTGAATAAATGCAATTTTCCTTAAAGCTTATGCAGTGTCTGCTTAGGGGCAAAACCAGACCTACAAGAGTGTCTTCCTGCTAATCCTAAGAAAAAAAAATTCCTTCTATTAGATAAAACATTTTAACACTTTAAAATGTGTTATTACATCCACAGTTAATGATTTGGAGTTTTTCCTTAATGTACAGCAAAGCTGAAGGCTCTCACAGAAATGTTCTATGCAGCAATTTTCACTCTGGATGTGTGAGAAAGTTCAAATAACATTTGAAAGGAACTTCAGCTGAAAGCTTTTTAAAATTCCATTTTTCAATGCTAGCTGTTCTCCCCAATAACATTACTACTTGCATTGCAGCAGTGCCCAGTAGCTCCTGATCAGGACTAGGACCCAAATTGACATCAGTATTACATCAGAACTTTCAAATTTCATTTAATAAAATATACATTAATCTTGGTTTCTATCAAAGGCATCATCTAGCAATGCATGTCTTAAACGTACCCACAGCTAAGCAGAGAGATCAGTAACCCTGGAAGCTATGAGCAATACTCCTGCACACCAGTGGCCTGACAGCTCTGACACACATACACCATGAATATTCTCATTTTTGAGACTCAAGTCCCATTCTCTAAGATGTTTGTGATTTTCTACTTGCTTAGTGATAATAATGGACAGCAGTGTGGAAAAGGACCACTGTTTTAAAGATACTTAATAGATTTAAGCAGCAATATCAAGTTATCTTCACATGACCTGCAGCTTTAATGCATCTGTTGAGAGCTGGAAAGAAGAGGTGAAACACAAAATACATTCTCTTATGCTATGGTTAGCCACATCCCCAAAGACTTGCTTAACTTGCCACAAGAAATTCAAAGTTCAAGCAAGCAACAAAGGAATGCTTAAGACATTCTAATTTTGTCCCTCAAATCATATAAGGAACATGACTGACCAGAAAACAAATAACTAAATTAATATTTTTTCACTCCCAGGAGAGGAAGGGGGCCCCCGATGGAAAAGCAAGATAAAATTTAAAGCAAATTAGAATATCAAAAACGATAAGATTTACCACAATGTGTTTGTTTTCCATTTTAATTTGCTGCATTAAAAGGGATCAGGATTTGGAATTTCACACTTATTTATCACCCGGTTAAACAACATTCAGTAGCAGAGCACCAGGGAGCTGCTGTGCCACTGAGCAGAACATAGCCTAATTCTACCCTGATCAAGCAGCAGTCATTGCATCTCTGTATCATTAGGTTGCCCTTAGAGAGAGATCCCGGTATTGTGGCTATTCCAATTAAGAGTGTTATCAGTGAGTGAAGTGCGGTGCACAGTGATTCAAACATTTCTATGGCAGAGCATTTCAACAGGTATGCAAAAAAATACAATTTTTTCACCATGAAAGCTTACTACAGCTCTGCTGTACAGCTATTGAAGAAACATTCCAGATTTGCATCTTCAAATCTGCCTTCAGAAAGCCAGGACTGAAGTCAGCTGACAGACCTTAAGGCTTAATTGCAAAGAAAGCCTGTCAGTAGCTTTCAGTCTCATTCCGCTTCTGGGGAACAGACTCAGTTTTAATTTGTTGTGCAAGATGAGCATGAAAAGGTAAGACTCGGTCACCTAGTGAGTCACCACACAAAATAAATGACTAATGGGTCTATCTGCATTTGACAGATTGAGGTTCAAATCCTGCTGCTCCTTCAGGAAAGACAGATCTTACTGCTTGGAGGAACAGAGGTTCATGCCTCATGTTATGCAGACAGGGTTTTAAAGAAATTTTAAAAGCCAGCTGCTTCCTACATTATGCCTTTAGAAAGTTCCTGTTAACTTTGTCTATCAAGAAGAAAACACAACTGTTTTGTGTGCAATCATTTGCCTCCACACAAACTTTTGCACTGACAGAAACCACCTTCATTCTGATGATGTGGCTCTTATCTGACCCCTCCATTGTACACTGGACTGTAAATTTCTTCATTATGCTTCCCTGCTTACCTACACTATATTCTGCCTCCTATTTGCTTTTTATCCCCACTATAAAACAGTCTATTCAGTCTCTGTACCATCTTTTCATGTTTGCATTTCTCTCAAATCTTGACTTCATCAAAATATAGATTCTTTCTGCATTTCTTTAGATGCCTTCTGAGAAAATTTGGTCATCATATATATGGACAGCTCTTTGCTAAAACCCAAGCAGTTTCCTGAGGTTGTCTACTTAATCTCCTTGCAGCTTAATGCTAGTACTGAAGGATTATTAAGTACATGACAAAGAGAGAGTAGAGGGGAAAAAAAATGGGGAAAAAAAAGAAAAAGGAATGCACACACAAATAAAAAAAAAAATCTATCCCCAGACTCTCAAGACCCCCAAACCAAATGGTTTAGAAAGCCTGTAGAAGTCCAGAGAAACAACAATCACACCAGTTTCCAACCCTGGTGTTTAGACTGGTCTATATCTTCTGTGCAATGGAAATATTTTGTATGCACACACATCAATCAGTCCTAAAATACCCCACAATTATCAGTTGTTTTCCATTATCTACAAGAACTAAACATCTCTGTCATGTTTTTGAAAAGTTGCTCATTTTTAATAGAAGCAACTTGAATATACCAGCTAATTAAGGTCATGGAGTTGTGAGTTTGGGAGATGACCCTCTGCTCAAGCAGAACCACTTAGAACTGTCTGCTCAGGACTACAGCCCTAAATTAAGCCCTCCTTATCAGACAGGTCATCTCTCCTAGCAGAGATGCTTTTTAAGGTCAATCCTGTGTCTTCCATGTATCCTACAGAACACATCTCATGGACACAGACCCCAAAAAGTAACCATTTGTATTTTCCTTTTGTCAGTGGGAGTACAAAGGCAAGAAAACAACCGCAGCGCAGGTCTATTCCTCCTATTAAGACAGACAGTTTACTCCACAGCTACCCAAAAGTTTTAGTTGGACAAAATAAATCAGCAAGAAGGTTAGAGGACCTTCTCTCTTCCTCATAAAATTCTTTCAATTTGGGAGCTACGTGTAATTCCTGTTCTTCCAGCATTCAAGCCAGAACCCTCTGGTGTCAGAGTCTACCTCTTATATCAGCCCTGACAGAAAGACTTCGGTATAGATTGAAGTTAATAATATTTTCTTTTAGATATCAAACTTGCAGTGGCAGTTGAGGACACTGCTATGACAGGATCACAGAGTTAAACACTTGAAACCAAGCAGAACCTTTTGTTTTTTTCCAAAAAGAAGCAGAGCAGTGGTAAATAACATTTCCAACAGAAATCATCGCCCAACTGCACCTGCAGCAGCAGCTTGTGGGGAGGAAGACAACCAGAAGGTAAGGAAGAAAATTATAGCTAATAGCTAAGATGAAGAGACAGATTGATGTCTTACATTTTTTGTTTCACTGCCCACAAAGGCAGCCTGAGACACTAATTTATTCTAAAACAGAAAGTGGTTTTGTTTAATTAGATACTTAGATTTAGATACTGATTACACATATCTTTATGATTTGATTTTATTTAATTTGCTGGGTATTTCAGAGATGTGACCAAAATGTTTCTTTTTTCCTTCAAGGGGAGACAAAGCAGTGAATTCATAACAGAGATAGCTTCTTCAATGTTTGTTTCTTTTTCAACCTTAATGCTTTAATTAAAAAATATCAAATTATTCAAAAGACTAAAATTTTATTCTTTTCATAGTTATTCAAGTGCTACTTGAATAACATCTTTATAACAATGTTTTGTTAGCCAACTGTACCACTTTCAGTGCAAATATGCAAGAATGACCTTTACTCAAAAAAGCTTATGATGGATAAAGCTATAGATAACAGCTGGATGTAATTAAAGTACAAAAATAAAACTGGCATCTCAAACTTACACAGTCAATCATTTCCACAATACATCTAGGTCTGAATTTTTATTTAAAAAAAAAAATAAGGAAAGTTAAAAAATCAAAAAGTAATTCAGACCTTTCTTGCATATCACAAATCCAACCAGTGCAGAAATTTATTGGTGGCAAGGAAAAGTTCATTCTACAGCACCAGAACATGCATAAGATAAATCAGCAGGAGTATGCCTAAACTAACATGAATTCCCACCTGAGAAATGCACTGAGCTGAGTAGGCACCATAATACAGACTTCTAAAATAGGCACGAGCACGGCTTTGCTCCTCTCTAAACTTCTGAACTCTTTCAAAGCCAGTAACTTTCTCAGCCTGCCTTGTTGATTGGTGTTAAGTTACTAGCTGATAATAAAGATAAGTCAGTGCGGTACCAAATGTCACTGGGAAGGAGAATCCTGTTTGAGGAGTCAGCCTCACAGACTCCAGGGTCTCCATGTGACAGGGTCTGAAAGGCTCATCAGCCTCAGGGAATTGTTCAAGACTAGGGAGATTTGGCCTTGACAAATACCAGAAATCTGGCACTGCAGAGAACCAGATACCTGTGGAAATGTCACTGGCATTAAGTCAGGAAAAAGTGTTTCAGCTTGCTGGAGAGAAGCAGTTGTGCTCCAAGATCCTACTGTACTGGCTTTTTTATTTCCTTGGAGTTGTAGTCAAATTTGGTCAAGTAGGAAAAAATATCAAAATGAATGTTTCAGTACTACTTATTGACAGTGTCTCTGCAGGGACTGTCATACCAGAAAGTATGAAAAAAAAAAAATAGTATTTCACTATCTGCATTTCCCATGCTTGTCCCTTCAATTGTTCTACACAAAGTCATAATGAATGGAAGGTTTCATTCACCCTCCATTCACCTTGCTGGTGTTTCATTTGAACACAGGCAGCTGCACAGAAAGGAATGTTATTGACAAAGACTGCAGTATTAGCATCCTTTTTTTTTCTTCAGAAAGAGATGCATTAAGCTAATAGACTCATTGAAGTTTAAAAAATTGATTAAAAACATATATTCCTTTCAATGCAGGTTTATCAAATTAAAATAAAAATCCCCCAACACTCTTAACAGTATTTACTTCTCAGATTTTTACTGGCAAATGGTTTAGAAACTAAAACAGTAAAATCAGATCTAAAAAAAAAAAAAAAAATCACATCTGGATAGTCACATAACCTCTCTTTCCTAAATTCCTTCTTCCCCACTATTTTATACATTTGTCACACTGACTTGTAAAGCACTGCACTCTTCTTGACCTGCCTGCAGGAGAACAGCAGTTTGAAGGTACAGTTTCCATGATTTGACTGTGAAGGACATGCCCCTTCCAGTCACAGTCTCCCCCAGCTTCTGTCAAAATAATCTCTTTCTTTATTATTGGATGCTGACATTCAGGAAAACTTAACTTGGAAAAAAAAGCAAACACACACGCACATACATGTTTGGGAGATGGATTTGGGAGGGTGGGCATATCTGAGGAGATCCAAAGAGCGCAATATCCTTTCATAGCAATTAAGTCAAGGGCGCAGCACCACTATAAAACTGCTTCAGTTTCATTTGAAGAGCAGCATTAACATAAAGTTTAAAGTTATTTTTGAGAGTTTTAATGGATAAGTTGTTGGAAAAACAACATCTTTCCAAGTGCAAGCACCCAGTCCCCCACATGTGAACAGCTCTGTTGGTACCAATGGCTGTTCAGAGCACACTGCAGCACTGCCTTTCTTTGACCTTTGACAGTCCAGACAACAGAGGGAAGAAGCAGTGACCACATCAGCAGTGCTTAATTGGTATTTACAACCACTGATTATAAAGCATCACAAGGTGTTTTGGAGGTAAACACATGCCCCCATTTTCTCTCTAAGATTAGAAGACAGTGTTTTGATGTCATGTTTCCTACTTATTCATTCTTTGTTGCCAGTAATTAAGGTGATACTAGCAACTACTCTTAGTGTGCGTTTTGGGGATTTTTTTTTTTTTTTTTTTTTTTTTTTTTTTTTTTTTTTTTTTTCTGTGGGTGTGGGGGTGTGTGCATGGCAGGTAAGTTTTNCATAAAGAAGCAAGGACCTGCTTCTTCTCTCTCTTCTTAGAGTAATGTTTCTGTTGACTGCCTACTAAGCTGACTAATCCAGTCCCACAGTATCTCAGTATCTGTCCGGATGCAACTGCCTACATCCAGCTGTCGTCTCCTCCTGTACTCAGACTGCAGCAACTTTAGAATTTCAAGTTATCATTCTTCTTTAGCAAGTTACCCTTATCAGTTTAGTAGCAACACTGTGTCCCTGGTAAAGACAGTGGGTGTCCAAGCATTACAGTATTGCTAATTCCAGTACCTACAACTGTTCACTGGTTTAATAGTGTTATGTAGACTTAGACCAGATTTGTAACACTACAAGAATAAACTGTCAGATATATTCTATATAAAAACAAGACCTAAAACCTGCTGTCTGCATTACTCTCAATGTACCATAAAATGGCTCTGTGATTCGGAAAAACATTGCATTCATAGATTAACTTTTAGCTATATTTACCTCAAACAAGAAAGCAGAAATTAACTTTTCAAAAAGAGATGTAAAGATTCTGCCATTTCCACTAAACAATATGAGCAACTTGCAGAGACTTAGAAAAAGACAACTGGTGACTAGAAAGAAACAAGTATTTCTGAGTTCTATTTTATAAAATGTGAATATGGTATTCTTATTTGTAATATGCAATAAAGACTGGCAAAGCTACTGGTAACAGAAATATCTAAACATAATTTAGAATCAAATATAAAAATATTTATCATCCTGTTCTCTTCCCATTCTACATTATAACCACAGGAAAGTTCAATGATTAATTTCAGTCAGAGCCAAAAGAAACCCTTGAAACATCCTGACAACACTTGAAAAGTGCTCTATCTCATTCACAAACCAGAACAAACCCAACTTCATATTTGACAGTACCATAAATGCTACTGTAAATCCACTGCTTGCACAAAGCCCAAGACAAGGATGAGCCCACTAATTTCCTAGAGTACTTACTTATGACCTCTCCTATGAAGACAGGCTGAGAGAGGTGGAACTGTTCAGTCTGAAGAGAGACTTTGTAACATACCCTCAATATATCTGTTCAGGGTTGAGTTGTGCATGCCAGCCTCTGAACATGTGCAAACATCCAGGGAAAGCCTTCCTGACAGCTGCTGATGGCTTGAGGTGACAGACTTAGGGTTAGCCTGTGTACTATTCACAGTTAAAAAAAGAAGGGGAATAAGGCTCAGAAAAATTACAAAGGTTATAAAGTTTTGGAGGCATTAGACAACACAGTTCTCAAGGTAGCAGCATCTTTGGTTTCAGTTCAGACCATTAAACTCAACTAGGTCTTCTCCTTTAATCTCACAAAAGGGTGCTTAAATTGTATCCTATCCCCCACAATTGCTATACTTTGAATCAATATGTTTGGAATATATTCTTCCATGTTCTTCCATTCTTTCCTCATGAGATCATCTATTAAACAGATTTTAGTGGTTTAGCAGCAGATACTTACTCTATTAATGCAATAAACTGTAACCTCCTCATCAGGAGGATTATGAATTACCCGGTCCCTGATCTCATTAAGAAATTACTCTGTAAAAGTATTAATGAAACAAAAGAGACATACCAGTTCTCTGATATGTGTTACAAAATACGTGCTAACAGAGTTTGTCCAGAAGGGGATCAAATCCAAACAGGGCAAACTGATTTAATCTGTGCAGTGTTCACTTAATTCAATGACTGTAGAAGAGGAAGTAGAAAGAAGCTCATTTTAATTATAGAATGAATCATCAAGCAAGAAACAAAAGGGGATTGGAAGTTAAGGTTTCTGTTAATTTGTGCATCTTTTAAACACTTGTAAACATAAAGGTCAAAGGTGCAGTATTCAAAAGGAGGGAATTTTAACATACAGATAACAGCTACATAAACAAATTAGATGGAATATAACAAAATTGTGCACCTATAAATGTTTGTAAGAGAAATTAAAAGAGCTAAGATGAAGCTAGAGGCTGTGCCTAGTTCTTACAAACTCATCTAATAAAGACAACTTTATTCATTTTATTGTCCACTGACATGCAAGTCACTTCTAATTAAAGCAAAATATAGACTCTAAAATAAAGCTGGATGATATGTTTTTAAGCAGATGCTACAGGAATACTCAGTAGAAAGCATAAGATTCTCTCAAAATGTTTAACTGATATAATTTCTGCACAAACCCATATGGCTCCCAATTTTGAAGTTCAAATATAGACTATTTTGTTCCTATTCAACAGAAACAATAAAACTACACATTTACATGAGAGTCTCTCAATATTCCTAAAGCTATGTGGTACTAATACTAGAAATATCTGCAACTGTGTGCGTGTCCCAAGAGTCTCTCACCAAGTCAGAGGACAAAACATGACCCAATAAAACATCATTACCTTGTGTTTTGCAAACTGCCCTATAGCTAAGTCCTGGGGCACTGCTGCTAGGCTTTGGAGACCAGCTGAAGTGGATTTATTGTGGGTCACTTAATATTACAAGAAAATCCTACCAAACCAGGAGATGCTAGTGAAGAAAGCATCACACACTGACGGAGTTGAATATATGAATCAATATTCATTAGTCTGGTGTGATATAAATCAATATGTCATGCAGGAAAGTTATATGCTTTATATTCCATAATCTAGAAAAAGCCTTGTTTTAAGAAGCATCAAATAAATTTTATAAAAAGGTTTGATTTCCTTAGCTATCAATTGATTACATGTAATTAGCCCTCCACCAGCTCTTCGTTAACACAGAGAATTCTAAGTAGCAGTTTACTATCGTGTTCCAGTGGAAACAAAAAAGCCCTTTATAAAGAGAAAGGATGCTCAGCAAAATATTTAAGCTTTGATCACACTTGTTTCAAGTTGTCACACAGAAAAATACATGCAATACAATAAAAAAACAATGCAAAATTGTACAAGTGTGACACTGCATTCATCCCTGGTTTTGACTCTTGTGAAAGCTTGAGCATGCACCTCTGGCCTTGAATGCTGCCCAAACTCAGCAACCCTGAAAGATCCTCTCCTTGACAGGACAAGCTGCAACACAGAATCCTGTAAGAAACTGCCACTCATGCGACAAAGAACACCAGCTCATGGTATGACCTGCACTGCCTGCTGAGAATCCAGCTATAAATACGAGTTTGTTTGCCAACCCTTCAGGCTGGGAAGAGGCTGCCGGGGGCTGTGCCAAAGGGGCTCCCATTACCCAAACAGGCAGTGTCACCTCCTGGTGCTGAGAACACCTACTTCTTTCTGCAGCACTGAAAGGGCAGCAATCAATACCAGAGGGTTTAGTATTTGTTACTCCTCAGTATTATACAGTTCCTCTTTGCTGATTACAGATCACTGTTAGTCCCAATTGTGTGTGCAAGATGTGGTCCTTCCACTGAAGAACCCAAGTCACAAATCCTTAAAAGTGGTATGACAGCAACTGGGAGCACTGGGAGCCTTGTCCTTTTTACACCAAGCAGCACTGGTGAAGTCCAGGATGCTTTTTGAGTGGCAGGGTATGGTTCAGGCACTTTCAAGGCTCTGAGAGACAGTTTCACCCACAGCATGGGATTGTGCTTTGGGATGTGGTCATGTTTGTGGGCTAAACAACCACTGTGACAATAGCAAATGTGACCACTGAGGCTTCATTTATACCAGCCACTTACTGAAATTCACTGACTGTGGTTTATCACTTCAGACATGCAAGAGGTTCTTACACAAACTTTGATCAGACAAATTCTCAAAAAGCAATTTAAAAGTTGTCTGTCTTGTTCCATACCATTTCCCCACACCTAACGCTTTTCTTTGCCAAGAATTTTAGCTTGCTGGGATTATTTAGTTTTCACTTTACATCAGCAAACATGGCACAAAATGATAAACAGCTGCATTCTACTTTTTCTCCTCTCAGATGGGGTGTATTTCCCAACAGGAAACAAACAGCACTGTACAGAAACAAAGCAAAACACAGCCTTGCTGACTGGAAAAATCAATGGCCTTCATACACTTCATGCTTTTTATACATAGTAAATTTAATTTCCTGTTTAATTCAGCAGAATCTATTTGCTTTCTTCTCAACCAGTTCATCAATCCATGACATTTGCAATGCACCTCAAACTAGAGTTTGCAGTTTAAAGACAAAAGCAATATGATGCATATAAAGCACTTTTAAAAATCTAAACTTATACATAATTATAGAAAAGGTATTTAATGTGGTTTTGTGCTTAAATTTGTAATCACATTAAATTCAATTTGCATGTCAGCAAATTGAAAATCTTTGAAGTTCTCCGAGAAGTGTTCTGCACAGGTATGCATGCCCCGGTCTCTTCCAAAATCAATACAGTTGAACACTAAATTGAGAGACAAGAGAGATCATATTTCTTAAACTGGTACAGATTACACAGAAAAGGACTGTTTAACAAGAGACAACCCACAGCCCTTCTGAGACTCTCTGTTAAAACTTAGCATCTAAAAACAAATAAAGAATTATATGTATATTTCCTATGCTGTAGTGACTTGTGTTTGTCTGCCTGCATAGGTAGGAGATCTTTCTAAAGAACATCAGAAACTACACAAAGATACTGTTAGGAGAGGCATGAGAAAATGGAATCTAGGTTTTTTTTATCTTGGAAGGAGGTATTTTACTTTTTACTCAAAGACTGACATATGTACAATATATATTTGCAATATATAATTGCAAGTTAAAATTGCAGCTTAACAGAAACTAAAACCATGGATCTTCTGATAACTGAAAATATACATTTATTCTCTCTTAATTAACCCATATTATTTTTATGTGAATAATGATTTTTTTTTTTTTNTTTTTTTTTTTTTTTTTTTTTTTTTATTACAAAGAATCAGCTCCAACCTTCTCATTTAGGTCCTAGGTGATTAGATCAACACCAGCTCAATCAATAACACACCAGTGGAAAAGAACTAACCTAACCAAGAATATTCATCACCACCAAGTAAATTCAGCTTAAGGCCTTTCCTGCGTGGTTGCCCTGAATTTCTTTGGTTAGTAAATAGGTTTCTGAAGTTACTGTTATTTTTCAACAATAAAGTTGAAAAAAAATAAATAAAGTTTATATTATTTATATTTCAACTGACTTCTTGTCACTTAAATTCACCAAAGTAGTCTTTACTTCTGTCTCTGCTAGACTGAGGCACTCATCTAGCTGGTCATCCAAGCTGAATGAATACATATTCCTTCCCTACCTGCCAGTGGTACCACCACAACTCCTGACATAAAGATCAGTAGTTAAGAGTTTCAGCTGGGAAAGGAGAGGATAGGGAACACCAGTTTGTCAGATACTTGGAGGCTAATGGGACAGTGAGCTCTGATGAGCAGCCAAAGCAGGCGTCTTCATCTTAAAGCACTGTAAGAATTTGGTGACTAATCTGATAATGATTCACTGAACATGTACATACATAGAAAAAGAAAGAGAGTTTGTAGTTTGGCACCTGCTGTGTACGCTGAAGCCATTTCTTTACAGAAGCATTTATGAAATATGCATGAGGAGTTTAACTTGATTTTCAAAAAGTTCAAATTTCACTGATTTTCTAGCAAGTTACCTCAAAACTGTTGTCCTCAAGAGAACTAACTGAGCCAAGAAATATTCTGAAGAAATCACATACTTTCTTTAGCTTAAGAACACATTGAGATAACTCACTCCTTCTGTCTGTAGCTACAGTTTATTGCAACAGCAAGAATCCACATTGAAAAGCATCACAAGAGAGTGAAAAGGCAGCAGTGCCCTGACACCTGTGATTAAAAATAATGTGGTATTTTGCAGAGGGCTGTACATAGGAGGAAAAGAGTAACCAGAGCCCTTACAGCTTTTCTTTGTTCCTGCTTCAGAAAAATCTTTTGAAGGCCATCACTTGCCAGACAGTAAAAAAAGTTTTCCTGATAGAAAACAAAAATGCACAAATTGCTTAGGGCAGAAGTTCTTCAAACCAGCAGTTGGAAGTCAAGGGACCATGGAATCTGAATTAGATGCTGTGGAAGGCTATTTTGCTTGCATTTGACCACAAGCAGACCAGAAGCTATCACAAGCAGCAAACAATGCTGCAGATACGTACTAAAATGCAATTATATTAATATGTTGATGATACACAATGAATAAATGTATTACTTGTAATCATCGTTCATTTCCCACACCAATCTCATATACGGTAAAACATACAAATGAAGAAAACAATTCTGCAAATTGCATTTCTCTTTTCTGTTTTTCATACCGTTAAAGTCTTTTGCCTTTCACAGACATCAGATAGCTGCACAGTGGTGTGGGAGAGTAGTTCTCTGAAGCATTTTAAGAGATGCGTCTGAGCACAACAGCTAGCACAAAAACAAATGTCCTACTGAAGACAACTGTCTGCATCATAATCTGAAGTCTCCAACTCCTTAAGTGTTTTTCAATTGCTACAGATGTACACATTGATGGAAATACAGCACCTAATGAGTTTCCAGCTACTTTGACTGGCCCATCAGCCCTCTTAATAGAATTGTGTTTCTTTCTCTTTTTCACATTGCTAATATGCTAATGGCTAAAATTTATCTTCCTCCAGCACAGCTCTGACCAGCTAACCTAGCAATTCACAATGCAACCTCAGAGTGGCTTGAAATGCTAAAATACATAGGCTAGGACAACTCATTTGCTTCCTCTCCATAATTTACATTGCCAAAACCACACCTTTTCTCCATTTAGAGCAGGGTCAATGAACAAAGTTGACACAGTGTCTTGCGGGAAGTTTTGATAACTGGTGTGATTCAGAAACCAGCAAATTACTTGCTCCCTAGAGATACTGCTTAGGTCTAGTTCAAGATCATCAGCAAAACATTCTAAAGTCAGTAGGGTACAAAACCAACAATATTCACATACAGGAGGACAAAATTACCTACTGGCATGACTACCTACCTGCTAATATCACATACATGTACTCACACACCCTTTCTAAAAATAAACTCTGTTTAACTAATAAACAAAGCTAATAGCTAAATGTCCCTTTTAATAGGCAGTTATAGATTTAAAGAACAATCAATGCACTGTAGTTCTTCCCTCTTGTCTTAATAATTGTTCTGCATAGTTACAAATGATGAATAAGGAAGAGGAAAATTAGAAGGCAAATTAATTCCTTAATCTATTCAGAAAACACGGTAGGATTATACAAACATACACAGAATTACTCATAGAAGAGCTATATATGAATACTGGAACAGAAGGAAAAATAATTGGTATGTGGGAAAAATAAACATTAGTAACCAAAAGGAAGAGTTTATCTTCTACAATAACAGCAGCCTTAACATTGCCAATTTAGATAGCAGATATATAATCAATGTACTCAAGTGTCAGGCTGGTTTGAGCCATCCTTAGCAAACACTACAGCAAAAAATGAAATTTTAAAAAAATCTTACCAAGTTTTTATTTTATTAAAAATAACCTATGTCCATCAATGTAATTTCATTGTCTTGAATAAAAAGAAAATATTACATTTTGGGATTTGGGTTTTTTTACATTTAGCATTAAACTTCCCTTATTTTTACATTAGTGTGTTGATCAGTCATGGTTCTACAACCAGGAAATCCTTCAAATAATTATTTTCCATCCTTTGTTGAAATAGAAGCTTGCCTCTCTAAATCTTGTTGGGGGAACAAAATAGTAAAAGTATATAGTTGCATGTGGCTGTGTAAGTAAATATGTGTATGAACAGTCTAGGAAGAATTCCCACTGCCACACTAAAACATTTTATATATATGCTGTCAACACCTTGTCAAGATCTGGCAATACCACCTTAGTTACATATTGCAGATCTTATCATTCAGAGGGAACAGAACATTCTGAGTGTGCCTTAGAACATTCTGAGTGTGCCTTAGAATGACATGGGAAAGCTCAAGACATTGTCTTTTCTTTGTTTTGAAGCTCTGGATTCTGCTTATCTGCTCAGGATGCCCCAGCTTTTCAATGTTCCCTTATAAATCCGAATAATTGCAAAATAATGTTCTGAAGATAGTGACAGAGCCAGAAATGCTCACTGTTGTTCACACAATGAAACAAGATTAATGACTTGCCCAATGTCATGCCAGAATCAGTAGAAACGGAAAAGAAACACAGGAGTCTCCCAAATGCAAGTCAAATGCTTTAACCACAGCATTATTCTCACATCTAAAGTACACAACTAATCTGACCTTGCTTGCTCAGATAATATTGCTAAAGCTGAAGTTCTACTCTGAGTGTTAACACTTCTTCCTATTAATATTTTAAATAGGATTTGACTAATCCAGCCAGCATAATAAACAATACAGATCTTCCTAAAATATGAATTCATAACACTGAATATTTACAATTGCTGGGTAACTTTTTAAAAATCCTGCTTTTACTCAGCTTGGCCTAAAAAGAAATATCCTAAAAATGGTCATTATTTTAAAAAGCCTTGCTGATGAAGACTCTGAATGACTTTAAAATAAACTGTGAAATGCATTAATTTTTCAGAGCTTATTTAAACTCTATTCCCTTTAAATATTTGAAGTCTACAAGGTCGCAGACCTGCCGACTTCAGTGTAAAAAAAAAGGAGTACATATATGATACACGTATATACTTGTATACTTATATATATATACTTGTACCCCTCAGACACCTGAAAAGCCAAATACAGACCCAATAGGAAAATAAAGTTAAGGGGAATTTGCTTCCCTTGAGAGACACAACGGGAAATACTGACACATAGACAATAGGAAAACCAGATGAGGAGGATGAATCCCAAATTATAGGAACTCCACAGCAAAAAGCAGGGCAGCAGGACATCCTTCAGATCCTACCAGTGGCTGTTTTCTGAATTATAGAACAGGTGAAGTTGACCAGGCGGTGATACACAAGTAAGGATACACAGAAAGAGCACTCATCTTGGCTGCAGCCTGCACAGTGGAACATGTATAATATTTTCATCTCTGCTCAGGAAACATGGCTCACCACTTTTTTTTTT
>VWZN01011572.1:118321-131626 GCA_013396955.1 Regulus satrapa | reverse complement strand
AAAAAAAAAAAACTAAAAGAAAACCCTATCTGCTCTTCATTTTAAATTGCATATTAATGCATTTCTATACAAACTATACATTGAATATGACTAAATATAAGCTAGATACTATGCCCAGCTAAATTAGCTCTAGGACCCCCAAACCAATGCCATTTATATCATGTAGCCAGAAAGAATCCAGAAATCCTATTTTATAAGGAGCAGACTGATAAATAAGCAATTTAACTAGGATTTCAGTACGTATTTTTGTTCCAAATATTGTGTTGTGCTAATAAATATAATCTGTCAGCACAGATGGGGAAAAATAAGAAGTAACAGAAGCCAGAATATTTCATAAATAGTTTCAGGCTAAAAGTACTATTGAAGCTTTCCTTTGCCTTTCTGGTAACACAGAGACAAGACCATTGTCCTAGGGCATGAGACCAAGTAAATTAAGCTGATGGGAAACAAGACAGCAAGATTACAAAAACTTCACCATGGACTGCTTTTTACTATGCACTTTTTACAGACAGCACATCAAACTGGTCCATTGTCTCAGGTGTACTCACCACAATGTGGACACTTAGCGATGCTACAGGATGAACAGCACCAGGGAATACAATTTGCCATCTAGCTACAGATTTCAGAGACAACCCTTGCCTTGAAGCTGCTGCCATAGGAACTCCTCCAGTTCCTCCCTACCATTGTGCCAGGTCTCAACATAAATGTGCTTGCATGCCAATACACATATAGTCAATGCATCTCAATGGTATGAATCTCCATAAATAAAGGTTTTTGGAACATAGGTACTGTGAATAAAAATGTAATTGCTGGTGTCAAATTCGGTCTGGAGTGAATGGCCCAAGACATGATGAAGAGAGAACAACCTCATGACAGAAGTTCCTCCCAAGCAGCAGAGAGCTTTCTTTTCTTGGCTTCAACCCTTGGCATTTAATGAGCACAAGAAACTGTTGGCATGCAGGTAAAGCCTTGACTGTCCTCTGAAAGTGGTTTCTGTGGCAGCAAAGTAAGTGAAAGCATGGGATGAGATGGGATGAAATTGTTGGGAATTAGCTAGGCAGGCAGCTGCAAACACAGAACAGGATAGTCAGGGGTGGTCAGGAGCACATCCAAGCTGTTTTGGTGAGAATGTAAGGAAAGGAGCAGAACCTTACAACTGCCCAGCTACAAGCTATTCTTATACTCCATCATGGAGGCAAGAATTTATCCAGACCTGCAACAAATCACCAACCACCTCCTATCTTGCCCCTTAGTCTTTGGTTCTAGAACCAGTGCTTCCTTCCCTTACTCCTGGTGAAGGCAATCTCATTCTTTGTCAAGATGTTGGGAATGAAAGGAATCAGTAGAAAGATAGCTACTAGAAATTGCTTTGAGTCCTTCCAAAAATAATGGATCTATGATGTAGAGACTGGCCTTCTTAGCCCTATCCTGAGTTGGTTCTTAATAAAGTTCAGCTCCTGCTCATATGTGCTTTGAATCTGTCAGTACTGAAACAGTTTTAAGAGGCAACATAAACATTTACATAGAAGGAGACAAGCAGTGAAAATGATGTGGGAATGCATCTGGCTTTTTTCTCATTCAGGTCGTCATGTGACAGACCCAGCAGAGATTACTCAGCACCCAGTCTGAAAAACAGAAATCCCTTCAAGGGGCAACTTTATCGATTGACAACTGTGGACTGGCCAATTCTATTTCATCTGCGCATTATTCACTATAAATGTGTGAAAAATCCATCTGGTTTTATTTCTCTGTATGCACGAGGTATGAAAGGAAGCGAAAACCTGTCTAAGCAAAAAGCAAGAGCATAGAACACTGTTATGGTAAGACCTCATTCTCACAGTTCAAACAGTCTCTGTTGCCTCTGCCTCACACAGATGTTTGCTAACACAATAAAAGGTGCCTCTTTGTACTCCCTCTCTCACATCAGATAAATCAAACTACCACTCAGTGATAGTACGAGGCAACATAGTTGGCTCAATTGAGTAACAGCCAGGAAATCTTTCCTTCATCTTGGATCTAGAGTTACTTGTCTCATACAAGTAACTTAATGGGTATTTATGGGTAATCAGCTTGTCTACATGAAAAACAAGAAAAGCACTGTGGGTTTCTGAGGAGCATTTTGGAAGAGGTGAAGACCTTTATATGCAAAATAACAAGTGAAAGACTTGACTCCTCAAACACAAAATCAGTATCAGTTGTACTTCTAGCATGGAAAAAAAAATACAAAATAATAATGCAGGGTAGAATTGGTTTATAATTGAGGAGAATTTGACTTAGCTATATGGACCACATGGTCATTGTAGTAGGAGGCTTACTGACATACACACAGTACCCATACCTCAGCAAGAAGTGCTGAGAAAGATTATTTCAGTTCAAAGCATATGAGATATGATCAACTTACATGCAGAGAAAGCTAAGAACATCAGTTATAGTCTATGCAAGATTGAATTAAAAAAACCTCACTGAATCCTTTCCAGGAGGGGGATTAGCAGAATACAAAAAACGCTTCTCCTTGGCCATATTTTCCCTTTTCTTTGAAAATGGAATGTTTATAAAATGGGGTTTTTTTAATACAGATCTTCAAAATCCTTCCTAAACTAGACAATCCAACAGCTATGTGCAGTTTGTCATTACTAGATTTATCTTTGTACACCTTTAAATATTGTGCAAGGTTTGGCTGGTTGCTAATATGAGTTAAGTGGCTTTATTACTGATACAAAAAACATTTCCTAACAGATACTATTAAGTTGCATTGGCTTTTGAAATAGGTTCAAAACTGGTCAGACCCTCTTCTTACTAGAAGCTGAATTACTTCTACATATTCAGCTGAGAGAAGCCTAGGGATGGAGAGGTTCTGGTACTGAGAACATTTTCAGCCAGAGATCATACTCTTCAGTGCAGACCAACTTTCACATTGCAGAACGGGCTGAGTGTTCAGGTGGTGTTCAAAACCCCATAGAAACACTGAACAAAAAACTGCATCCCAATCTGCAGCAGTTATAAGGAATGAAGCTTTTTAACATATCTATGGGGGGCACACTCCCTTGTTATTTTACCATGCAAACTGTAGTTGTAGTTACCACTGAATTTTTTCTGTGATGTGAATGAGAAGTGGTTGTAAATAAAAAGGATTCTGCTTCAAAACAAGGGACCAAGCTGCAAACAGTTAGAAACAGGCACCATTCTAGTCATACACCACAAATATTTACTCTCTTACGTGAGCTGAGAGTGTGACACAAAATCTCTAGTATTTAGTGGTCCCCACACAGAGTTTGTGACTTCTTGAACTAAAATACTAATTTAGAGTTATACTTTTCTTCACGCCATGACTCCTCTGCTCTTCCTGGGAATTATGGAGATTTAAAAATATTACTAATTCTTGCTGGCAGATGGTAGTAGCACTTTGTCAGAGCATTATTACATTTAAGCTAACACTTTGGAATATTAATGCAATGGCTCCGAGACTTACTTCTCAAACCCCTCCATAAAAGGGCCATTTCAAAGCTTACATCTATGACTGCTGCCATCACCGGCTTCCATCCATTTTAAGAAGTGGCCTTTGAAATAGCAGTATTTTTTAAAAATTGTAAAACACTTTCAAATCCAAAATGGTCAGGGGGAATTTGTGAAATGAACCGCAACAAGAAACCTCTGAAGTATTATTAAAGCAGTGCCAACAACAAAACACATCTCCATGGCCTCTACTCCTGAACCTCTTTCAAAAAACCCAAATGCTGGTTATTTCTGAGGAGCAGAAATTTGTTTACCCATTACAGATGCCTGGAGGTGAGAGCAAAAGCAGTCAGCACATGCTTGTTCTGAAGGGAGGATTAGTCAGAATGAAGGGATGAAGGCACCAGAGATGTTTCCAACAGCTTCCAAAACTCCAGCACCAGCAATTTCAATATTCTATTTGTTACTCCAAGTTACTGGTACAAAATGATGCAAGGACTTTGTTTATAGAAAGTTAGTCCCTCTCTCCCTTTCACATTCTCTATAGAAGTCTGTAAATCTAGTATTTCCTGAAAACACTCACACTCCTTACTTGACGCAACACAAAGAGCCAATTAATTCTAGCCTCAGGGATATTTGGCTGTCTTACAAAAAAGGGGGGGGAAAATGCATCGCTTTAAAAAAATGCTAAAAAAACTCCAACCCCACAGTACTTTAACGAACAGACTTCTTTTTTTACTTTTTTTTTTTTAATTACTAAATCCTGAAAAGATGATTTTCAGCAATAGCAGTTTCCAAATGCTATAATTATCTACCTTCCCCTGAGCAAGTATTTACTTTGTACTTCTGTACATCATTCCCTCATATTAGAGATCATTGATCCTAAACAGAAAAATATTCTAAAAATTATTATCCCACTTCTTAATGTGTCTCATTTATAGAAAACATAGGCCACTAGCTGTGCCTTTGCTGCCCTGAATGGGGGTTGGACAAGGTTGATGTTGACAGAAAACCAGACAAAATGAGGACATATGCCACGAGATAAGTGTGAAAGGAGATCCACTCACCACTCTGGAGCTTCACTGAAGAAAGGTGTAACTTCTAAAGCAAGCTACGCAGCTATTTGAGATGAGGAGAAAGCTAGCACTCGCCCCCTCATTCCATGAGAGTCACTGCACGCTGTGCATCCAGAAGCAGGCTGCATTATTTACCCTTTCCTCCCTTCCTAAATTAGGTCAAAAATCAACGGAGCAGAAGCTGTGGCTGTGTGCATCCCTTCCTCCTATTCACCAGCCACAGAACCTGAGTTTAAAAGGAGCCATGGTACAGACCAGCCTATGAAATAAAAGGCTAAGATAGTGCCAAGGCACAGGAAGGTACAGTACACTCACAGTTGCCCTGGAAGGAAAGGAGAGGAAGCTGACGCTTCAGTACTCATTGTTTGCATCTGTGTACAGTGATATTAAACAATACCAAGGTATAATGGATCTCACTTCTCTGCCAAGTTACCAGATGCAATTATTGGCTGAAAAAAAACCCAAAAAACTAAGATCTACCACACAAATAAAATGCTTTATGGTAAAACTATAAAGGCTAGACAGGGAGAAACAATCCCATTTTCTAATCTGTAATTTAATTTCTTTAAAACTTAATATTATCTTCTAGCTATATTGTTCTCAAAGCACTATTTGCATTATATTATTAAGCTTTTCAGTAACATTTGTGCCATTCTAGTCCCTTGCTCCTATGGATGTCCCAATATTTCTCATATGCTTAGATATATACCTCCCCTAGAAGGCCTGCCCCGAATATGAAGCCCAATTCCAAACCACATAACATTTCTTGCTATTCTCTGAAGGTATCCTGCACTGCCCATCACTCATGCTAACCCCTCCAAATGTTTTCTGGGCCCTTTCACCAGTCAGCCAACACTCACCACTGCTGAACACAACTCTCCAATCCCATTCCAAAGCTCCCACATCAAAGGGAGCAGTAGAATATTCCCCACAGCGGTCCTGCTTCCAGAGCAGATCCGTGGCAGAGAACAGCTTTCTTTTCCTGCCCGCTGCCTTCAGTTATTTTATTTAACATGGGCCCTATACTATTTGCAACCCTGTCAAAAATGGGAGAACTTTCTCATGTGCATGACCATTTCTCATGTATCTCCAGGATGCAATCCAATTCCAGAACAGGAGAGCTACTTTGAGGAGTTGGAAAGTATTTTCTCTAGATTCTTTCAATAATATTTCCACAGCAATACAAGGAGGCTGAAGGTACTTTCAGAATCACTGACTATATTTAAATATTTCTTTTAAATAAAGTAGGCAACTTTGCAACATATATTGTTCCACTTGCCCAAAAAGGGCTGTTTTCTTCGTACCTAGTCTTCTAAAACTGTACTATGAAATACTTGTCTCAGTGACACAGGGTGTGAGAGTGGGCATGTGCATAACCATACCGTGCTTCCTGTACTAGGTAAACCCAGAGAGTGACATGGTGGCAGCTGAAGAGGTAATGATTGCTTCTATTTAGCCAATTTAATCACTGTTACTGGCAATAACACATTATAAGTAATAATGATGATCACCTTGCTGCCCTTCATTTTTTGTCAGCTCTTTCACCTCACAGCCTCAGATCAGGAAGTTTTGATATCAGCCACGCAGCATCTGCCCTGACAGGACATCCCTGTAGACATTTCTACCTGCTTTCATCCCTTTGTACCCAAAGTGATCATTCACAAACATGAATGAGTGAATCTGCCTCTCAGAAGACACAAGTCCCCAGGTGTACAAACTGAGTTGCAGAGAGATCTCTCTCTCTGGAAGCCCTCTCTTTCACTTCAGCTTGAAGTCTCCTGACAGCCAACCTTTTGTTTCAGATTTGTACAGCTTCCAGCACGGTGGGGTGCCATTTCTCAACTTGTATTCATGTTATGGCTTCCTGCCTGCAAGCAAAAACCCTCTCTAATCTTCATGTTGTTATTTAGGGTGGAAACTAATACCACCCCAAATTAAAGAAAAACCCAGTCAAATATTTTCATTAAGAATAGTCTGTAGCATGGAGGTAGAATAGCTCCAGAATAATAAATTTTTGAAGATATTTATACCAAATACATTAGTGGATATACTTCAATACTGCTTCAGCCTATTTATTCACAAAGAGGACAGCTAAAGGAAGACTGCCTTTAAGAATTATAATCAACATTTGGAGGTCTATTTGGCTCAAAAGAGGTCAAATAAGTGGAATTCCAGAGAAATTTCCAGAGGAAAAAAAACAGTTTTATCCAAATAATATGTATCCAGTTTATGTTTAACTTTTTACTTCCTGGATGTTAAAAGCAGATAATTAAAAGCATAGAACACAGTGACCATAACAACTTTCTGGCATGAGCCTGGAATAAGAGAGAGAAACCAACTAATGGAAACAGTAAAAGGGAGAAAATAATGTATTTTAATATGAGCTAAAAAAACCTATCACTTTCACCTGCATTTAACACACAGTCCACACTGTACACGGGCCAAGCGCTGCCACTACTCTGGCTACACTGAGCAACAACTAGGTCTTTTCAGCCAGCTTCTTCCCTGTGACAACCCTCTAGTACATGAAATGGTTTTTAAATGTTTCTCAAATATATAAGTAGAACATTATAAAGATTACAGGAAGGCAAAGGATAAACAAAAGGAAACATCCTTGCTTAATAATGTTTGGTCTGGAGATAACCCCACTGTGTGCTTTCAGCCCAGCCAGACAAGCTTTAATACTGATTTTAATCAGTGAGGTAGCTCTGCAATAGTGTGTTTTTACCTGAGAAATACAACTGACGTCTTCACAATGTCCCAAAGGCTCAGGAGCCTGAGCTTGACTGAGATGAGTTCCTGCATGCTTTAGAACCAAAGCAAGCCTGTCATCAGGTTTGGGTCCTAAACACAGGTCTGGAGTTGGCATCCCAAGGCAGGGAAGCCTGCCCTGCAGAAGCTTCATTTCTCTATTTAAAAATGGGTTTGCAAAATTGATATGTCTGTGTACATTAAAATTAGGCAGAGCAAATCCAGGCCTGGCATTCAGGTCTGCTGTTCTGCCATCCTCTGCTCTCTCCAGAGCCCTCATCCTGAGCTCCTTTCCACAGCACTGGAGTAGTACTATTTGATTTTGATTTATCACAAGTGAATTATTATAATGAAATCACCAACTCAATTTAAGCCTCTGAGAAAGATATGGTTGGACTAACAAAAAATTGTTCTGCAAAACAAGCAATTATTGTTAGGTTCACTGGATATTGGCCTTTAGCAATCCAACTGATTACAGAAAGTTAATGTTTTAAAAAGCAATGAAAAAAAAAGGTATTAAATCCTTTAAATCTGCATGAAAGGCTCCAAGAGGAATTTTACAGTTATTTTCACTGCATATTTTATTAGATATGTGATATTTTATTCATGGGTAAAGCAAATATAACAATTAGGAATAATTAGTATTTCAGCATAGAATGTTATCTAATACATTAAAATACACATATAACTGCTCATTTAAATTCTGTATCCTCACATTTTTCCCCTTTCTGGTTCAGGACTTTTCCATTGAGCATAGCATTTACAGGAACATTATATGGCTCCCAAAGAAATAGAAACAGACAGAACTAGTGGCTTTTGGCTTTGATATCTTATTTTCTTCCCCTCCTTGCATTTCTACTCATTTTCTTTTTCAATTTCCTCTTGAGTATAGAGCTTGTCAGATAAACCCAGCACAACTTTCAAGAAACTTTTTCCCTTTAATCTTTTCTATCCTACTCCCCTGTCATTCCACAACTAATGTGTATAATGGAAATCTACTTTAAATCTAACCCTGCTCTTACAAATCCATCAGTTTACAGTTGACTAAAACTAGAATAATTGTCTCTGTACCACCTCTTCCACCATAACTTTAATGCTGCACAGAAATGCTGTAGTATTATCCTTTCTCATTAAGTGTCACTTTTTATGAGGGCCTTTCTTCTCTTTTTAAATTTTTTTTAATATATATTTAATGCAGCACTTATAGCACTCTGAATATCCCCTCCTTGAGCTTTTGTGGTGAGTCCCAGACCAAAGCAGAAAGAAGTCTCTCCAGCTCAAGTGCACTCTGTGGTACAATACAGAATAAAGATACTTCCTTCTCTGAATTAAGTATATTATCACTGAAACTAGGCCATAAATTCTGAACCTTACAAAATTACAGCAGTGCACAACATCAAATGTGCTCCCTTGCCAGGTTTCAGAACTGTCATCCAAACACCAGCGCATTTCATTTACTAACCAACAATTTCAGCCTGTGTCCTCCCTGTTAGAGAGATCACTTAACGACTCTCCAAGTCACATAAGCCTTTTTTAATTATAGTGGTTGCAGACAAAAGAGAATCTTACCCTTACTCCATCAGCTCTCACAACTGCTTGGCCAACAAAACCAAAGTCTGACACTTGCAGAGAAGATCAGCAGAGGAAACTGCCCTGAGAATGCTCCTGGGAAATCCAGAAAGCTACAGCAAGGAAGACACCTCTTCCTCACTTACTCCTCCTCTGAATGCATTCATTTCAGTCTAGATATTTAAATTACCATTAAAAGAATACTATATATTACTGTGATTACTATGACAGAACACAAATATATTCTGCCTCTGCAGTGGGTGACAACAGCACTTCCTTTTTCCCACTGCTGCTTCAAATGTCCAAGCCAGCTAAAAGCCGTGTCCAGAAGGCTTTGCCCAGGTCTTCCTTACCTGGTGTTGAGGATGGATTAACTAGCACTCCAACATGCATTTAGCACACATTCCATGGCACACTGCATATTGCACCATTTCCAGTACAGTCTGCTAGCCTAGTATTGAGCGAGGAAGCCACAGCCAACATTACTCTGAAAAGGGCCAAGGTAGTAGTTTTGCTAACTACTGCAAGTGACAGGACAGCAACTGCTTCATCGTGGACATGATGCGGGAAGATAATATAACACTGCAGAAGGAGAGGAAGTGCATCTGTGTGCAGAAAGCCCTGTAGGAAGCCAGTTACTACACCACAAGCCTGGGGTACCTCAAAGAAACAGAAGCTGTCTGAGCAGCTCCCAGCCTTTCAGTCAGGGTGCCAGCAACCTGCCTGTTGTGCTTTACTCTTGGGCTGTGGCAGTTGTACTTCTCTTGGCAATTCTAGGCAGCACAAACTGTGTCTGGGGCTCTCACAGATGGGTGTGAGCATGAGCAGAACCATGACTTGGACTGTAAGGTCTATAGTATGCACAGGTATGGAGCTGTGCTAGTTTTGATATACAAGACAAGTTTGAATCTGAAATCAAGGTTTCCTTCAAAATTTCACCAGCTTAGATAATAACTGATTTCTTCTGGAATTAAAATCTAACTGAAAAAAAAAAAAAAAAAAAAAAAAAAAAGTGACAACTGAATTTGCAGGTGCAGAAAGATATATGAATTTGCCTCATTACTAATGCATCACCTGAAATCAATCTTTGGCATGTACTATCATGTATCATAATATATGTGCAAAACATGCTTTCAAAGTTTGATCATTTTCTGGTAATCGCTCAAAAATATTAAAATACTGTTTCCTTTTCTTATCAGTCACTTATAAGTCCAAACATCATTGGTAATTATCTGTGCCTAGTAAGTTTTTAAACACTGAAGATATAAACAAAAATATGTTTAGAGATATTTTGTGTAGATTTAGATATTTGCATAGATGGAAAGAGTGTTACCATGTTCTCATATATAACCTAGGTAATTAAGAAAATTAATTACAAACTGGTAGCCAAATAGAACTATGCTTTCACATGAACTGTTTTTAAAACAAATTTTACTGTGCTAAAAAAAAAAAAAAACAAAACACAAAAGAAACCAAAACAGTGGAGTAGCAGTAACAAAGAGTGAAAATACAAACCTCAACTCAAAAGGCAAAAGCCTCCAATAAATTTCAGCCAAAACCAGGCTGTCATGGCAGATTATAGATAGCCATATATCAAATGGAAGAAAATGATGTAAGTTCAAGTCTATATCTAGGGAGTAACCTAATGGCTTACAGAAGTCATCTCTTGCCAATACCACTTGCTTTACAGGGCCGGGGAGTGGAAGAGAACCATACTTAATGCCTTTGTTCATTAAGTTAAATGAACCTTAGTTGGTAGGTTTATGTAGTCACAGTCTTGAAAGATTTTTCTCCAGTGTGTTTTTTCAAAGATGGCATTGTGAGAATAAAGGCTCAGTGCATCCATAATAGTCATGTGAAAGCACAGAGCAGCAGCAGTGATTGCCATGTCAGGCATTTGTTAGGGCACCACTTGAAAACGGATGGTTGATTTTTTTTTTTTTTTCCTTTACTCTGCCTTTATCAAGGACAAAGAACCTGATATAACACTACGAGTTATTTAAGAACATGAAAAGGAGCTGCCTGCTGCAGTCAGCAATCCACAGGCTCAGTTTAAAATCTTCTGAAGTCAACTAAGCAACTCACCTGGATTATGACAGACTTTGGATCAGGCCCTGATGATGACTAAGAAACACTCCAGAAAGCAGTGACACCTAATGGCAAACATGCCTATGGATGAAGGCAAACCCTAATCTATGGCCTGCAAAATCATCCCTCTTTAGCTACAGTGTAACTAACACGCATCACAGGGACTGAGGCACTGCCACAAATCTAAGCACCTGGGAAAGTGTTTCAGAAATAACACAGGCAGAGAGTTTGACATGCAGGCCGAGCACTTAAGTAGAACAGAGTTACTAATAGAGCCTCCCAGCACACTGGGCTCCAGGTCCTTGCTTGTAGGTGTGTTTAAAATAAGCAAGTAACCTTCTCACATCCTAGAGCAGGGACAACAGGCACCTGAGTGCTCCCCTGCGGACACTACAGACACACAGAGATTTATTCGTTTGTTACAAATCTGTTCTGCTTGCTTATCCTGCGCTTTACGGATGCATGTGAGAGTACTGTAATGAACAGTTAGTGGCATACACTACATGCCTCCTACTGAGGCTTCACCAATAGCACAGCAAATTAAACTCCTATTACCAATTCACAACACACCCCAACAAGCTGCACTGTAGCACATCAGCTTACAAGAAGAAACGTGGACAGGCATACCACCAAGCAAAAAGAATCCCTTGCCTATACAGAAAAAAAACCCTCAAAAATTACATTTTAGTCACCACAAATATCAAGAGAAGAGACAAGCAATAGACCCCCATGTGGAAGTTGTCTCAATATTATTAAGCATGGTACAGAAGAGCTTAAAGGTGTGAGCCAAAACTCAAGACCCAGCAATGCTGGGAACTTGTCCAATGCAAGGAATGCAGCAGTCCTGGCCTACATAGTCTAAAAGCTGTGAAAAGTAAGGTAAGGGGAGAACCAATTTTCTCTCTCAGGAAGAAAAAATGGCATCTATAAATATAAACATATTAAAACAGATGTATAATTATATGTAGAAGCATATATAATACACAGCTGTATCTTATAGATATTTATGAAATTTCCATTAAAATTAAAAAACCCAAGGGCAGTACACAGCTGACTATGTATGACTGAAGTTACTGATAAACATAAAAAACAACTTGAAGTAGTCAGGGAGGCTGAACTGGATTAATTAACCTCCAAAAATACTGTATTTTTTCAGCACAACTTTTGTATCACATTACATGTGTACTGCCCTAGGTGATTTTGCAGCACCTAATACATATATATCTGACTATATATTTCTATAGGCACAACAGGAAATCCATAAGCATGTACAGATGTACTACTATGTACATATCAAGGGAAAATAATGAGCACAAAGTACGAAATATAAAAGTATGAGACTATCAGCACTAGAAGATACAAAGCATATACAAATTGTGCAGTTGACAAGGAATGCCACCTAATCCCTGTTTAATTAAAGCACTGTTCTAAACTCCTGGCCAGGGAGGAGTGTGGGACGACTGATGTATGAAGGAAATATCAGGCAGCGTGGCTAATCTCAAAGACTTGGGAGCTTTCGAGCTACATAAATCAGAGCGACTTTTTGAATAGCCTCATAAAACACAGAATCATTACCATTCCACTCATGACTTTCAGATTCTTCCTACAGCATACAGATCATTAGGAAACTTCTAAGCAATCAAGTAATGTGGGACTGATGAAATTACTCAATCAATGCATGGGCTGAGAGAAGCAGCATAAAACAGGATTGCACAGTTTTGACGTGGTAACCCTGCCTCTTTCTTTTTTATATAAGGGTAAGGAAAATTATAGTGGAGTCGATTCATTTCACCGTTTTCACAGGAGTGCTTAATGTAGTCTTCCTGAACTGCCAGCTCCTATTTATAATAGCAGGGCAGCAGAAACATACAGACTATAAGCAGCTCTACCAACATTTAATATATGATACAGACAAACCTTTCTTTTTAAATGTGTACATTTGCATGTACACAGACCTTCTCTACAGATCAAAAGCAGAATCTCTACACAGAAGATAGGAACACAAAAAGGCATTATCATAGATACCAGTCACTGTATCCCTCCCACTGATATCACCAAGTCGTTAAAGACTACTCACTAAATTGTAATTTTTTTTGGTGTTGTCTAAGAGATAATCAGTAAAATATGCTGAGACCAAAAGCATCCTTTTACACAAAACACATAACATAAAACTTAAGCAAGCAAAAGAGTTTGTGCATTATACTGAAAAAAGTATGTGATACTAGGAAAGGAGTATGCACAGGTAACATGTTATTTCTTATGACCATCTGCCCCTCTCAAACATGAGAAAATATTTTCCACTTGAATATCTTAGCACTGCAGAACAAAAAAAAAAAAAAAAAAAAAAGGAAATGCATTTTTTTTTTTT
>VWZN01011572.1:97456-116288 GCA_013396955.1 Regulus satrapa | reverse complement strand
AGAGAGAGAGAGAAAAAGAAAAAAAAAGCGAGCAAGCAAGCGATAAAAGATAGTGGGGGCTGCGGGGGGAGGGGGGAAAACCTTGCAAGAGAGGGAAGGTTGCAAAGGAGAGCTGGAAAAGTGTCCAGCAGCACCAGCAGGCGCAGCACCCCCTTACCGATATGAATGATTGAATCTGCAATAGCCGCTTTCCAGGTTCGAGTCCAACAGACGGACACGACCAGGATGAGGGAGAAAACTTCCATCTCCTCCGGAGGTCCAGGCTTTATAACAACAGATCTCTTCGCCAAACGGTGCTGCCGCGGAGGACAGTGCAGCGCAGGAAGCCCAAGAGTTTGAGGTGCAGCCGGAGGAGCGTGTAAATCCCGATGGCTGGCGCAGAGCCGCTGCTGGTCAGGGAGCGAGCCCGGGGCTCCGAGCGCTTCTCTCCTCGGCGAAACCCCGGCGTCACTTCGCGGGGCTCCTGGGCAGCACCAGAATTGCTGGGAGCGCCGGCAGCAAATCCATCCAGCCCGGGCGCCGCCGCGGGCAGCAGACGCCTCTGCTGGTCAGACAATCCCCATCCTTCCGCCGGGTCCAAGGATCCGCTCGGTCCCGCTGCTGCACAGCAACTTCCAACCCACACCACGCACACGCTCACACACACAGACACACACGCACACGAGCAGACACGCACAAACCCTCCTGGCCGGAGAAGCCCCAGGAGCCCGCAGCAAATAGCTCGCCTTCAGCGAGGTGGGAGGAGCGGGCGACCGAGGGAGCAGGCGATCCCGCTCCCAGCAGCCAGATTCCTGCAGGAAAAGCCCCCCCGAAGGCCAAAAAACAAAGTGAACTTCAAGGTAATGCAGATAGTAATGCAGAGATTTCCCCCCACCCTTCGCTCAGAAAAATCGCTTCCCACAACTGGAGGAAAAAAAAAAATAAAAAAAAATCTGCCAATGGAGCCCAGCGTGCTGTCTCTGTCGCGCGAGGTGGTGGTTGGACAGGGCAGAAGCGAGAGGAGGAGTACCCGGAGCAAAGGCAGAGGAAAGCAGATGATGGTCTGCAGGTTGCTTTTGGAGCTTGCTTTGCTGGTGGGATGCAGAGAGAGCTGGCAGCTCCAGCACCAGCCAGCACGTTGCCTAGAAATGGATCACCTAGGAGAAGGAGAGAGAGCGAGAGATAAGTGCTATCAGCCAGAGAGGGAGAAACAGAGAGAGCGAGCGAGTGAGAGCGCTTCTCTCTAATAACCACCTCCTCCCCCTATCTGCAATACAAGGGAGAAACAATATAGAGTCCTCGTCTCCCTTGAAATCTTCAACTGGGACTAAGGAACAGACATAGGCGAGAGTGCCTACAGCCTAAAAATACATTGGGGGAGGGGGGAGAAAAAAATCTTTTTGAAGTGTTATGCTCAGTTTAAAATTTAAAAAAACCCAACCCACCCCATTTATTTAACCTTGCAACTCCACTGTGGGGATCAAGTTCAAAGCTAGGTGGGCACTTCTGCTTCTCAGTCTTTGACAACTGAGTCAGGGACATTACTTGAAGGGGAAAAGGGAAAAAAAGGAAAAAAACCGGGACACCTGGCCTCTAGGGGAAAATGAAGACCTAAAAATCTATTAATATTACTTTAATTATCTGTGTTCNTATATATATATATATATATATATTCTTTCACCTGTGGGCCTGGCTGGCAAAAGCCATTGTACACCTATAAAATTTAAGGATTTCGTTCAAGAGGGAGAAATAAGCTTTTCAAGAAAAGCAAAACGAAACCAATGGCAAGATAATGGACTCTACTAAAAGAAAAACAAAACCAAACCAAGCAAAAATAACCAATACCACCAAGAAAAAGCACCAGCAGCANACCTCCTCCCCCTATCTGCAATACAAGGGAGAAACAATATAGAGTCCTCGTCTCCCTTGAAATCTTCAACTGGGACTAAGGAACAGACATAGGCGAGAGTGCCTACAGCCTAAAAATACATTGGGGGAGGGGGGAGAAAAAAATCTTTTTGAAGTGTTATGCTCAGTTTAAAATTTAAAAAAACCCAACCCACCCCATTTATTTAACCTTGCAACTCCACTGTGGGGATCAAGTTCAAAGCTAGGTGGGCACTTCTGCTTCTCAGTCTTTGACAACTGAGTCAGGGACATTACTTGAAGGGGAAAAGGGAAAAAAAGGAAAAAAACCGGGACACCTGGCCTCTAGGGGAAAATGAAGACCTAAAAATCTATTAATATTACTTTAATTATCTGTGTTCTTGATGGAATTTGCACAGCTCTTTAAAGCAACGAATTAGCTTTTTTCTTCCTCTCTCTTTAGGTAATGGAGAAATTTCTATGGGAAGCATTTAGAGCGCACTTTTTGCGCTCAGGGTTCTATGAATTCATTAACCAATTAATCCTCATGCTGTACTTAAATACATTATCCCCATTACACAGACAGAGAATTGTACAGAGAGGTAAAGTATGTTCCTATAAAATGGTCTAAATCCCCACTTTATATCTTAATACACTTTCTTTTGACTTTGATTTTTCTAGTCCCACTAGGGACAGGAAAGAGAAATCAAAAAATTGCTCATAACATAGCAGTTATATGCTAAATTCACACGAGCCATTGATAAGTCCTGGTAGTCAACCAATGAGTGGTTGATCAACCCATTTTCTTCAGAAGGAACCTCTTTTGAGGCCATCATCTTAGTTATAACACCTCTAAGTTCATCATACCCAACTTGTATGTTTCTCCTCTTTNAAACAAAACCAAACCAAGCAAAAATAACCAATACCACCAAGAAAAAGCACCAGCAGCAATTTTGACTTTGCTTAGGTCCACCTTGACAGGTAATAACTTCCCTACAAATGGTAGCACTCAAAATGCTTCAAGCCAAATCCAAAGCACAAGTCAGGGCTCATCTTTTCACACGCTAGAATGGACTCTCTCTCTTCGAAGAGTTGAAACAAATCATAACTAGAATTGCTTTAGAGACAAAAGGAAAGGTATGTAAAGAGAACAATAGATGAGCAATGTGAAGCTGAAGTCTTCACAAATTATGTCACTCATGTGCTGCATTTGTCCCTATCCTCTGTACAAGTCACAGACCTGTTATCAATATGGGCAAACAGTAAAAGAGGTTTTTTTCCTACGAATGACAATTTATGCACAGTATCAGTGAATGTAACAGGCATTAATTTTACAAGTAATAAATTCTGATTCTTCTGAGAAACTTTTGGAGCTGCTTGAGTCATTATTACTTCTTCACAAAAGAACAGAGTTCACAAGAAATCTTAATTCACTTCTTTGGGGGGCATGTCAGAGCAGTACTCTTTAATAATGTACAATGCACAGTAGGCAGAATAGGAAATGTAATGGAAGCCTTTGGAAAATTATAACTTTTTAATCCTCAGTTTAGACATTGTTAAGAATTTTGAGGCCTTATCTAGGAACCAGATATCCTTACTGACTCTTTAAAACATCTAGTGCCCTGAACTGGCCACACTAAATGGAATTTTTTTCTCAAGTCTGTAGACACATATAACAGAATACAAGAGACAACCAAGAGTTTGTAGCTCACAAGTACCCGTTAACTAATAAAAAAAAGAGTTTTGAGTAGACTTTGGAAAAATAATTACAGTGGTAAAGAACACCATGTGAAAATTTGAAAGGGACTGAAGTAAATTTAAAAAATAAATTTAAATAAAATTCCTTTAAATAATGAACCCATTGTTGACTTAATATACAGCCACCACAGAGATAAAGTAATTTTCACCTCCATTCTCTTTAATACTCATGGAAAATAAAAACTTATGCCATCCATTTAAACAGAGTGAAAAAAAATCTTGTGCTATGTGATTAGTTCAAGGTATAAAAATATTGAAAAATAATAGCTGCCTTTTCTATTCAGATACAAAACATTTGCCAAAAGGTAAAGCCAGGGCAAAGAAAGAATTTCAGAACTGATGAGTTACCAATACTGAAAATATCCTATACATAATGGGCGTAACCAGACCAAAAAGCCATAAGCACCCTTCTCAGGGCATCAGTGACAGCTGCCTAAGGCACTGTGGGAGTTGAAGTCCCACAGGTTTCAGCCATGCCACTCTTCCTTCAGTACAGCTTCGCTCCCAAACACCCTCAGTTCCATCAGCATCACTCCAGCTCCACGACTGGCCGCTGTGGGAGAAGTGCCACAAGCAACCAACCCTGGTTTCTAACAACAGGGAGTGGTTTTACTTCTTTCCAGTAGCCTGACTCCAGTGTGGTTAATGGTTGATGTACCTTGTTTCCACTGATCAGCTGTTACAGTGCTGCACATGAATGCAGCCCCTGGAGGTGCAGCAAAGAGAGGATGTTCTTGTAAAACAGAGGCAGTGCTGAGAAAAAGTGTCTGTCTAAAGTTTATTGCCTCACACCCACAGATAGCGCACTGCTACCACAACCAAGTCAGCCTGGGACCTGAGCCTCTGTCTACAGAGGAGAGAGAGCTGAAACCAGAAGTTTCACCTGACTTTCAGTCATCTAAAGCCTTTATTTTGGTAATATAATGCTCCTTTCCCATCTTTTTGGCCATACAAGCAGCTCTGACCATGCAGAGGTCAACTTTTCATTTCCTTAGTTCTAAGTCCCAGGAGATCCTTCAGGTATCTAAAGAAATGCAGATGGTGATAAGACAAACACACTTACAATCTTCAGCTTTGGGAGATAATCAGAACAGCTAAGCCTTACAATTACAGTCCTAAATTCCATAGGAAGAATTACTTTTCTCACACATGAATTTTGAACACATACTTTACACAGTAAAATGTGATATTTTCTGTTCAAGTGTATTGCCTAAACTTTAAAAATGTTTAATGAGATGAAATCAAGTTACACTGTGGGTTAGTCCACCAGCCCATTTGCTCCAACACCTTTTTTCCATTAAGTTATTAATTAAGAAGAAAAAAACAAAGCAACTAGTATGTACCCATCTGACTGTTCTGTACTGTTCAAAGGGAAAGGGAATAGGAGAAATTCCTTCCTGACCCTACTAAATAATCAGCCCCTGTCAGCTAACATTTTCACCTTAGTTTGCATAGTATAAATCTTAACAGACATAGAGTTAACCTAAAAATAAAATAAATAAAACAGGAAAAAACCCCAACCCAACATCATTAAACTTGGTGACCTTCTGTAAATTCCAACAGTGGCAACTGGCCATGAGAAATAAAATCTCTTTTGCTTACATCTTATTGATTCCACTGTCTTTCATAAAATAGTCTAATATTTTTGCCATAAGAGGTGGTATTAAAAAGAAATCTGTGGCAGCATACAGTCATTAATCACAAATACACAACACTTACATCCAAACTATTATTGATGCCATCTAAACATGGGAGAACGGCCTGAAAAAGGTCCACTTACTATTGATAAAATTGGTTTCTATGTATGGATTTTTAATATAAGTTGTTGTCATTTTCACTTTATTTTCTACTTCTTCTTTGTGGGTCACTTTTTAAGTGAATACTCCTGATGAGAAAATGAACAGTAATTCTGACAATCTCCACGTTTCTTTTTAACTCTCTTCAGATGATACTGGAGGTTCAGATTCCTCACCAAACAGTAATATTATAGATGAAATGCAGAACCTTGCAACATCCTCAATACCACAATTCTAGAAAGACAACAAGCAGAGTCAGCAACCAGATCAGCACAGGCAGCTCCCTGTAGAGAGCCATTTCAATGGGCACAGGACCTCCCATAAGGACGCCATTCCCAGGTCATATGCTAATTTCCATGAGGCCAAAAAAAAAAAAGTTATTAATATTAGTTCTCTCTTCATAATTATTATGATGTGAGCTCTGAGAAGATCTACCTAAATTTAAAACTTGGTAAAACTTGGTATACTCAAGGCTATACAGATAAATAATGACTTTAGAACAACCATAAGCTTCCAAAACCTAATTTATGTAGGGCAACACGTTCCATTTGACAGTAGTATTTCAACCTAAATAACAGAGTTTCCCCCTACTCTTAAAATGCAAAATGACAAATATCACTCACCTTGCAGTGCTGTCCTTTTTAAAAATACTTGCATTCTAAAAGTGCTGATATAAAGCAGCTGACTGACAGATCTACCAGGAGACCATGTGCCACAAGCAAATGTTCCTGTGCCACTGAGCTGGTGCCCAGACTGTCTGGGAGTGCTGCTCACTCTGAGAGGTTACTTGAGTTGACACATCCACTCAGTCTTTGCTTTACCTGGCATAGCTTCAAACAAGAAGTCATCTGGGAGGGCTTTAGTTAAGTGGACATCTGTCCATTAGGAAATAGACTCACTTCAGTGACCGCCAAATAACCTTTAAATTAAAGCTTTTGCCTACTGCCAACTTTTAGGTTGTTCTCTGTATTATATGAGAGAGGTCCAGGTTAATAGGACCATTCCAATTCTAAGCAGTAGCCCAGACATTGACTCCATCTTTCCTGTCACACAGTGCAGCATACTATGCACACAGTGAAGCATACACTCTTGGGCCTTTGTCATCCCTACTGAAAAAAGGGGATAATCCTGCCTTTATTTAATGGAATAGTTTGAGGATTAAATACATTCATTTTAAAAAATGCAAAATATTATACCCTCTTTCCAATTTCCTTCACTCAGTTTCTGCATAGTTCAAATATGTGAATGTGTGTATATCTGCAAGAGCGCATGTGTGTATGTGCACATGTAGATAGGTAAATAGATAGAAAGTAATTTCATTTGGCCATTATAGGAATGAACAGAACATTAAATATTTACTGCATTTCAACAGACAGTTCACTATGTGGCCTTGAGTATCTTATCACAAAGAAATGCATCACAAAGCCAGAATCAAGAGTTATTCTGCTGGGCTGGAGAACTAAGAAAAAAAAAAACAAAACAGGAGTATCGATGCAGTACATAGCAATGATTTCAAAGTTTTCTGCTTTTTCAAAAGCTACAATATGATTGAGTTTAGTTGAGAGCTTGTGCTTTATCCTTTAGCCTCACTACATAAAACTTAGAAAGTGGTTATGAAGTAAAGTCAACCCTTAGAGCAACAAGTGATATCAAGTGATATAGCAGGGTCTGCTGCTGAGGTAGATTTATTTTATCACCTTTTAACCTCATGTTATAGATCTCCTGTGTTGCCTGAGCCACCCTGTGATGTACCTTGCTTAGAAGCTATTAGGCAACTGGAGAGAGGAGGACACAGGGCCTAAGAGCCATAAGGTTTATTTGGCATGGTCTGAACAAAAAACAAACAAACAAAAAAACCTTGAGAAAACAAAACAGAAGTGGCATCTAGTCATTAATTTCATTAGAACCAGAGCAATGTGATGCTCTCAGACACACAGCTATTTAACATCTTTTCTTTCTTGTCCATGCTAAAAGCAAACCAGAGAATAAATTCTCCCTTCTCTTGCTGCTACTTCCCAGGGAGTATTAAGCCAAATACTTCTAATGCAAAATCCTTCCTGTCTCTGTAATTGCCCATCTATCTGTCCTTCTCAGCCTCTCAGACTCCCACTCAAACTCCCCGTTATTCAGTACCTTGCACAGTTGTCCTCCAGGTCTCTCCTGGTTCCCCCCCAAAAGATGCCTGACTGTACCTCTACATGTTAAATATACAGTTTCACTTCTCTTTCTTGCTAGCATTCTGGTCCTTCTGATATCCCTCCTCCTGTTATTCCCTAAATTTCAGTCATGGCCTTTGTTGCTATCCTCCCTTTGCACCTTTCTTTTCTTCCTTCTTCTCTTCTTCCTTCAAGAGCTATAGAAGGATGAAAGACACGCGAGGCACCCTGCCAAAGCCACCTCATATTTATGCTGAGTGAAAAGCAAGTCACAAATGGAGGAGGAAAGCCCGTAGGGGAGCAAGAGAAGCAGGGAATATGCTGACAGCTGCAGACACAGGTACAGTTTGTACCTGTGGATCCTCTATTGGCAGCAGGAGTGGAGTGATTTCCAGCAAGTGCTTGGACAGGTCTGAGAACCTGGGTAGGCAGTGAGAATGCAAAGACAGCACTCCTAGCAACTGGCCAAGGATATGGGGGTGTTTTCTGCTCCATGTTTGTGCATCTTACTCCTAGTATTCATTGATGACTTGAGGCTCATTCTAGGCACAGGCTAGAAGCCACCACTGCAGAGAAGCACCAAGCCAAATACACCAGCCCCTGAAGGTGTGGATAGAGGAGAAGTCAGGAAGGTTGGGATACTGTCTCTGAGTACATGACATGTTACTGTAGAGAGAAATCTGCAGGAAAGCTTTGATGACAGACAGCAGAGCTGTGGCAGAGCACAGTAAAGCCACAGTTCAGATCCAAGTAGCTCTTCATGTAGCCTTTTAGTGTCACACAGCTGAAGGACTCAGACTTTTCTGGGTACTACATGGAGTGAAAGAGCCAACCAACAGCAAACCATTTTAACTGGTCTCTTTGCATGCCTTCACTGCTGCTGAGAAGAGAGAAGGCAGTTTCAACTGTGACAGTAAAAGAAAGGCCAGTTGGAAGTCATCACCGAACCAGAAATGTTTGCTTTGTATAATGCAAGGCCAGAATCAAATCAGTCTTCCCTACTGCAAGTGGCGGAAGAGGTAATCGGAAAAGCATAGTATTGGATAACAGAATGACTGTTGCTCTGGGAGCCCGTGGATGCAGCAGGGGAAAACCTGGCACACTAGATTCTTTTACCTGTTTGGAAAAGGTATCAGAAAGCTGTTAAATCTGGTGGTTTAACAAGAATAGGACTCCATTATTTGTGAAAGAGAAATAATGCAGACATTGCTAGTTATTTTACACTGTAGTTAGGCTGACATCTGCAAAACTCTACATATTTCTCTATTGCATCTTATTTTAGCAAAAATCATTAGTGTTATGCTACTGTTATATTGAGAATACTAGCAAGTCTAAGATTCCATTGTGGCAGATACAGCAGAAAAAGCATAGCAAAATAGTCCTCACCACAACATAATACATTCTGATTACATGAGAAAAAGGAGGTGGGAATAGAAACAAAAAAGGAAAGCATATTCCCAAGATGCTATGTAATAAAATCTGAAGCAGAATTTGAGTTTCCCAAGTTGCAGTGCAGGAAATTTCTCACCAAAACTATTCCGTTCTCTCAAGGTATATTGGAACATCATCTGATCTCTTTCAAGAAGCAGCAGCAACATGACCAAAAAATTACTTTTACTTGTAAACTTACACATGTTTTTATTACTAGGATCCCAGAAACATTTGATAAGTTCTTGTAACACAAGATCTAAACCATGCTGTGCAATCTTTCCTGTCTGCTGACTTTTGAAAAAATAAAATTCTCAGTACAAAATAAATCTCATGTCTTGCCTAAGATTTACTCTCCAGTACAGTTACTGGTGCTGGGCTGTTCCAAGAAACAAAGCAATAACAGAACCAAATGAAAACCCAGGTAGAAAAAGATTACTGATAAATTTGAGAACTGTGTAAGTCACTAGTCTTTATGTCAAGAATCAAAAAATTATCTAGGCACCAATTGGTCATTACATATTGGATACTATTATGTTTATTAGTCTCTGAAAGAATTCTCCCTTCATAGATGAGAGAAACATGTTCCCATATCTAAGAGTCTCTAACCATTCTTTATGATGCATGTTCTCACACTGTTACTTTTGGTACTAATCCCTCACCTTTCCTTCCTTCTCTTCTCCCCAAAAGACATATTAAATCAAGGTAACTGAAATAACCTATTTGAAATTTCTTTCTTTGATGCATTAAACATAATTTCCTTCTCTCTGTGTTTTCATCATAACAAACAGCATCATTATAGTTGACATTTACCTTATTCCACAGAATTTCTGTCATAAATTAAGAAACAACCATTAGATCTGATGACATGGCAAGGGGAAAAGTACCTAAATAACATGATGAATTATTTGTGGTGATTTTTAAGATAATTCAACTTTGTCTGTACAGTACCTAAAATTAAAATAAACAACCTATTTTTCTCAGTTGGACTGGCTTCTGCAAGTACTTTTCACATAATATTTACTCTGTATAACCATCCTAACAGGACTGGAAAGGCTATAGAGCTCTGAAGTACTACTATTTCAATGAAACCCAGTCAGAAAGACTTAATTTCAAAGAGGTTTTTGAAAACATACAATTCTAATAAAACCCTACACTATACGGGAAAAAAGAGAACATAAAGTAAAATTACCTTCCTATTATGACCTACTTTTCATTGATGCCTACTTCATTTGCTTAGAATTACTAACTAGTGGATTTTTAAAAGCAAAAACTGCATATTCTGTCTTGAGTAAGTTAAACATTTTGTTCACATTAGTGAAGTCATTGGCATGAAGTCATTATTAGCATGACTGCAAAATGTGTTTTAGATGATTCTAGATAGTAAATGTTCATGCACCATCCCCATTACACAGAGAAAATTTCTACAATATCTATTTACATTACGAAGTTGCCAACTACTTGTGTTCTCCATGTTCTCTATTTTCCTCTTTAATGTTTACTCTTCTGCCTCTTTTTCATCAGCTTAAATCCCAGAAATTAGGCAGATGACCAATATACATGTAGGTGACTAATGAAGTGAAAGAGGTTTCTGAGCACTATCAGTTTGGTGAAACACTGGGAATAAATTCATCACTGGGAATGATAACAAAGCACCCCATTCTTCTGTCCTTTACCTTTCAAGTCCCCAGTCTATTTTGAAGGTCAAGCAGCCACAATAGTTTAAGTCTTTTAAGTGTTATTTGTAATTAATACTTTCTTCCTACCAGGAAGAGTATAACCATGGTCCTGCCCCAGAAGTTCCTCTACAAAGCCTCATTTTATTTTTCAGAAAATAAGATATTGCCAGTAGTGAATAGCTCCATAACATTGAGCACTTCCATTTGCCATTTGGGTATGGGAAAAGGGGAGGTGTTCAATGAACAGAAAGGTTGCCTATGTTACAGTGTAACAAAATAATTCCAATGCCAAGTAAGGTCCAAAGGATAAAGACGAGCACTTTATGTACCTTATATAAACCAACCACCTCCTAATTACCCTGTTAGACAATCTTCTAAGTAGAATAACTGTGCAAATACACATAAATTATTATTGTAGATAAGCAACTACATATTTTATGACCCTCCTTACATGCACAAGACTGAATGGACTTCTACTGACACAAGCTACTTACTAGAAAAGCTGCAAACTATTTAGCCTGAATATCTGGCCTGATTTGCATATTTCTCTTGGGTATCAAAAAGTTATTCAGGTTCAGTAAGCTCCACTTCACTAAAGATCTGATGTAAATTCTGTACTTTCCCCCATTTTTAGGATCATACACACACACACACACATATATATATATATGGATATGGACATGGTGAGACATTTATGCAAATCCATGGAGTTCTGGCCCTTTAATATAAATTGCTCCTCAAGTAATTGCAGGATTGTGTGAAAAGTGAAGGACAGGTGACAGTGGCCTGCAAACAAGATTGTGGCCCTTTATCTGTCCAAGTTAATTGATGAGCTGCAGTCCCAGCCTCTAAACTGTCACTCTTGCAAAGCAAATTTCTCACTGAGAGAGGAAGAACTCAGTGAGGGGGAAACAATAATTACATTAAATCTCATTTAAAACATTTTTGACAGGTGAATCTTGGCACAAAGCAGAAAGCAGTGAATCACCTTAGGGGTTTAAAACTCTAGATGTATCCAGAAACTTGTGTTAGCATCATGAGTTGGTTACCCAACTCCCTTTCAAATCAGTTCAAGTCTCAACTAAATTGAGGCTAAACACATCTGCTCGACTCTCTGCTTCAGAGAGTTTCAATCAGATCAGAGACTTTTCCATACACAGAAAGCTGAACAAACCAAGACAAGTTTAAAGGACTGGAATTTAAGGACATATGATTTGTCAACCAGTTCCCCACTACATTTTTCTACCTTTGTTCTTAAAAAAAAATGAAGCCAAAAAATCAATAATCCATAGGAACAGCCATATCTCCTTTTTGAATGTCTAAGTTAAGTGGAGGAAAAAAAATTCCTTACCCCCAACTTTGGGCTAAACTACCAGGCAAAATATGAAGCAGAAGTAGCCTCATTACAAAGAGAAATCAAGGAGTTCCTCCTTTGTAAATGAAAATAATTCTGCAAGAATATATCCCGTTTGGGCTTGAGCTTAAATATAGTCATTAAATGTGTTACCAGTGTCATAAAAGGAGAACTTTGACAGGCTGAACTGAGCTAAAACAAACCAAGTAATGAATTAAGCACTTCAGACTAATTAGCTCTGTCTTCTATCAAGTTAGGTATAAAATGACAATTATTTTTATATTAAAAAAGTCAGACTTTTAGTAGAAGGAAGCAAGAATTGAATTTTTTTGGTCTACTCAGGGGAGCAGAAATAAGGGAATGATCTCTCCTATTTGTTGGAAAGTCACCTTTACAGAAAGAAAAAGAAATCTCTAATGACTTATCACAAAAACATTCAGAAAATGCAAAATCAATTTCTTATGCAGCAATATTAGATTCTTCTAACATTTTTTATTAAGAGGAATGTGGGGAACCGATCACAACACCTCATTCCTCTGGATGACTTTTTTTATCCCAACCTATGTATAAACTGACAGAAGGCCATGGATAAGGACCAAAGCAGGAGGGAATATCCACAAACTCTCTGGGGAACACCACTAAACTACAGAAAATGGGAATTTTGAATCCCATGGTAGCTTTCTGTGGTGTACAAAGAAATAGAAAGGGGCTCATCCAAGACTTGTGCACATTTGAATAGCTGGTTTGAGGTTGGTCATCAATTTAGTTTCTGTTGAAAGGAAAAAAAACAAACAAAAGCAAAACCTCAAGTTAAAACTAAAACATTCCATGCTGCTGTTAAAAAAACAAATAAAANTTTGAGGTTGGTCATCAATTTAGTTTCTGTTGAAAGGAAAAAAAACCAAACAAAAGCAAAACCTCAAGTTAAAACTAAAACATTCCATGCTGCTGTTAAAAAAACAAATAAAAAATATCATCATAAATAAGCTGTAAGGCAGCACAGTGCCTGGAACCTGAATCTCTGTGCACCAGATGAGCCCCTGAATTATTATGCTATAAATAAAGTCTAGCTGAATGTTGCTCAGAGCTCTCAGGTCGTGTTTCTCTGTGTGAGGATCTGGCCAGAACAGAAACAGTAGCCTTCCCCAGATAACCCAATCACTGACAGGACAGAAGCTCTCATACACACTCAGGACTAGAGCCCGACACAGCCAGGGTGAAAATGCAGCACTAGGAGCTCAGTACTCCTTGGTGCAGCAATTTAAACAATGCACCTGAACTTCTCCTGACAGAGCTGTCCCACTTTCTATAAATAATGCTCTAGCTGAGGGAGACTGACTGTGCTTAGGCCATTCTCACATATGATTTCATTTTAATTTTCTACTTTTGTTGTGAATGGGCCTGTCCAAAAATGCAGCTATCGTAAGATTTCTTTTTTTGCTCCTTTTTTTTTTTTTTTCCTTGTGGTTGAGAATACATTTGTTAAGATTTAAGATTAATTACTGGAAGGGATAATATAAAAATTTTAAAACATCGGTGAAATAGACTGCTTGTATTACATACAGATCCATGTATATTATAAACAGCTCCATGATTTTTTTAAGGTATCAGACTGAAGTTTCCGCAGCAGAGTACACTAGTGGCACTGAAGTTGATCTGTTTTCAACTGCAGTTTTCAAAGTGCTGACAGAGATAAAATAAAAGACAAAGATGTGCACCACTCTTTGTTTAAAAAAACCCAAACAAAACAGGACATTAAAAAGTTACAATGAAAGAGTATGGATGAAAGCACCAATGGAATTTTCAGGTGGTCTTTATCAGAGTTTGCAGTAAAAGTCAGTACAGGTAGAAGAGCCAAGAAGAGCCAGCTTGACGCATTCCCAGCAGGTTGTAACCATTAAAAGGAAAGCCAGTCTATAACACAGAGACTTCTTCCTGAACTCCAGCCTAATATCAAAGTGACTAACCTTTGTTTCAGCTCCTTTTAGTACATCTAGAGGAGGGACAAGAACGTTTTATGTGTGGGAAATTGCCAGGGAGACGGAGAAACAGGGTCAGTATTTAGCAACAAGTAACACTCCCCACTGTTCTTGGCTGTTTGTACAATTTCCACTCCTTGGTAGAAGTCAGTCTAAAAAATTTTTAGAGGAAAAAACCTGAGAATGGTGCCATTGGCAGAGTTAATAATGTGCCATTAAAAAAAAAAATTGTTGAAAACTATTAATAAAAACTAAGTGTTAATGATGCATAAAAGCTCTCAGGAAATTTTTGGAAGCTTGATTTTTAACTAAAATAATATTCTGCATAAGCATCCTTGTGCAACTAAGCATTTCCAAAATATGCAACTTGGCCTCAAATAAGGGAGGGAAGCACACTTCCAAAACATCTTGTCTGGTTTGCAACATTTTTGATACCAAACAATCAGGAGGAGACCTCCAACTCTCCAGTTTTCCGGTAAACACACAGCTTGAGGATTTCCAATGGACATCTCTAGTCCACACTGTCTCAAGAGTTTCACATACTATATGTGAAAACTGACTTTGCATAATAAGTTTCCATGCAATTTTTAACAGTGCCATCTTTTATCATAACTGTACACAACAGACAGTATGGGGGCATAAAAGACAAGGTAAGTTACTTGGTTGGGTACTCCCTGTGTAATTAGAAAACTTCAACTATGTTCACCTATATACAGATGACTCCCTTTTCAAGTATGTCTTGTTTCATAATTCAATTGTGGAGCAGACTTAAAAAGACAGGAAAAAAAGTGCCTACTGTTGATAAGCAAATACCCACATGTATTTACCTCAAAGTCATTATTTATATGGACTTAGTGTTTAAATTTATGTGTATACTCATACTGCATCTTTGAGAGTGGATTTCAGGTTTCCGTAAAGAGAAAATCTATTCCCAAAGCAAAAAAACTACTTCAGTTTAGAGCACTGGAACTGAACCTTACAACACTTCTGATGTTAAGATAACTTTACCTGCTTTGTTTTCATATACAGTATATAATATAAACACAATTTGTTACTGATTTGAATTTACCTAGGTCAGTTCTGTGTACACTGATGGACCTTTCAGTTTTTCTTAAAAGTGTATTGATGCTCACTTCTTTTCAATATTTAATGCCTTTAGTATTCATATGACAATGTGCTACACTGACTAGGGAGCCAAGCAAAGCCCATTTTCTTTATAGGGGAAAACTGGCAAGTTCCTCAAAAGATGCAATAATTTTGAGCCTTCATCAGGACCTCTCAAGCAAAGCTGCTGAAAATCAAGTATGTGCTTATATCCGTTTGACCTAAAGAAATAACCAAAAAACCTGGAAGGGCAAAGCTACAGCTTGCTATACCAGCACTGAAGTCCTTATTCTCAACATTTCAATAACTTTTCTTTACTTTCAGTAAGGCATGTAAATATTAGTTTTATTGCATATCTTATGTACCCCCAAAATAGAAAGAGACTTGAGAAGAGTAAAGAAAAAGTACAGAAAAAAATCTCAGATATGATGGGAACTTTAATTTTTCATGAGTCAATAAGCAAATTTTAAAATTTAACTTTTAAACACTTTAAACTTTTTAAATTTCAACACAAAGATACACATAAAACATCACTATATATAAATATGCATGTGCAGACATATTTCAGCAATCACACTCACTTTGAAGTCTGCTTTGTTTTCACTGTATGAAACACATTAATGTGATCTACCATGCAAGCCAAGACTAAAAATGTTACTTTAATCTTTCATTAACTCCTAGAAAAATTAGACCTAAATTATTCCTTAGAACACCTATTAACTATTTTCACTAACCAGAAATAGAATTATGGTAGTTAAAAAAGAGAATTTAATCTCCCTATCCTCAAAAGGAACACTGTCTATACTGAAAGGTAATGGGATACCCCCCAAAGTATTTAATTTCTCTAAAAGATATGTCTTCTCTCAGCTGTTCTTTCATATCACAGAAGTTAATGATTATGCAGAAATAAATATGTAATATCAATCAAACAACATTTAGGAAAGGTATGACTTCTGGTCCTGTCTCTCTCTGTCAGCCCAGAAATATTTTTTAAAGGTTTTTCCTCTCATTAGACTAAAATTTGTGAGTTAATCTTGTACTTACCTCAGTGCCTATAATTTTGGCTAAAACACAAATATGCTCTGGTCAACAGCAAATTAGCATCAAGAGGATGGATGAAATATAGCTCTGAAAATCTTTGAAATCACTTTAAAGAGACAGCTGGGAAAAAGAGCAAACTATTTGATGAAAAGAATCAGAGAGATAATTACATATCAATTTATTGTTTCCTTACAAATTTAATGATAATATATATATGCATTGATTATACCTTATCAAAATTTAGATCTGCTCAATAGGGTCTAACAGATTAATTCTTAGATATTCTTTAGGTTCATCTTTTAGACTAGCAGCACTACTTTGATTACCAAGAATACTGATAAGTAGGTTTAGAACTCTGACAATTATAAGGATTCATATTCTGCTAATGTAATACTCTGGTGATATTTTAGCGATTCGTCTAGATACATCAGACTGTTTCCACATCATTTGTTCTCTTTCAGACATCTGAATTTCTTTCAGCTGATGTATTCATTTCAATCAAAGCTGTCAATTTGTCATGTTCCTTAAGTGCATAAAATTTCTTTAGTAATTGAATCATGTGGTTTTGTCTTCCATTTTCTAATACATATCTTGAAAGCTTACTCCTCCTCATCTAGCATTCACTTAGTCCCAGAAAGGTGCATGTCTAAACTTTGTGCTCTTTCCAAATATTATTTCCACACCTTATTAAAGCATCTCAAGTTGCTATCACCAGTCAACATTTAAAACAGATTCACCAGCAGAGGAACTTCTTCTTCCTTAACTGGCCCTATTTAGAAAATACCTGATTTTTGAGTCATTTATTGTAGGTCCCCTGGGTTGTGGGTCTCTTGCTAGGGAAGTAGAGCAGTCTTTTCCTTTTAAAAGTCAGTACTTCTCTAACATACCCCAAGCCTGTCCAAGCAGTCAGTTTTCTTTTCTGTACATAGGGCCCAAGGTCATTTGAGGTTTTTGTCTGAAATGTTTCTTGGTCATCTCTCCCCAGTGTCCCACAGATGGTTCAGAAAGCTAAACAGCATTCACACAAGCTCAGAGAGCTTCATCAACTTGGTACTTCTTAATTCCTTTCAGTTAAAATTTCATTTTTTCTAAACATCAGATGTCCCCTATTGGCTCTTGTTCTGTGTAGCTACGTAAATTTTTAAGTTGTCCATGGTATTCTTCAATCTTAAAAAAAAAAAAAAAAAAAAAAAAAAAAGGATGCTTCTTTTCTTTTTTGAGAATTGCCGGACAATGCTAGTTTTGACATATTTGAAGACTACCACAGCTAAAATGTACTTATGGACTAAATCTGCAAAATTAAATTTTAATATCCAAATTCTTATGTTATATCAAAGGCTTTAAAAAGCCTATTTGAAGATGCATTATGAAAATATGCTTTGTCTTGGCCACTATAAATTTCACTGGAGATATCTGGGAAAGGGCTGTTTAACATACTGGTTATGATCTCAGTTAACATAAGCTTGACTCAATGAACACAAATGTATATATCAGGCTACAATTATTGCAGCAGTGAGCTCACATCAAGGGAATATGGATTTCATTTGCACTGAGCATGGAACCATAGAACCCTAGAATGGTTTGTGTTGGAAGGGACCTTAAAGACACCCACCCCCCTTCCACCAGATCAGGCTGCTCAAAACCCGTCCAGCCTGGCCTTGAACACTTCCAGGGATGGGGCACCCACAATTACTCTGGGCAACCTGCTGCAGTGCCTCACCAGCATTACTGTAAAGAATTTTTTTCTATTACCCATAGATAAAGCTACTAAAACTAAAACTACTCTCTTTCAATTTAAAGCCTATCACCACATTATCTTGTAAAATGTCTCTCTTCATCTTTCTTGTAGGCTCCCTTCAGGTACAGAAAGGCCACAATTAGGTTACCCATAAGTCTTTTTTTCTCCACAACCTGCTTTCTTCTCAAGCAACCTGAATTCTCCCAGCCCTTCCTCAAATGCGAGATCCTCCATCCCTCTGATCATCTTGGTGACCTTCCTCTGGACCCGATCCATCAGCTCCATTGTCCTTCCTGTGCTGGTTCCNACAGCTAAAATGTACTTATGGACTAAATCTGCAAAATTAAATTTTAATATCCAAATTCTTATGTTATATCAAAGGCTTTAAAAAGCCTATTTGAAGATGCATTATGAAAATATGCTTTGTCTTGGCCACTATAAATTTCACTGGAGATATCTGGGAAAGGGCTGTTTAACATACTGGTTATGATCTCAGTTAACATAAGCTTGACTCAATGAACACAAATGTATATATCAGGCTACAATTATTGCAGCAGTGAGCTCACATCAAGGGAATATGGATTTCATTTGCACTGAGCATGGAACCATAGAACCCTAGAATGGTTTGTGTTGGAAGGGACCTTAAAGACACCCACCCCCCTTCCACCAGATCAGGCTGCTCAAAACCCGTCCAGCCTGGCCTTGAACACTTCCAGGGATGGGGCACCCACAATTACTCTGGGCAACCTGCTGCAGTGCCTCACCAGCATTACTGTAAAGAATTTTTTTCTATTACCCATAGATAAAGCTACTAAAACTAAAACTACTCTCTTTCAATTTAAAGCCTATCACCACATTATCTCGTAAAATGTCTCTCTTCATCTTTCTTGTAGGCTCCCTTCAGGTACAGAAAGGCCACAATTAGGTTACCCATAAGTCTTTTTTTCTCCACAA
>VWZN01011572.1:85403-96831 GCA_013396955.1 Regulus satrapa | reverse complement strand
GACATATTTGAAGACTACCACAGCTAAAATGTACTTATGGACTAAATCTGCAAAATTAAATTTTAATATCCAAATTCTTATGTTATATCAAAGGCTTTAAAAAGCCTATTTGAAGATGCATTATGAAAATATGCTTTGTCTTGGCCACTATAAATTTCACTGGAGATATCTGGGAAAGGGCTGTTTAACATACTGGTTATGATCTCAGTTAACATAAGCTTGACTCAATGAACACAAATGTATATATCAGGCTACAATTATTGCAGCAGTGAGCTCACATCAAGGGAATATGGATTTCATTTGCACTGAGCATGGAACCATAGAACCCTAGAATGGTTTGTGTTGGAAGGGACCTTAAAGACACCCACCCCCCTTCCACCAGATCAGGCTGCTCAAAACCCGTCCAGCCTGGCCTTGAACACTTCCAGGGATGGGGCACCCACAATTACTCTGGGCAACCTGCTGCAGTGCCTCACCAGCATTACTGTAAAGAATTTTTTTCTATTACCCATAGATAAAGCTACTAAAACTAAAACTACTCTCTTTCAATTTAAAGCCTATCACCACATTATCTTGTAAAATGTCTCTCTTCATCTTTCTTGTAGGCTCCCTTCAGGTACAGAAAGGCCACAATTAGGTTACCCATAAGTCTTTTTTTCTCCACAACCTGCTTTCTTCTCAAGCAACCTGAATTCTCCCAGCCCTTCCTCAAATGCGAGATCCTCCATCCCTCTGATCATCTTGGTGACCTTCCTCTGGACCCGATCCATCAGCTCCATTGTCCTTCCTGTGCTGGTTCCCCAGAGCTGATGCAGTGTTCCAGGTGGGGGCTCAGCAAAGCAGAGGGGCAGAATCCCCTCCCTCACCCTGCTGGGTCATGTCCAGCCTTTTATTCGTCAGCATCCCCAAATTATTTTTCTCTGAAATATGATTTTTTTTTTCTCCTTCTTCATACCATATATGTGTAGATAATGTCAAGCTTTCATGGACATTGGTCATTACAAACAGCTCAAAGTATATATCACCTTTAAAGGCATTGATGTTTTGGGAATAACACAACATTCACCTAGTAGTACAAATTCAAACCAAGTTTAGACTATGACCAAATATTTTCAAGGTGTTTTCTCTGCATTTATTTCACATCAGAAACAACAATAACAAATCCCCAAGCAAAACCACTATTCCTATGAAATTATAAAACTTTCCAGGAAAAAGGAAAGAAACATGCACGTAAACTAACCTGACCAGATTCACAAAAATGGTAAAAATGAGTTATCAAAAAATTTGCTGCAATTTTTCCAACTTTAGAGCAAGGTATGTAGGAAGAGCCCATTGAAAGACAGCCCCTGCCACAAGGATTAAGTGTACAACCAGCTTTAGGCAGTACAGACATAATAAATTCTGCAACTCACATTAAAGGAGTAAGGTTTACATTTATCAACAGATGTATCTCAGAACCTTGAATCTCAGATTTCTGGTATATTTACTTTGTGTTACAAAGTACTATTTCAGCCTCCTACTTAATTTTATCCAAACAGAAAACAGTAAGAGCCCCGCTCATGGAAGGCATAAACAGTTTGGTCTACTGGTCCTGCATTAAACTATTTGGTTAATGCTGCAATCAACAGACTACCTACTAAGACTTTGCTGTAAATGCTAGGACACAAAAGGTGTAGGGAAAAAAAAATATTTTTGTTTCACTTCTCTGAAAGTGAAATTTCAATTTATGGAAATTTTATGTTTACATTGAAATTAGAAAATTTCAGATCTTGCCAATCTCTTTGTCATTGATCTTGTAGGAACAGCAACAGAGTCTGATCTTATGTGTGATTCTTTTAAAAACACCTTGGTGGAAATAACACTGGGAATTCCATGGGGAGTGTTTTCCGCTGACTTCTCTATAAAATATCTATTCTCTATAAAAATGCTGGTATTGTGAACTTCCTGAGATCAGATGCTCCTTTTTATCGGCTTTTTCTATGAAACATATTAACACAGCTAAAAAAGGGGCTGCAGACTCACATGTGCATCTGTAAAACCCTCTCTGGCTTCAGGTTACTCATTCAGTTACACATGTACACACCTATTAGTCTTAAATGGCTTTGGATCTGCAGCCAAAGCTGCAGGGGAATTATCCAAAAAGATTTGAGTTGCTCAGGAAAAGTTAGGGGAAGCGACAGGCCTGCAGGCTTTCTCTGACTACAGACAATACATGAAAAGGAAAGAAGTTAGTCTGACTGTTAAATCTTAGATCTGCTTGCAGGGCTGCAAGACAGATTTTATGTTACAAACAAGTATACATTAAACAGGGAGAATAAAAAACAAAACAAAACAAAACAAGTGGAATATAATGAACACAGAATCCTACAAAAGAAGTCTACGAATAGCCCATATTACCTGGATGCTGACAATTTAAAAAGACAGACTTCTGATATCTTTCCCATCTTCTGAAAAGACCTCACTGTATAAATTTAGCATTAAAACACCTGTAGGATTTTATTTACAGTATTCAGAAAATGACACAATTTCTTCCAGCAGTTATCTTTCAACAATGAAATGATAGGTCATCAGGTTCAAAGGCTTTTATTTATTTTCATCGTTTGTGAAGAGATATTTGAAGATTATTTTGCTTTGTGCATTTCAGTAACAGATTCTGCTTAATACCAGTGTAGTGGGAAATGGTGAGAAAAAAAAAAAATGTGGGTTCTACTCTTTATGCAAGCTATTGGTATTTTCATATATATAATTTTGTACTTCTAATAGAGATCAGGATTCTCATTGGATTTGTTCTGGTAAATTACTGGACCATTAAAAACCCTCCTGTAAATGATATTTTATTCTTGCAGGGGCATTCCATGCTTCCAACTGCAGTCTATCAAGACACTGTGAACCCAGTGCTTTACTGCAAAGCTGAAGGAATCTAGTCTCTTACTACAAGGTATGCACCATTCACCAACACTGAATTCTAAAACCTCAGGAAAGCACATGACTTCAATTTCTTGGTGGCTCTCATGATTGATTTTATGCCAGTCTTACAAGATCTTCTACTAATCCTATACAGAAAATCCCTTCTTGGCATTATTCTATTTTCTTCAGCTGTACCAAAAACCCCATGGGCTGAGCTGCATTAAGATAGAGATTGTCTGACGCTTAGGGTAGACCTTGCTGAAAGGACACTTCTGTGTTCTCGAAACAAGACCTTTTGTTTTCTTGTGCATGTATCTCAGAAAAACATAGTGACCCTGGAAGATTTTAAGCAGATACTACTTTCAATATTTTTACAGATGATTTGCATTTGTGACATTCAACTGACATCTCAAGACCAGAGACAAAAACCCCTGCCTTGATAAAAGTATTAGTGTTGATACAAAACAGGATCCCCACAATTAGAGCAATGGCATTTGTCCTGCAGCTGAAAAGCACATCTCTGGGGTAGTTCACCTTTAATAGAGTTGTGAAATCCAAAGAAGGGATCTGACAGGGAATTCTAGTAATTTTCATGGTCATTTGATAGTACCATGCAAAAAGCATTCATTAAAATCAAAAGCTGTTCTACCCAACGGATGACTGCATAGCCATCCAAGGAGTAGGATCCTATTTGATATTCATCACCTCTGTAACTCATTAAAGATTTGAATATTTTAGTTTTCAGCCACATATATAAACCATTTTATGGAGGGGGCTGAATAGCACCTTTCTTCCTCTCCTCTGGAGAGAAAGGGTTGTACATATTCAGCCTGAGGAACAGGAAAAGTACATGGACATTCAAATAGAGACCAGTGTAGCATCCTGAAAGAAATCCATACAGCAGTGAACTTTCATCTTACTCGCAGGACACGCACTGGGTTATCATCATGCCACCAAAAAGGTTTGGGGGAATGACCTTTGCAGCCCTCAATTTTCAAGGCTCAAGGGAGGCTGCTTAGTGGCTAAGGTGGATTTCGGAGGAGTCCGTGCAAGATGCTCAGGTTGGGTACTTCTGTGAACAGGAATCTGCCAAGTTGTGTGATTGTCTGCACAGCAAATGTTTCCTCTGGAAGCTGATTAACAACAGTCATGTGGGCTCTGAATAACCTGACAGAGCTGATGTCCCAGCTCATTACAGGGGGCTTGGACAACACAACCTTTGAAGATCCCTTCCAGCCCAAAGTATTCTTGGGTTCTATGAAAGCAATCATTTGCAGAGAAGTGTAACCCAAAAATTTTCTGACTATAAACAACTGAATGAAGTCCACAACAGTTGTTGTGTCCCCTTTGAACTCCCATTCTGATTCAGTTTTCTGTCTTCTTGTCTATCCTAAGCCATTGTTATCCAACAATAACTCAATGGCAAAAATGTAGTCTAAGATATGCATCCTGGTCTCCTTCACACTAATTGCATAAGAGATAATATAGTCCTGCCCTTCTGGATTTTAGGCTACAGGCATGTTGTTGGACTATGTTACAGTTATGTTCCTGGCACAACTGCACTTCCAGTTTTCACATTCAGTAAGTTTTTCTACATGGCACTAGACAACCACAATCAATTTCCTTTTTAACAAGTAGGAGGGTCTTGTGTGCTTGTAAGCACACCCCAGACCTGCCCAGCAGACTTCAGCTGGGGCATCATATCCTTGGCCCCAGAATCACTGAAGAGCCATGAGAAAAGCAGAGATGGCAAACACCTTCCTGACATCCTTAACACCATAATAATTTTCATCTGGTAATAGCAGTTAACAGTTATTCTTATATTCCAGATTGTTATTAGATTTTAAAATCTTCCAACTATTTTCTCCTTTAAATAATAAGACGTAGGTCTTCATACAAAGGAATGCTACTCAGCATGACATTCCGATATGCACACAGCAAACCTGTTTCTACCACAGCTCTTCTGCACTGTATGTGTGAGTTCCCCCAATGCTGCAAGCACTGTGAGACTCCAGCAAGACAGATTCTCACTGTTATTTTGATCAATTAAATTTTATCTGCAATTTTGGGATGGGGATGGACTGCAGCATTCTGCATACCCTGCCTCCAAAAGCTTTCGAGAACCAGGAATCAAATTCAGTCAAAACACAGCTCACTCATACTTGGATGGAAAATACTGACCCATTCTAAAACTTTCATCATGATCATAAGATCTAAATTCATAGCAGAAGAATATAGTCACACAAGCTGAGTTTCCAGATGGACCTGAATATAACCACTGAGCTGAAACAGGTGGTATAAGTGATCAAAAATTTGCTCTATACCCTGAACAAAAGTGTCATAAACATCAAATAGCAATACTCTAATTCAAATAACACATCTATATCCTGGTGGCCCCAAAACACTGGATCAGCCATTCCTACTGCTGAACGTGTTTCACCTCCATCTCGTGTAGGATGGTCTGAACTATAGTTTGTGTCTTACTCAACACAGCTAACAACAGTTGTCATAAAAAGCCAAAGCAAAGTATTCAGGAGTCTGAAATTTAGGGTAAAGTGAAGAGAAAGGATAAGACAATGACTTCCAACAGAAGAACCAAAATGCAACTGATATTCCCATCCAACAATCAAAAGAGAGAAAGGGTTTATGTCTTGAGATAAACCAGACACCCAGACTTATGCAACACTCTACTCTAAACAATACTTATTTGTAATAACGTAAAACAATAGATAAAAATTCATTATTAAACTTACATATTTCTACCATCTTAACATTTTCCTACTGCATAACCCTATTATATTTCTTTCTTCATTTATTTTTTGTTTCATACTGTGCATAACCCTATTTTTCTCATCCTTAGTATCTTTTGCTTTCTAACATTTTCTCATTCTAATATTTGCTTTCACACAGCCTTTCAAAAATTTTATACCTTTCCTATTTCCCATAGGCAACTACAGAAACTGCATGAAAATTCTTTCTGCTTCTGAAACTGTAATTTTCAACTACTCTGTAGAAGCTATTTATGAAAAGTCTCATTTCTGCTAGAAGCCTAAATAGGTCTAAATCTGATGAACTTTAAGATGAGAATTCAGTAACAATTTACCAGAGTTCAACTTAGAATTAGGAAAAAAAAAAAAGCCAAAAAGAAAAAAAGGTGTTTCTGATAATACAGTGCTGGACAGTATAAAACCTGCACTTAGACTGTTGCTTGCTTTGTCTGTTTGGTGACTAATCAGAATGGTTTAGGTTGCAAAGGGCCTCTGGAGATCATTTGCCCCATGAGCCATTCTGGCTCTCGAAACTAGGCTAATGGCTTACTATTTCTCTAGATTTTAAGTATTAACTTAGGCCTCAGATGAGTGAATAGAAGAAGGCAGCCTTAAAACTTTCTTTATTGAAGAAACACATCCCTCATTTTGTCAGTATTAATAGACTAAATATTCTACTGAGCTGATACAACAGACCATAAAGATGTGGCATTTCTGTTTCAAAAAAATACATTTTACTCACATTGAAGTTAAAAGCAGTTCTCTTGTCCTGCTTTACATATGAGAACAGATACAGGTCAATGTGAAATTAAGGTGATCTCTCAACATAACAAGTGTGGTCTCTCCTTGTAACTATCTCAATATGGAACAGGGATTTCATTTTCAGATTGCAGCTCATTAATAAAGACAAGAAACCAACATCTGCCATGGAATACAGTGGAATGTCTCAACTTATCTTCACTGTGTAGGAAAATGGGGTTTTATGTCTGACACACAAAATTGTCTTAGAACAGCTCTACTCAAGTCCACTCAAACTGTGATGATGGCCTAATTAATTAAATGTCTTGGCTTCAGCTGATAGGGCTGAATGACCCAGAACTTAAAGGGGAGAAAAAAAATAAAAGGTAGGCATTTCTCTGCAGTTTGAGAACTTCCTTAGCAAGTCTCCATGTGGCTTATTCTTTTATTAAGTGATGGAGGGAAACTTACCAATATTTTAAGTGCAGACAATTTGAATACTTTCAGCTTTAAGAGATTTTTCTAACTATCATTTTTTCTAGAAAACAATGTTTACCAACAACTAAGTTTCCTGTTTTCTGCCCTGTTAATTGGACTAATGGCACTGTTGATTCTGGCAGATAGAATACTGGATATCATTGGGACAATCTGAGCCCTCTGACTTACACAAACAAGGACATGAGAATCTTCCTTCTAACTACATGTCCTGGTTTTCATAGAATGACTTGGATTGAAAGGGACCTTAACGATCACCTTGTTACAAACACAGCCCTGCACCCCTCCCAGGCAGTTTTGACTGGAATATAAGTAATATTCTCCCTAGTTCCCCACACAGCACCAGGTTTTGTATTTAGCAATTATTATTTGAAAATAATAATTGATAACCACTGATGTTTTAGTTATTGCTCAGAACTGTTTACCCTAAAATGAGGATTTTTCTTTTTGTTTCCTGTACTCTGGCAGTGTGCAGGTACACAAAGAAGCTGTGAGGGAGCATGGCAGGGCCAGCTGATCCAAACTGGCCAAAGGGATATTCCATACCATAGAACACCATACTCAGTGTATAAACCAGACTGAGTTGGCTGGAACCGTTGGTCACTGCTGGAGGATGGACTGGGCATTGGTGAGCAGGAAGCAAGAAATGGATTGGCATTGCTTGTTTCTCTTGGATTTTTACTGTTCTTTGCTACTCCTTATTGCTCTCTCTCCTTCTCACTAAAATTATCATTAGTGTGATTGGAATATTTTCTTTTGTTTCAATTAATTAGCTGTTCTTATCCAAACTCCTGAGTTTTCTTCTTTTTTTTCTGCATCCTGATTTTCCTCCTCACCAGGAGGGTGGGAGTGAGTGAGCAGTTGCACACTCACTTGGTTGCCAGCTGGGGTTAAACCACAACCTTACAGAAAGCTTCTGTTCAAACACCTTATTTGAAAAGCATTTTAGACACAGAACTGCCATAATTTAAAAGAGATTACTAGCTACCCACTCAGTGATACACCATGTTGCATACTGCCTTTCACTGTTCTAAAAACAAAAACAAAATACTCAAGAAATACATACCACACACAAAAACATACACATAGAAAGGAGAAATGAGGACAAAATACACCACACAAATTTGTTCCTGCACTGGTGACTCCAGTATTCTACATAGATAGTGAGAAAAGCTCTCTGCAGGACTTCTGTAGAGGGAATTTTTCTCACAAGGGAATTATACAAAATGAAGTCACAATGCCACAGGGTTTTGCTGGTCATAATGGAGCAAGGATTACTTCACAGACTTACATAATAGAATAAATAGTCTTTTGAGAAAAAGACTGTCTGCTGACATAAAAGACTGACTGACATAATTGCATAATTAAGATTCCACTGGAATGAGGGGAAAATACACATCAGAATCTACTACCAACTAGAGATTTCTTTTTTCCCTTTGTATAGTAAAATAATTACATAAGTGAAGTTCTTGCCTTAAGGATGATTCTGAGGTGCTTTTCAAATGAGCTGGCAAATGAGTAATGGCTAAAGTAAAATTACTTCAAAAGGTCAAGAATCACCCTGTCTCCCATCAATGTAAATGCTTAAAAGCTTAAACTGAAGAAAGCCTAAACTAACATTGTGTCTTTGTAATATTCCTCTGTACACAAACTAAATGGAGTTAGTGCTTCTCTACAGTGAAAAGGGGGAGGACAGCAACCCTCATATCATATGAGAAAATTTGTTAATGTTGAATTTTGTGGCCAGATTGTTGTCAGACATTATCAGTTTAAGTGTTTCACAAACAAAATTATTCACGAGTATTTCTTTCATTCAGTATTTTTTTATAAACAGTATTAAGAAATGGAGGTGGTTAGTTGTTGAGTATACTGGCCTACTATCTGAATAAACAAAAGCTCTGTGTTTATTTCTATACATCACAGAGCAACTAGAAAAACATTACAAAGCTCTGAACATCAAACTGAAAGATTATTCATGTTTTCTAGAAAATTCTGTATATGAAAGCCCTGCATTGTTACTGGAGTTACAGCCTCGCTTAGGAAATAATTCCACCCACCAAAGAAGAATTTGCTTTTCCATCTCTATGCTTTTCAAGTTATGGAGTACCTGTCTGTCAGAGAAAGTGCACTACATCTTTCCTTCTACAGGATTGTTTTCCCTGGGAGGGCTTTTTCCAGATCACCTTATACAGAATTACAATTGCATCAGACAGACTCCAATCACTGTTTTTTAAGGCTACAATGTGTGCTGTTCAGTGAGGTTTGTGGTTCCTATATTTTCTCATCTATTTCTAGAATCAGATCTTTAAACACAAGGGTCATGTCTACTTCTACAATAATATTTTAATTGTAATATTTATTAATACTATCATTTCATGCAGAACACTAGTTAGTATGTTTTGTGCAGGTTATAGGTATTAAGTTATATTCCATATTAACTTTCTTCATTTGCTGTATTTTTCAATTCTTCCTTTCTTGAGAAATTATTTTATTCTGTACACATGCAAATGGAGAAACTTTATTTTTCCTTTTCTTCTCTGTCAATGACAATAATTCTTAAGGTACATGATTAAGCTTCCTCCATAATATTTGAGCTTTTAGTTTCATTCTTTTCTGCTTTAGGTGTTTCCCTGTAATTTTCCAGTAAACCCTTATGGCCAGTATAATATGGTAAGCAATCTACTGGCTAGAATACATACTCCAGTTTAGTCAGTAATCATTAGTATAACTGCTCTCTTCAGCTTTCAAACTACATGCATTCCCAAATGCCTTTCAAATTGCAAAGCCAGCCCAACTGCAGACTCAAGTATCATGTGTCAGAAGTTTCTCTGTCTTGCTTTATGTTGCTACAACTAACTTTTGCCTTGTTGAATAGAAATGCCTCCCTGAGCTTTCATACCACAAACAATAAGCAGACCCTCTGTTGCCACTGACTGCAGTTAATCACATTTGAAGAGGAGCATCTCTATCAGAAATTGCTCTATGGTTCTATAGATGTGATTTGAGAGAACATTCGCATCCTGACATACACGTGCAAGGGGCAAAGTTAACATGTTGTATGGAATGGTAACTTGGTCATTTCCTGCCAGCTAGATACCTTCCCTAACCATGTAATTTTTAGCTCAAGACAGCAGCATCAGATTAGCATGATTTTTCTTCTGGAAACAAGATTTTTGGCACACTCCAATTAAATGTATGATCGCTGAAGCATTCACTTGACAAATTATAAACTACTGCTCATTAAAAGTTACATTGTTTCACAGATATAATTGCTGGAAAAGCTTAAAATACTTTCTTTTCTTTAGAAATAGGGAAGTAATACTTCATTATTTTCATTATATCCTAAAACAAATTCTCTCAAAAGAGTTGATATAGAGCTAATGACTCTAGTGAAACTATTAAAAAACTTCAGTCTGATTAGAGGGACATAACACAAAACCTCTGTTATACTAGTTACACAACTCTTACCATCTCAGTAAAGATAGCTAGAAGCTTTTGAGCGTCTATGTGAGTTTTGATTGCTCACAAACCTTCTATATTATTTAGAATATGGACACAACTGAGCTACTGAGCACAATCCTGTGCGCATTTTACATGTATGTGCAAATTACTTTAATGGTTTGTAAGATAACTAGAAAATAAATAAATAAATAAATAAATTTTTAAAAAAAAGGAAAACGTTCAAAATAAGTGGGAGGGATCAGCCCAGCCTGAACTGTGATCTTCTAGGTTTTTTAAAAGGGTGATGACCTGGGACTCACATGCCATTAGGAGTATCAGCTGGCAGTAAGAAAAATAGCAGATTGTTATTTCTCCAGCTAAATGCATCATGATAACTCTGCAAGTTACAGTCTGCAACTTTGAAATGGAAATGAAACTTTGAAATGTGTTCCTAAGACAAAGGCTGCAATGAATTATCCCTTTTTAACTTGACTAATTAGCTCCACTTCCCCCGAGATCCTCATTAGTAGCTTCTTTTAACTTCAATGTCACCCTTTCATGGTGACACCCCTGGTCCACATACAAGCCCATTATCACAAGTAGGCTCTTGTTTCAATGATTAGTACAAAGAAACAGAGGGAATAAACAAGAAACAGGAGTATTAGCTTGACAGGTTTAATAAAAGGGGAAGAGTCTCAACAAATAAAAATTACATGTGTCAGCAGAGATGAATCCTAAAATTTTTTAACGCTAGGACTTGGCATATAAATATCTTCTCTCTTACTTTCTGATACATGAGAACAACATGCATTTATATGAACATATGTATTTATTAAACACTGTACTGAAAGCAAAAAAAAAAACTATTTTGCTCTTTGGCTAGAACAGTACCACATGCTATCCTGAGCTACCAACACCTTTTTTTCTATTATTGTTTCCATCACAATGGTTAATGTTTCTTTCATATACATTCATGTTAATTCATCTCTACAGATCTTTTTCTACAAAGTATATCTCTAATTTATATTTGGTGTTTTCCCTCTCAAAATGTATTTTGACAAAAACTAGTGTCTTAAAGT
>VWZN01011572.1:43823-61059 GCA_013396955.1 Regulus satrapa | reverse complement strand
AAAAAAAAAAAAAAAAAAAAAGACTAGTTAGCTATTCCAAAACAGAAAACAATCAAGGTTTAATAATGATTTAGGAAGTTATAGTTTTTCCTGCAGACTACTGTTTTTAAATAGGACAGCCATATGCCAAGTTTTTTATATTTGAAACTATCACCAAGCCTAAGATTCTAATTATGGTGGAAAAATTTTTAATCCAACAGTTTTATTCAGGTAACTAAACAATAAGCAAAATAACTTTTACAAAACAGATGTGCCTTGTGACTCTGAAGAAACAGAGCTAAAAAAAGTATGTTTTTGTTTTACCAATGAATATTATAATGTTTATAAATCTAGGAAAGCTGCACTTGTCCAAAATTATTTTAAAAGGTAACAAGAAAAACATTAAATAATTCTCTCACATTGCATATTCTCACTGCATTCAGAAAATGAAGGCAAGGGGAAAAACTAAAAATGCCACCATTCATAATATATGCATTTCTATTTTATGAGTTAAAGAAAGTGATAATCTTTACTCCCATCTTTCCAAAAGAAATTGAATCCATGGAAGCTGCAACAAAAGAACATTAAATTATAAAACTGAGCACTACAATAAGTTTCATTTTAATCCTGCCCTCTTTAAATTTGTATTATAATCCAGACAGTCATTAGTCAGTCATGTCCTCTTTTTCTCCTTCTTGTGAAAGCTGTCCTACCTCTGGGATGCACATGGGAACGTGGACAAAAAGTTAACACACAGAATGAGTATTCTTGCATCTTCATATATTCAAATACTTGACTTTTGATATATTTTTTTGAAGATGACACAGGACAATAAGTTTTTTAATCAGGAAATCCATCAAGGACTTCCTTTAGGAGCTTAGAATTGATTGCATCAGCTTTAAAGGATCACCTTCCCTCCAGAAATCCTGTAGCTAGCAACCCAAGGAAATATCCCTTGTATGAGGGCCTTTCTCAGAGAAGACTTTACCAGACCATCCTGGGGTAGATGAAAACTAAACCAGGGTAATCTCCCCACTATGAATTTGCAACTGAGTCCTCCAAATGCAAGTACCAAGCCATGTAGTACATGCACAGTAGCAAAAATTGGAGGTACTGTGGCTACCGCCTTGCTCTATGCATATTCTGGGATACACAGGAAAAAAACCTCACATATTTCTGCTTGCAATACCTCTTTGCAGACCTTGACTGAGCAGTCATGCCTCTGGAATAATGCCTCCAGGGCTTGTTTAACACATTTCATGGAATCATTTAGGTTGGAACAGACCTTTAGGATCAAGCACAACTGTTATTCCAGCACTGCCAAGTTCATCACTAATCCGTGTCTCTGCACACCACATCTATGTATATTTAGAATGCTTCCAGGGACAGTGACTCCACCCCTTCCTTGGGCAGCCTGTTCCAGTATTTGATGATCAATTCTGTAAAGAAGTTTTTCCTAAATACCCAGTCTAAACCTCCTCTGGTGCTGCAACTTGAGTCCATCTCCTCTCTGTCCTGTCACTTGTTACCTGGGAGCAAAGACTGACCCCCACCTGCCCACAACCTACTTGCCCCGACTTCATGTGTCTAAAGTGAGACGCAGAGAACCAAAGGATAGAAGCAGCAAACTGAAGCTGTGGTGTTCTAACAGGCTGCTTTTGTAGAACCCTAATTAACCAGCGCAGATCCAGCAACTCCAGCACCAGCTTGCCAGTGCCACAGTTCCAGAGGTATTCTGCAAACTATTTTCCAATTAACTGCCAGTATGGAGACCATGCTGTGGTGGAGGTTGATCTCAAACTCTGCATGCAAAAAGGAGCAAAAGGAGCAGTTGTGCTGTACTGAACCCACCAGTATAACTTGAAAATGTTACTTCTTAACTCTGAAAGCATTGTTTGGCTGTTTTCACCCTTCAGCAGTGCTGCACTGGCAAGGCATGCAAGGCCAGGATCCTGCAGAGCTCTGATATGCTCAAGGTTGCTTCGGCTTGTATTCTTCACCGGTGGCAATTGTAATACATTACTAAGTTAATTGATGTACTGTCAGAGAGATTCATTTGCCTATCATTCTTTCAAGGATCCCACTTATTTGCTGCCGGTGTAGATGATGAAGTTGCACTTGTACTACAGTCAGGCTGAGTACAAAATATAGTCATATGCCAAGCAGTCAGATGAGGGTGATTGAATGAACATTTGAGAGGCTGAAGGCACTAGCTCCCAGTTTGGAGGTAAATGCTGAAAAAATTACAAATAAGACTTACTGGCTACCTATTATCAGCATAGCCAAAAGTGAGTCATGTCGTAAAGCATGTACCCTGCACACAGATTTTCTTTAGTGATGTGTCCCACTGGAACAGTGCAGCCAGCAATTTCAGCCCAGCCTCAAGAGAGGTAGTCAGTGCTGGACACCATATGTGCACACATCCAATAACAGGATTTAAATGTTGTGGGTACATCTTGTCTTCTGCTTTGCCATAGGATATACTATAGAGGCATGATACAAGAGTCTAAGTCCATACATATTTTAAATTCCTGGGACGCTGTTAAGTGTAGTAATTGCAAAGCACGTGCTCATAAAGCTTAATGGGTATCAGGCAAGAATAGATGTGCTGTTTAGCAAGTGCTTAATCAGAATTCTCATAAAATTAATTTCTACAGGTAGTTTAATAATACCCCAAAACTTTACTAGAAGCTTTTGGCTCAGCCACATCTTGTGAATTTACTCATGCATATGGTAAAGACAGCCAGTTAATAAAAGCAAAGCTAAGCAGCAAATATATTAAAGCACCATGGAAAAGGAAGTCCAGGCAGACTAGATGATCATTAGCAGTAAAAACACAGTCTCGTGGAAATCATCATTGAAGATGAAACTCAAACAAAATTTCACATCCTAAGAGCAGCTATTAGCAAAGATGTCTCTGCAGTTAAACTTTACTTTGCTGGGATCAAGACAAAATCATGCATCCCAAACTCTTCTTGAAATAAACCGCACACTTCCTTCGTAATTATAATTGCAATACAAATGAGAGAAATAAGTACAAATGCACAGGTAATTTGTCACTGCGCTTAGGCCATGGATCAATAGAAGAGAGAAGAACATTTGTCAGAATGAAGTTTCACATTTCATTTCTTTAAAAAAAAAAAAGAAAGTTTTAAGATAAAAATTTTACCTTATTCTAAAATTTTCTTATTGGGGCAAAATGTGAATTTTGATCAATTTCTCTGCTGTGGAGAAAATCATAACTATAGGGTCATCTCAACATTTTTTAACGAGACACACTGAAACAGAACTACTGAAATGCAAAATCCAGTGGGGGGTTGGAAGAGGAGTGAAGTTTGTACTGCAGAAAGATAAAGAACAAGTGACAGAAAGACAAGATATGATATTTTCTTACTATGTTCAATTATAGGTGACCACTAGAGAGTGTCCAGAACTGCAGAAGCATTTGACACAAACTACTGGTTTAGAAAGTGACCTTTAAGAAATTTTGAGTTTTTCTTCTCCTAAAGGCAATGCCTGAAAAAGTTACTTACTTAGTACAGTATATACTGTCTATATGCTGTCTATATACTACATATATACTTTCTGGTAGCAATGTACCTAGAGAAAACTGTCTTCATTATAGCAGGTAAAAATGCAAACAGCCCTCAAAATTATACATAAGTCTGAAGAACACAATTAGTGGTCAATCTGTGGATCTTTTTTAATGCATCAGAATTGAGTCCAAGTTTGTGATTTTACAAGGAAATTGGCTTATGCTAACATGCTTCTTCTACATACAATGAAAGGGGTTCATTCTTATTTAAAATAATATCATAAATAAAGAATTCATACAAATTATTCAGATGCATCATTTTGCAGTACACTAAAATGAACGACACAGTCTACCTCATGCACTGGTACACAGCAGTCTGACATGAGTAAGCTGTGGATAATGCCAGGAATCCACATTTACCTGCAGGCTCCACTAAAAATAAATAGACCAAAATGTAGATTTCTTGTTTGTTTAAGGCAATTATGGAAGGCACTATCCTACACAAAGTTTCTTGCCTTACATTCCCAAGGCTCCTGTATATTGTGAAGGCAATACTAGCATTGCCCAAAAAGCCTCTGCAAAAATTCTAGCCAAAAGAATTGCGAGATGTGACTTGAAGAAGTTATTTTTTCTCCATGGACATCCCTGACTTCCTGAAGATCTTGGGGAAATAGCTGTGTAGTTCTATAGAGCTGCTACTGAAGAGAAAAAACCCCAAACCTTTAATCTTCTCACGTGATGACAAAGTAGAGCTGATTTCCATGGAGAAATCATGCTGTTCAAACAATTCCGAATTTTTATAACAGGAGGGATCGATCAAAACAAAAACTTTGTGCAGAAATACACATGTATTAGGCACCACACTTCAGATTCAGCACTTACATTTTTAACAGGGTGCCAGGATAAAAATACGCATATCTGCACTTCGTAATATTACATTCTTCCCACACAAACAGCACTTGCTAATTAAGATTCTGATAAATGTCACACCCCTCTCACTGGGACTCCAGATTCACCCCAGTGTATTGGTGTGGCTCTAAACAATAGATAACCTGCCTACAGAAGACCTTCATTATAGTACTGCACTAGGGACAGCATTAGATTATCATTATTTACCCACAAGGGAGGAAAAACCAGGTGATACATTCTGAGAGGTCAGAAGAGGTTATGATGCAGTACATCTGGCTTTGATTTTCCTGACACGGTGTTGAGGGTTGTTAACTGATTTACAAAATTAATAGGACCTGCTGAGTAGCTGCTCTGGTTTATCTAAACTGTTACGTAAAGAGCCTTGCATTAGGACAGATTAGATACAGAATGACTGAGCTTTCAGCAGTTTGACTTCTCAAGTGAAATCAAACTCCAAGGCTTCCCACACTATGTATAGGGAACATCCAAAGTCTCTACAGAATGGGTCAAGGAGTTCAAGCTAGTCCATGTAAAATGCTATGCTAACAGTATATGTGTGCTGCTTCGCTTCCTCCTGGCCACCAAATCCTGAGTTGGTCTAACACTATGCCTACATTTGACCTGTGCCTGCCCCAAATCTTCCCAAAAGTCAAGGCACACAACTTTCACAAGAACCTCATCAGTTTTTTTCTTCTCAAACAGTTGCTGGTTCTAGTAATGCCCAGAGTGATTTCCTTATGAAGAAAAGATGAGTTAAAGATGAGTTTCTAGTACCCTCAATTCAGGAAATTGGAGAGCAAGTTCATCTTCTCTTCTAAAGCCAGAAAAAGCATGATGCTATTACATATCTCTTAATAACTGTTAAGATATTATTTCCAAATTTGTGATTTGACTATCCCTCAATATCTTTTCTGACTGCCAAGAAAGGGCACTAAACCAAAATTTGCCCATAGGTTTTTCCTTCCATATATACCCCTGATATTCTGAACACCAAATATACACAAGTGGAGTATAGTAAAGACATGGATAATAAAGACAAACTGGAAAACAAACAGCGTTGGCAGCAAGTAGCTATGTAAGTAAATATAGAAAAGGACAGCAAGTTCTCAAAATAGCTGTCAAATTATAAAAACAAGTAACTGGTTCTTTCTTCTATCAACTACAGCTTCCCCTGTTGTGAATAAGCACATGAACCTTTAACAGCATCTAGGGATTCAGGGCATGCAACCACCTTACAGATACAAGTCAGAATAAAAATGAAACCAGAACAAAGAAAACAGCATCCAAAGGTTGCAAGAAGCTTCTGGATGGATCCCTGCCCCAGCAAGGAGCCTGCAGGGTATACCTGGCTGAAAGTAGGGGAAACACTCACTTTTGGAAGGGAAATTAAAATCACTCAGGTCCTAGCAAATAAGAAAAGAAAATCTTAAAGAAGCTACTTAGGTGTTTTGTGGCTTTGTAATTGTGCATTCTGCAAGGCCAAAGATTCCATTTGCACATTTCTAGTCAAGCCTTCTTATATTTGACTGTTTAGACATTGGATTGTTGATCAAATCCAAGACTAAGTGATCCTCATCCCATTTAGACATCTCTGAGAAATTTAGACAGCAAAGAGGTCTCACTCAAGCTCATGCTTCAACAGGAAGCACCTCCTCAACAGGAGGCACCACAACATAATCATAGCATAATCAATAGAAATAAATGACAGCATTGTTATTTAGACACTGCATTGTAGTATTTAAATATTGAATTAGCAATAAATCTATTCATAATCATCCATGTCATCAATACGTCCTACTTCTCATTTGTGGCTGAAAACCTTCTTCTCTTGATATCTCTGCTACAGATAACAGAACTAGAAGGAAGATATGTTAATTCTCTCTGAAGAGCATATACTTAGTCCAAAACCAAATTAATAGTTCAAATTTGATTAAGAATATAGCTTTATAAACTCTCCAGCTGTCTACTAGGAAAGGAGTTCTCCTTTGAACTCTTAATTTGAAGTCCTCTTCAGAAAAATGACAATGTGAAAATGATAACTTTCTACTCTCTTCACAAGCAGACAGTCTCACATGATTTGATTCAGGTCAAATAAAAAATGATATATTTTACTCCTCCTTGTCCTACAGGATTGGGATAGATTGAATCATCTGCATGCTATTTCTATACCTGCCTGACAGAACTGTCACCAAGTACTAATCAATTACACCTTGCAAATGTCTTGTGAAGAAGGTTTAAATTAGCTCTACTTCCAGTGATCAAATGAAAGCTAGAACCATGTAATCGTAATTGAACCCATAGCTGTTTACAGAGCTAGCAGTTTGTTTTTAAGATGAATAACTTCTAAATTAACTGTGCTCATTTAATACATAACTATCAACTGTCTATTTTCAAGTCAGTTAATAGCTAATTAAGTCAGTCAATAGACAGATATATCTGGGGTATCTTTTTATCAAAGAAGCCAATAGCAATCACGAAGTCTGCTTGCAGAATAAAATCATCCCCCCCCCCCTTACTACCATTGTAAAAATTTAATTGCCAAATGAAACACAGCCTTAAAATGCAGCTCTGTAACCATTGATCCTGAAAGGCACTGCAAAGTCCAAGTTCCAGGAATTGATTGCGTCAGAGTAAAACAAAGGAGCAGCCAGTAGTATATAGGCAATCATAGCTCATGGTTTGGGGTTCATCCCGCAATCATAAGATTTCTGAAAAATTTTCCATCAAATAAATGCAACGGGCAAGCAGCAGCCAAAGTCAAATTTGGTAAAATCCTATGCATCTTCCTCTAAAGGGCTTTTCTTTCAAGAAAAAGCAACAGCTTATTTATCTCATTATAGAACATGCTGGAACTGGTAGAAATGTGTTTTCAACACACAAGACAACCATAGTGAGGGTTTTTTGATATCCAGGAATGGTCAACAAAACACTATTTTACATTGTTAGGGTTTACCTTCCTTTACAAGGTCAGCTATTATAGCTAGTGATAATTGGAATTTTCCGAGTGCTCCACCTATTGAAGCATTCAGAACTGTACAGGTTTTAACGTTGGCACAGCTCTTGCTATCAAGCTTCTTGCCAAAGAAAAAGGCAGACTCTCATATGCTGCCTTCCTCCAAGCTACACTTAACTGTGATCACTGACCTGATTTAAGGATGCAGAGGCTAGACAACCATTTCATACCAAACTATGCCTTCAGCCAGTGAACTGAACATACTGGACACCACAGGTGTGATAAGCAAAGTACCTACATTATCCATCCATGTCCTGACCCTCGGGTGCATTCACACTGTGCAGGCACACAACCTTCCAAACCTATTCTCAGATGCACAGGCATCTGAAATCAGCAGATCAGGGGCACATGCTTTCTTGCAGCCGGTCCCACGTGTTCATGTTAAAGTGCCAAGAGTACTTCAGATCTACAGGAGAGGAAGACACAGGATTCAGAGGCAGCTCTGGCTGCCAACAGGACAGGTTGCACCGCAGCAGCATCCAAGAAACCCTGAACATCACTTGTGACACTGAGCATAAAAGAGGAAACTGCGACCTGGAAGAAGGAACAGCCACAAACTACAATAACTTGACAAAAATACTTACTTTATACTTATTTACAAAATTGAGACTCTACCTTGCATTTTGCTTTCCTCATGATATTCAAGCATATCAAACACATCCACATGATCTTCAGACCTCACCAAGCCTACACATTATACATCCATATAGTTTCACTTAAGCTACACCAAGCCTACAAAGTAACATTCAGCCACATTAAACAGAGGCCAGGCGGAGATAAAAGACTTACCTGGGAAGAGTCCTGATCTTTTTAATCTCCTTCTGGGACCTGATCTAACCAAGTGGTATTTACCAAAATATATCTACGGATCCAGCGCAATTACTTGTCCTGTAACTAGCCTGGCCTTGAAATGCTGCCTTTCTTTATGTTTAGAAAATGTAGAAGGCATCTGATGCTTGACCACATCAATACCTGCACATAACATCCAAACAAATTGTCTCAGAGAAACTACTACAGGAAACTAGTACATTGACATTTCCAGTTCAAGTCAGAGCATCAAGACCTACAGAGGCTGGGGGAGAATATTGGAATACTGAAGCAGAGAGATGTTACAGAAATCAAAGGAAAAAGACTAGAATAACATTAGAAAGGTCATAATCAATTCTTAGAAATACTCTATAGGGACATAATTCTTATAATACTGAAAATTACCCTATTTTCTTGCTCTGATTTGTAGTAATTGAATCAGCCCCACCCTGTCCTAACCTGGTACTGGATCCAGTCTACAAACAGTTACAGGGAAATTATTTCACTTTTATATGGGTAGGCCAAGGCTCCCAAGTAATGCACAGCACAGTAAGCAAGCTGGAGCTGTGCTGCTCTCACGCTGTCTTAAGCCTGTTCAATGATAACATTGACCATAAAGGAAAGTCACAGCCTCTTCATTCAAAGGCAGCTCCCAAAGACTGTTTTGATCTCAAAATCATTCAGGGGTTAAGAGAATGCTTGAAGGTGCTGTAATACTAAAGCCTAATTTGCCCTCTAAAGTTTTTTCATGCTCATCTGCCTAAGACAGAGCAAATCTTTCCTTTACATATTTAATTTTCTTTGTTTGTTTTTGGAGGGTTTGTTGTTTATATTTTGCTTTCATCTTTTCTTCAATGACTGAGGGAAAACTGACATTGTGCAACACAAAACAGTCCAGAGCAGCGTTTCATTCCTCTCTAGGAGCCCAAAATTCACAAAGTTTCAAGCAGTGGAGGCGCAAAGACTGCACACCAAAATTATGTGTAACCGGGCAGTGCAAATGGACTTGAAAAAGCTTTTCACATCTGCCAATCTATCATGGCTCATTGCAGGTGAGCATCAAGAAAGTCTTTTAGATATTATAGCAGCACCTGCAGCAAAACATTATTCTCCAAGTATGACTCACTTACGGTTCCATTCATACTGTGGCTCACACCCACTGCTCAGTGCTCTGAGGAAAGCTCTCACAGCTACACACGGCTGAGCAGAGCTGCATCACTGCACAGCCTGCAGTCAGCAGAGGGCAGTGGAAATTATTTTCTTCTCAAAACGTCGCGTAATGCTTCTCTTACCCTCTGCATTTAAACTTCCCTGATACCGATCTCCCACGGTGTTATAATGAACTGAGTAGAAAAGCTCCTTTTTTTTTTTTTTCTTTCTTTTGCCTTCAGGCTTCTGGAAGGTATTAGTCCCTCACACAACGTTGATTTTGGATTTTGCTTCATAATAATAGATATTCTCAAAAAATAGACCCACTCAAGTATTTCATTCACCACATACTAAGCAATCTGATTTTAAAAGACACAGAGCTCTAGATATAAAACAATTCATGGCTCCTCAGCAATCCATTGCAAGCAATTTCCTCAATTTGATATTGTCACAGTATGTCTACATGCGGCAGCAGAGGGAGAAGTAGTTTAGACAGGCCAGGGGCCATCATCATCACAGGCACTGCTTGATTTAGATTTGCTTGAGCTCAAGTCTCATCCCAGCTGGATCAGCAACTGCTAATTAAAATAGATCATTTCATCATACCAGGAAATACTGAGAGAGCATTATTTCATGTTATTAGCTATAGGCACTAAGTAACTTCAGTTTTTAAAAAGGAGGGACAAATTTTAAAAATACAGTATTTGTCTTGCTAATCCACAATACCAATCTCTACTGCATGACAGGACATAACAACCAGGAAGCCATTTTCCTTTGAGCCTCTGCATCTTACTCTGTATTGATCTTAATAAATAGAAGTTACCAGCTTTTAAAAACTGCTTTTTAAATGGAAAAATGGTTCAAGGATGAGGAAACAACTCACTCTGCAGCATCCAGATACCACATTAACCCCATTGCTAATAAATATCCTTTTCTTGATGAAAGGCTGTTAGAAAATTTTGAGAAGAGCAGGATATTGCTAGAGAAAAAGTAAATTATAACACACTTTCAGCTAATTCATTCTTTCTAAAGTAAAAGCATGCACAACCAGAATGGTCAGAACCACCACAAACAAATCTGCACCTCTGGAAAAAGCTGCAACATCTAAAGGTTTCTTAGAGGTACTGTACAGTAAGGTGGCTATCTTAAATGCATGCAGCTACTTGTGATAAGCCCTTAGCTTCTTTTATCAGAGGACCATTAGCCTTCATTTTATTCATAAGATGTAGAGAGGCCAAGGAAGGGTAGAAAGATAGAGAAGGAAGACAGATGTACCTTATCGGGAAATAAAGCTACTGCCAGCAGCTTCTTGTGTTACTATTGGGTCCTCACTTGCTTTGCAAACCTTTATCCTGTCTTTAGCTCCCAAATGACTACAGATTTACTGAAAAGTGAGCAGATACTTGGTACCAAATTCCTGTGTTGGGACCAGCATACCAATGTCATTCTGCAAGCTTCTCCTACATCAAATGAACAAAACTAAGAAAGCAACACTGTGTCTGAAATCAGATAGCATGCCCCTTTAAAGAGCATTTTATATTATTTACTAATAAAACAATGATAATTAAAACAGAAAAGCTATACTAATCATTTCTGATGACAGAGATGTCTCCAGTAGGTTTCAGCCAGGAACATATGCTCCTAGTTATCCCATAATCCACAGCACTGCCCTTAAATTGTTATGTCACTTGCTTGCTGTAAATCTTAAAAGCAACTGCGAGTTTTACAATATTTTCTTTTTACTTTGTTTTTTTTTCCTCAATGTTGAGATAGAAAAACTACATTGTGTCTAACACTTTGCCCCATTTTTCTAATTTTTAGGTGTTACAGATAGTATATGGAGATAATTCTGTGTAAATTAACTTAGTGCAGGGAAGACATCAACAACAAACAAAATTTCATCTATAACTATCATACACTGCTGATACCCCAATTCATCTCAGAGGTATAAAGGAATGTCAAAAGCTTTCCTTCTACTTTCCAGAGGTTTTGTGGGTTGTTGGTTTGGAGTGTGTTGACGCATTGTAAAAAATATATAAATATCTATATAAAATTGACATTATGTCAAGACAACACAAGCAGCATCTTCCAAAGAAATTCTTTAAAGGTATCAGTTGCTGACAAGCACAGACAGACTATGAAGTCTAATCTTTACAACTGTATAATACCTCAGTGGGGACCACGGTTTATCCTCATCAACACTGCAAAAAGCCAAAATTAACTCAGCCTAATCTTTTGAAGTTAAACAAGCAGAAGCAAACATCTCAAAATTACCCCAATCCTGCCAAATATCAATGTTTCCAGTAGTCACTTCAACATCATGATTTGTTTTCTAGGCATACACACAAATGTCTATGACCTGATTACTCAGCATCTAGTTAGGAGATCCTTGAAAGGCTTTTCATTGGGAACAGGACAAAAGTTTTAAGCTTCTAAGAAGAGAATTAAAATTAATGAAATTCGTCCAACAGCATGAAGGCTGCTTACAGTCAAAAGGCACAGAAGATAAAGGCAAAAGGAGCCGAGATGCTCCCTCTCATTCGCCAACCCCTTCCCACTGCTGCTTATGAACCAGACTGAAGTTATTTGCAGTCTGATCAGCATTTAGCTTAACTTTACCCTAATCTGACCTTGATTATTTTAAAGCAAGTCTCTAAGAAAGTCCTGTCACTTCTGAAGCAGCTCCCACCACATAATTTAATTAGCAGAGGGCTTCCCAGATATGCAACATGTCACTTGAGTTCTCCCTATTCTGAAAAGGGGTGTAGGCACTCATCTGCGCAGGAGATTCAAATTTACAACTCTGGAGTTTAGCTCACAACCTTAGAGAGATCCTCACTCAATACTTATTCATCAAAACTTTATATTTTCCCATGCCTAAAAATGATAAATATTCTGCCTTACCAATGTTGCATACTGTATCTTCAATACCAGGGTTTCTGCAGCCGTAGAGCAAAATTTCAAATTTAAGGGGCAAGGGGGGTAGAGTTGTGGTGTGTAATTTGATCCCAAAATCAAAGTTTTAATGAATTCCAGCTGCTGGCAAGGCTACATAGAGCCCCCTGTTGCAACAGTTCATGAAGTCTGTAACATGTAAAGCCTAAAAATTTTTCTATACTGCCTTATCAGTTATATAGGTTGCTCAGACTGTTTAAAACTGTAGAAAAGTGCACATGAATGTTTTTCACTATGCTGAACAAACCTATGCCCAAAACAGTTACTGATAATTAACTGCTTTCCAAACTCGTAGTGTTTTCAAAACTGCACATAGTATTTCTCATGTTGGAAAAAAAGGGTACTTTTTCATACAAGTATTGTTCAACGTCTTCAAATTTAAAAGTTTCTTTTGTTAGATGCTGTCTCATTGCAGGTGTCAGATTTTCTCGGTTTCCAAACATTTGCAGTCTTCTCATCTCTGTATAGGCAAGAGTAACTTAACAGATCTTCATACTTTAGGCAAGGCGGAGAGGAAAAAAAACCCTGCAGGTTTACCCTTCCAAATTGGTGTGTGTTCTCAGTTTTCATACCAGGAACTTTTGTCGTCGCCTTTATTGAGGCATTCTTTGGAGACTCTCTCATATACAAACCTAGCTTGCTTTCCCTTCAAGGAAAGGATAATTTCCTAATGGACACTCTCTGCAAAATCATTCTATTTAACCCAGGAAGAGTAGCAAAAGATAAGAGTTTAAGTGTGGCAACACGTGAGTGCATCTCTATGAACTCTAGAGAGTTTCACTGCACAGCTACAGAGTTCTCACTGGGAATATTCTTGCCTTTCAGGTTATGAACTGCCTGCTGTGGCCAAGCTGTACAAATCGGAAAGGCTTTGTATTACAGATTATGACAACCCCAGGATATGACCTGTAGACAGAAATATGAGGATTCACTAGGGCTCAAGTTTAGAGGTCTGGGGGGTTTTTTGCACTCCTCAAGTCTCCCTGTTTCAATAGGGAGAATACAGTGTCTAAACCAAATCTGAACCAATCCTTTCTCATCTACTGGAAAGTGCCTTTAAAGAAATATATTATAAAATATAATTAATCAGAATAGCTCTCATACCCTTTCCATAAAAATGCAAAAATATTGAGACCATTGTAAAGCAAATTATTTTGTCAGAAATGTTTGGCACTGACACATTCCTTTGTTCTTGACCTGTCTTATTTTTAGACTTACCAAGCTAAGCCAACAGCTGTAGCTATACCTTCCTTTGGCAGGAAACACAACCTGGACTTAGATGCCAAGCATATGAATACTTTGCATTCTATACCATCTCTCTATCACCTTCAGGAATAGACCAGGGTTCACACATGATCTTTTCTGATCAGTTAGTTGGCAAGATCTTTGAGAAAAATCTACCACTGACAGCCCTGACAGTAAAAAGAGCTGCAGAAAGAAAATTTAATTAGGTTTGATACCAGTTGCTCAGACTCTGCCCAAGATATTATGTCCTGTCACATAGCAAAGTTTAACAGTGTCCTCAAGATTTTATTACCAAATGAAAACAGTTTAATGGTAAATCTCTTTTAGATCCTATACCTGCTTTCAACACAGAAGTTTCCCTTCAGTAGAATCAGTTGCTAAGAGTAAACTCCAGCTACAAAATTCAGTATTTCACCTTGTGGTAGCTGATTCCCTTCTCAGAATATATCCCTATCAGCAATACTCAGATTTGATGCTGTATTCAGTAGAATTCACTTAATCTTATTTGTTTTGAGCCCAAAAGCCTATGAGAAAGTCTGAATTGAAAATGTGAAAGAAAAGAGTAACCAGAATTGCCTTTTGCCTCTCATTTTTGGAATTAGCCTGCCTGACTGGATCCATGCATTGTAGAGAAATGTGCAGACTAGGAGAGAAGCAATCTTTGTATGTGGAAAGAGTTTAGTAGTAGCTGAGGTAACTGCTTTTTTTTTTTTTTTTTGCAGTGACAGACAAGCAATTTGGTGGGAGGCATTTTAAACAGCAGGCGTTTTAAAGTAGTTACTATCATTTAAGAACTCATTCAGTTGTTAAAAGTAGCAAATGTACAGCAGAAATGGGATCTGCGCACGTTTTCATGGGAGAGGGATGATACATTCATAAACCCACAGAGATCTGTCTGGCTGCATTGCAGCCACAGTCACTCTACTGCAGCCATGGAGAGCCAGAGGTGCTTTGGATCCCAAATAATATTTCATATGCACACTACAGTGAAGAAGACAGAGCATTCCTCTTCTCCAAAAACTTATGTGACCCATGCTTGCTTAAGGAGTCCATGCATACATGCAGTCCTTTAAACAAAAGATTTGCATCAGCACTGACACAAGTTCCTATTGCACACAGCATTATCAAGGCAGTTTTAAATGGAGGAACGTAAAGTCTCTGAAGAGATGGATATGAACGGAACTAACTTAATCAGAACCTTTGGAGAGGAGGTTATAAATAAAGCTGGTATTTCAGTCCAGCAAGCAATCCATCATCCCTACCATCCCATTGAGTTACAACAGTGTGGAGTGAGTTGCTATTTACACATACAAACATTTTGCACTGAAGCACCTCAGTAACAAAGGAGGAAACAAAGCCTCAAGCAGCCTCTAATTAAGTAGCAAGTGCTAAGAAGAGGTAAGTAAAGCAGTCTACCATGACATTGCATTTGTAACATCCTGTCATGTCCAGCTGAGTAGAAAAAAATTCTGAATTACACAAACTGCCATATAAAAGAAAGGTAGAATGATTTTTTAAAAATACTATTTATTTTTATGAAAGATATCAAAATAATTTTCACAATAATCCTGCCATTGCAGTATTCCTAGAAGACAGAAACATGCTAACTGTTCCTAAGCAAATGTTAAAAAGTTAAAGAATTTTACATCACACAAGTAATTTGGTACTTAATACAAGAACTGTTTTATCTTAAACACTACGAATTCCACACTTACTAATAACACAGGTTAACACTCTGCTAATCACCACCCAAAAGCAACTTAACAGGGAAAACCAGAGATCCAATATCTACATAAGCCAGACTTAGCTTAGCTCTGGGATGTTTTGAGAATCGGGGAGAATTTCTTCAGAACATAGTCATGTTTACATAAGTTAGCCAGTGTATGTTAGGTGTCTTATCAATGTACCTTGGATGCTTTGGACAGATGGACACTGCTATCTGGGCTGTTTAGACTGCTGTTCTGCCTGCCTGCCTGTATGTCTTGCTGCTTGCACTCTATTCTTCATGTCGATCTTACTAAATCATCGTATTTAGCCTTCTGATTGATGGAGTCTATGTAGCACAATCACCTGACCCAGGCCTGAACTTTCCCTACACACTACAAGATGAAGCCTGATGTAGTTATTTGCAACTTGATATCAAGCCACTGCAAGACAATGTTTTCCTCTGCAATGCAAGACAATTTTAGTCTTTGCTTGCATAAAGCTCTTGTTATTTTCTAAAAGGGGTCCACCCTCTCAGAAAGTACTTAGACAAGGGGATATTAGGGAAGGGCTGAGAGGCTACCACAGAAAGTCTAAAATATATTCACCTATATATATAAATATAATAATATAACAATATAAAAGTGCCTACATGACCATTTCTACAGTAATAATAAGAACAGATAAAACATATAGACAAGGTTTACACTTAAGTGGAAGGTAAATATACTAACAGGAGTACTTGAACAAAGTTTAGTCTTTCATAGATGAAAAGCCAACTCCCAAACTCCCACTATTGACTAGAAGATTATCTTGGAAAACAGTTACTTGACCTCTTTCTTGTCATTAGTCTTTCTGGCGTCTAAGTCTCTTCCTGTCATCCACAAAGCACAGTGATGCAAGCCGCAGCTCGCTGAAAAGATACAGAATTTAATGATACCAAGAAGTAAGTGTAACACACAAGAAAACCCAAACAGATCAAATCACTGTGATCAAAAGAGAATCTATAAAGTCAGAGGTACAATTTAAATCATCTAGCCCAGACTAGTGAAGTATGCACATTTATGGTAGGAAAATAAACTTTGTTACAAAGGACAAAGAATCTGTGATGTCTCACATAAGCCTGAAGATGAACCTTACCTGAAGGGTTTCCCAGAAGACCTGTGTGGAGCACCTTGGGAAAATGCTGACTGTGAAAGCTTTAGAGAAATCACGAGAGAATTGCATGCAAGACTAAACCAACACATGGCAGACATCAGCAAAAGCCCAGCCAGCTTCTAGCTAGGAAAACATGCCTTATCCACAGGTTATAGAATAAACACAGATGCAGCAAAATGAGTCACCAGAGGAAAACAAAAATTTAAATTTGAGGCAAATTAAGCCTTTTGCACATGCATGACAAGAAATCCATTGAGCAAAACTAATTTTATGTCTGTGCTGGAGTAGTGGTCTTGCATGTTAAAAGAAAAAACAACAATGCTAAGACAGGAAGAGCTCACATAATAATGGTTTTATCTTCTTTGTAATGAATACCAGAACTGATCATTGAGACAGACCCTTATTCCTGTTGGTTCTCTGCAAACTCTGAGGGAAAAGCCAGGTTCACTTCCAGTGAGTGTAGTTCAAATATTAATCAGACATTCTGAAATGTCTGGTAAAGACAAATATTTTCCTAAAGGCACAAGAATGAGGGTTTTTCCAGAAGAATGCAGTGTGTGAGGAGGGTGCTTCACAGCATATGCATATCCTAACCCTGTATCATGGAAAGTGAAAGATGCTTCAAACAATCTGTGAACATTTCCACCACATATTAAACATGATTTATAAACTCCTTGAAAACGTAGAAAACAAACTACAGCTTCAAGAATTTTTTATACTATTGTGATTGTACACCAATTTATCTTCTCATAATAGCTTTCCTAGCAAAAAAAAAAAAAAAA
>VWZN01011572.1:32643-43787 GCA_013396955.1 Regulus satrapa | reverse complement strand
AAACCAAAAAAAAAAAAAAACCCTATTTACAGTATAAGAACCAACTGATTCCTATGCAAAATAACATGTCCCTGTTGTCAAGGGGGAAAAAATATCTGTATCAAACTCAGGAGTCATAAGGTGCATTTTCCTGTACTACTATATAGTTTTAAGAAGTTGTTGAATCTTCACCTTACCACCTAGGTATGCTGATTCTTGATCATCCAAGAAGAGAAAGAACTGAATAAATACTTTCAAAGTGATATGCTGTTCTCACATAAATGGGGATACATCAACAGCTTTGCCGAAATATACACAGATATATGTCTATTTACATTTGTGTGCATTCACCCTTTATGTTTTCTAAATTCAAATACTGCAGACATTAGAAATTCAAACAAAAAATAAAACTTATTTTCTATAGAAAACAAAGGAAGTGCCTAACTCAAATACATTGCTTATTTTAGGAGATGTAAGATCCAGTGAACAAGGAGAATGAGTATTCAGATATACATGGATAGTAGGACCTTGTAGAAAAGTCTGTATTTTTATATGGTAGCGCATGAGGGTAATGTAAGATTGTAATCTTGATTTTTGGCATTGGCCCATTAAAATGCATTCGGTTATAAGGCATCTCCAAGTTTTGGAGTCCTTCTCATTTGTTTGTATGCATTTTAAATGGGTTAAAAAAAAAAAAAAAAATCCAGACAGACTTGTCTGGAGATACACGTGCAACAGAAAGAAATAATTGAGAAGAACAGTAAGCGCTAGTTGCTAAGCAATCCACTTTTCCTGGTCCAGATGGAGTGCCAACCTTCATGGGATTCTTAGTCTTTCTCTTTACATACTGTACAATAACATCATTTGGAAATACACTCTCCAAAGGGCATCCTCTGTGTCTGCAGAGTGGAGTGCTTGGTTCAGCCTGGCTGAAGCCATGAGTGCTGCCTGAGGAAAGCCTAGCTTCCAGGCACTTCCCATGCCTCTGCATTCAGCAATTGTCCCATTAGGAGCTCATTGCATTTATGGGGACAGACAACTGCATATGAAACTACTCTGGGGTTTTTGTCTCAGGGGAAAAAAAATTTAAATGGAAACTCCTCCGGTTCGTGCCTACGCACTGCCAGCTGGAACAGGCATTTCTGCCACTTTACATCCACTCAGGATGAAACTATGAAAAAAAACCCAACCAAAACCAAACCCTAAAAACACATGTACATGCATCCCAGAGCAGATTGCACAAACAGAGAAAAAAAATTTAAAAAAAAAAAATTTAAAAAAAAAAAAAAGGATAAAATCAAGAGATCAAGAGTGGCAAAGTAAGGATTGATCACACTACAGCTTTGCTCAGCTCAGGCAAGTCCATAAGGGATTGTACCATTGCCAGGTTCAGGCAGCTCCCTCAGTTTGTTCCCAAGGTGGGGCTGCCTCCTAATTTCCTATTACAGTTCAACCAGAGCAGAATAGACCACACACAGTTAGTTGCACAAACTAATAGGAAACACTTTTCCAATAATTTTTGCTAGCTTAATTTTCTGTAATATTGATCATTGTTAGCAAGTTCCCAAGTAGATGTACCAATAAACAAGTTAAGCCAAACACTCAAGTATTTATTTATGGAAAACTTCCAACCATATTGAATATCACTTATACAAAAATAACTGTAAGATTTAACTATCAAAGCGTGTTATTGCTGTGAGATGATGTGTAACAGCTGGAAATCTGCATTTTCTGGGAATGAAGTATTACTGAAAAATGTTAAAGAACAAACATATTGTTCTCATAGGGCATGATTCATGAGGATGAGAAGCTCCGAGTCCCAATTCCTCGGCTGGGAGCCATGAGAATTCATCTCAGAGGAAGGGTGAACTTCAAATTAGATTATTTTATTATTATTATTATTATTAAATTTTGCATCTTATAATAAGCACAGCTGTTTGCTTATATTCTAACTATATTTAAGTAGCCATTAGAGGTTAAAATTTCATTTTCTAATTTCAATAGCGTGTGCAAATGATCTTGCTACTGCCAAAAAGTCATAGTGTGCTATAAAAATCTGTAACTATCTTAATCTCTGTTTTCATACTTCACATGTATGCTAGAATGGATAAACATGCTGACATTCAGAAGCAGCAAAGGGTTTTTTGGAACATCTGCTCAAAAATTGATATTATAGAGCAATGTACGTATCACAGCCAGTGAAACATCTTTGAAAGGATTGTGTGTTATTTTGCTTTCATTTGTGTTTAGCCGATATTTTGCCAGGTGAAACTATATTATATCAAGACCAAACCATGAGGGGTTTCACCTTCCAGTTTCCTTCCATTGCTCTGCTCATCTAGAAAAGAAATTGCCACCACCTGCAGCCCCTGCAGTGGGATGGAGAGCAGTTCTTTACTGTATCACACTAAAGGCAACTGTATATGACTATTTTTTAGAAAGGAGGGTAGGCTGCACCACAAAACAAAGCAAAAAAACCCCAACCAACCAAAAAACAAAAAAAAAACCAACCAAACTACAACAACAACAAAATGTTTCTTAACTTCCTTTTAGCTTTATTGCACTTTTCTAATTCTGCATGTTGTGCCTGAATGTGTAAAACTCGTCTCCTTAAATAAGGTAATTCAGTGAGTGTGCATTGTTTGTCTTTTTATCATTAAAAGCAATTCAAGCAATTGGAGGAATGAGAATTTATTCTGTCTTTTCTGTTGTAATCGCTATTCTACATCAAGTTATTGATTCAAAAAGACGTTCCTTCATTTATAGTTCTATTACACTTTGAAGAGCCTGTAAAGAGTTGGAATATGAGCTCCTTTTTTTGTGAGCTGGAAGCATATATTGGTTGAATTTTCAGCATTTGATAGATGTGTGACTTTTTTAAAACTATCACAATATGTGCTCACATTATTATGCATGGTGTGTGCATTTATATGTGGATGTATCACAGGTAAAGCCCTAAGTTTCCATTATAAAAGAGTAAAAAATAACAAACACAAATGGCATTATGTAGTTCTGATATGGACAGCCTCTTAACATTCATTGTTTAACCACACAAATAAGACTTTTGAAAGGATTAATTATGTCAGCTTAGCTTCCTTTGTGTTGTAGTATTTCTGCTCTTTCAGAACTTGCAAAAGCTTTATTTTAGTCAAAAGCAACATCACAGAAAAGTAAAGCAATGTGGAAGCAGAAGAGTGAGCAGTCCAATGTTGAAATTAGCATCATCAGAAAAGGGAGATAAAGCACCCCTTCTTCTAACTGCATGAGCACACCTAAACTATGGCACTGGGCTCACCCATGTGCCCTGTAGGGACAGGGATGGCTCCACAGTGGGGCTCCACTGTGGAGTCCTAGAAATCAGGGGCCAGAGTGCAACTGATAGGGAAGCGGAGCTTGCATGGAAATCGTGAAGGGAAGTGCTTTAAGGAAAGAAGGAGAAGGGAAAGAGACTGAAAAGGGTCTTAAGTGAGGACATAGTTTCAGAGGATATCAATAATCCTTAATGCTATCAGAGTCCATGTGAAATTGAAGTACGTAACTACTTTATAGTAGTGGGGAAGAGGGGCTGAGCTCAGCCAGTCTTGGAACACCCTGCCTGGTAAATCTACAGGATCCTTAGTGACCTCATTGGGGGTGTTTGGGGCTCATAATCCTTCTCTATATGATCCCACTTTCTTACTCAGAGAAAGAGGGTCAAAAATAGCCAGTTCAATTGGAAAGATGCAAAGGAAATAGACATGGGGAAAGAGACTGTCAGTAAGATGGTCCTTGAGAACATTAGTATTGCATTTCACAGCTTAACAACTTACAGAATGGAGAATTCTGAAGCAAAACAGAACACTAACACATGGCAGTTGGAAAAATTTAAACATGGGTATTGGAATTGAGAGATGAGAATTAATTCTATTATTGCGGAAAGCTGAGTGCCACTCCAAAGTGGCAGAAAAGGAGACACTGCAAATGCAACATCAAACATTTTCTAAAACTGATATTATACCATACTCCTACTCAAAAACATGGTGAATGTCTTAGTGTGACATCAAAGGAAAAAAAGAAGGGTAATATTATTATAAAGGTTGGTTGGAGGCTATCTTATATTAAAAGTCCCGCAGAGTAAATGAACACAGAAAAATCCTGGGCAACAGAAAGTACTTCCCAATAACTTCTATTTGTCTGTGGAAATCACTGAGAGAAGCCCAAATGAAAATATTTTCATCTGAATTCTTTCAAGTGGACTACTAGTGGAAAACATAGGCAGAGTGGATTCCCTACCAAATAAAAAAATAGTATATGAAGTATATTCAGTAAGCAATGAATTCAAACTTTCAGTGCCCTTCCACGTAGAGACAAACACACATTCAGGTGGAAAGCCCTTGTGGTTTCAGACTGACAATCTGATAGAGTGCACCTGAGTGTTTACATGAACATTTTTATCTGTCTGAAAGTTTCAGTCACCGCCTTATCCTACTGGAGGAGGAAGAGGGTCAGACTAAATCACAGATACATCTTTAAAACTTTTTCACCTTCTTATACTCTTTCAAAAACACTTTAAGGCTGCTTTTATAAACTTTTAGATCATTAAAGGGTTGAAGATCTGTAAGCTTCACTGAATGGAGACATCTTTCTTCCAAGCCAGTCAATATTGTCTTTGTTTACATGACTCCACAAATATTTCTTTGCTGCCCTCTGCTTAATTTTAGATCAGGACCATTCAGGCAGGAATTCCTTGTTTTGTAAATACTTCTACAAACCTAGTACAATTTAATCCTAGCCCAGAATAAGAATTTTTAGATATGTCTGTAATTAATAATAAGAATGAGAGTGGCCAGAATAAAGAAGCAGGTGCCGTGTCACTTGGAGAAGACATTACCAAAGTAGTAATTGAGTTTTCTGAGTAACTTGAACATCATCAGTAGAAAGAACACAAAACCAGGTACTACTTCACATACTTGAGAGAAAGCCATAAAAGAGATGAAACATCTCATTGCTGGAAAATAGCTATAATTTAAGACTTACTTATGCCAGACAGAAATATGAACACTCATTTCCCTGCAAATACAAGAAGATAATAATGATTTAGAGATTTTACTTGCCATTGTTTTAACAAATTTCCAATGTCAGGGGAGGAGTGGGTGAGAAAGTAATTGCAATTGTACATTGTCTAAAAAGAGTAGACTGATTTTTTTTTTCCTCCTGATTTATAACTAATCAGATGTTGGACATTAATATGGAATTTTTAAAAGTTCTGAAAACTGGTATAGCTTAAAGGAAAATAAGTATGAAATCATGCTCATTTGCAGGAAAAAGAAGTTATTACAGCTATAAGAATGGGAAAGATGTTGTGGTGAAAGGAGGTAACAAAGGAGATTTTCCTTTTCTAGCAGAGAAAAAAAAAAAAAGACTGCTTGCTAGAGTTTCACACCATTCTATCCTCAGATTAAAAAAAAAAAAAAAGGAAGAAGAAGAAAAACCCCCAAACTTACTAAAGCTTAAAGTAGCAATAGCTTTCCAAGGGTTTAAACTGTTTGAAAACTGTTTGAAAAGCTGTCTGTGGTGAATACTGTTAGAAGGTACAAGGTGCACCGGAGGGGTTTGCAGGAAAGCCAAAACCAAAGTACTTTTCAAGATCAATCAGAAACTGCTGTTTGAGAAGCTGTGCTAGCGTTAATGCCAAATAAAATGCATGCTATTCCACAGAGATTTTAATGAACCTGCTTGGAGGCAACAGAATGAAGGTGCCGTTGGCAGGGAGCAACATTTCAAAATAACCTGGAGCAAGTTACTGAAAGTCCAAACATTTATAATAAAACTGAACAAAACACAAGCAGAAACAGGGAGGAGGTTAATGAAGTCCTGTAAGCAGCATCAATCACTGCCTAAAACACACAGAGAAAACAAACTGTGTTCAAAGGTGGTTTTTTTAAACACTGTGTGAGATACATTAAAATCCTTTGAAAAGAGGGAAGTTCCTTTGAACAACTTTAGGCATTTACATTCAGTAAACAAGACAGCTAGAGAAAAATTCTAGTCAAGCCCTCCTGTCCCTCCAAGCTAAGTTCTTTGGTATTTGTCTCTCCTTTTCTTCTCCATCCACCCCAGACTCCTTTTCATCTGTGTTTCCCTTTCAAGACACCACTCGGGATCAGTGCACAGCAACAGCCGCAGTGCTCCTGCCTAGCTGTGCTGTGCCAGAGGTAGCGATGAGTTTATTCATCCATCTGCCTAAGCAGAAACTCCAAGGCATTCCTTACTTCCATTTTTTTTTCTTCCCTGTTAGGAGATTTGTTGATGTTTTAGTTAGATGCTCTCTACTGCTGGAATCTGAAACATGTTTCGCTCAGCTATGTGGTAGTGATTACTCTAATCTTCAGTGCATTTTCCAAGCATCTCAGTGTTTGCAAAGGAGTTTTTTCTTTAATAGCCAGTACTAAAGCAAAAGGGGTGCTTCTATTATTACCTAAAACATATTTTGCTCTTTCAACAACCCCCCTCCCCCCCCCAGGTCTAATGTGCATCCTGGCCCTAAGAGGAAGTGACCCCTACCACCTGATACAGAGCTGACCTGCTGTTGCTAGGATAAGTGCTGCTTGTTTGACCTGTGAAGACTGGACCAGGTTATTTCTCTAGTAATATTAATCAATACTGATAAGTTCCAGTTGGACCAGTCATAATGAATGCTGGACCCTGGCACAGTCCTCACATCTTTGTAGTAGTGCTCCTCATTGATATGAGACTGCAGCTGAATTAGTGAAAGCATGGGAAAAAAAAAATTCTTAAGGCTAAAAAGAAAAGGCAAACCGCAAGCTCTAACTTGTTAAGCTACTGTAAACTTTCTGGTGAAAACTAAGTTTCTTCAAAGGTGACATTTGAGAAATCGATTTTTACTTTGAGAGGAGTCTTTTCTTTTGTGGGCATCTTGAGTGGATGACATTCATACATAAGGTACGATTCAAAAAGGATGGCACAATGATGGAAAAATTTTCCATAAAAGAGGTTGGTAGTTAGATTTTTTTTTTTTAATCCCTTGGTAAATAAGAAGATGACATCAGTTTCAGATGCCAAAAGAACTTGAAAATCTTTACTGTTTAGTACACACGTGTGTTTAGTACACAGTACTGTTTAGTGCACTTTACTGTTTAGATATCCTTTGTTGCCAGCTCTTATTGCACTCCTGTATCTGAACCTGGGCTAACTGGAGTTAACACTCTTGCTGAACAGAAGGAAATTGCAATAATTCATCTGTGCAACTATTCAAGCCTGGCTGAACATGATAGGGATGAATGCAGTTGTAGCAGGTGCTGGGCAGCTCACACAAAACTTTTGTGTCCAGAAAAAAGAGAACCTGGGGGTTTTTTAGGTGTATGCATTAGGAACCCTTAATTAATAACAAGGAACTCTTTCTAAAAGTAAATATATATGGTCTTGTGTATACCTGGCAAATCCCAGCAGTGTTTCTGTGTAGGGGAATTTATTCTTTTTTTCTTTTCTCCTACTTTTTCAAGCTTTTGCAAGTGTTTCAATGAATTATGGTTTGAAAAGTTTCTGGGATCCCCAACAAAGAGGTGAGAAACAGCTATTTCTGGCAAGCAGGTAAATGTACCCAAGCTATGAGTATCCACCGTGTTTTGCAAGCTCTACAAACAAGCATTATTAAGCACAGCTGTAAATCATCATCTTTGTGTTTGGATTAGTATCAAGAAATGTCTTTTTTTTTTGCAGGCAAGACAAGGAGGAACAGAAATTAGCATAACTCAGAAATGTGATGTGTGTGATGAAAGGACAGGCAGCCGCCAGCAGAACACTGTTACCATTTCCCTCTGACTTTGTTTTACAGGGTGCGTACAAACTTGAGTCCTGTGGCCCATTGAAAGGCATAAACAGTGTTACAGAAGATGCTCATGGTATAAATAAATCTTTCAACAGAAAAAATAGGCTGGGTGGTATCAGGTTTTGGATCTCAACAGTCGTTCACCACAGACCTCAGGGATTTCAGGACTAGGCTGCAAAGGCCTACTGAGAGAACCATTCATTATTTATGACCTTGCATAAGGATAAATGTAAACAAAACACTGGCAAACAAACAACTCAGCAGAAATTATACCATGTGGTTTTACTACATTAGGAACTTGGATTAATAAAGTGTGGGGGGAGATTTAGCAACAGTGTACCAATTTAAAATAATAAAGCCTAATGAAAAATTAACAATAACATGAAATGTTTCAGTAATGTTCCCTGTAATGGCTGTTGACATGGGAAATAAATCATCAAAAGGATTTCTGAAGAACAAATTCAGCAAAGAAATATGTAATAAGAGCAGCTTAGATAGCCATACTCAGTACATAGATTTAAAGTGTAATTCTACATTCTCACACATTAAATATTTAAATTCTCATAAGGAACAAAGAGTGTGGGACTCTCTTTCTCCAGGCATCTTACATTTCAAAGCAAGGATGTCCTTAGTATCCAGCTAAAGCCAAGATCTGAGGCTGCTTGTTTGGCCTCAAACTAATTGTAGCAGAAAATTAATTCTGTCCAACCTTTCAAACTTGAGTTTTATAAAAGCAGCTTGATCCTGAAGGGCAGGAGTTGCTCAGCATGTTACATATAGAGCACTAAGTGGCCTGATTTTTAAGAACTGCTTGACTTGTCTAACACATTAGGTTTTGATAGAACCAGATGGTGTTTTGGTCTGAGTATTTCAAGGCACCTTGACACAGATCCTTAGATGCATTTCTGTGTAGCTCAAACTATTTTTTAACATCTTTGAGGGTCCTGCCCCTGTGTAAGAAATGCTACCATTTGGAAACTGCAGTCAAAGCATTAAAACTGTGTGTACATCTGTGTAATTTAAGGATTAGAGAAAAAGGAAAAGGTTCTTTTTTGTATCAATCTAAACCAGCAAAAAATAATATAAAATTCTGGCCTTGTTTTGGGGTTTTTGTTTNTTTTTTTTTGGGGGGGGGGGGGGGGGTTTCGTTTGTTTTCTTTTTACTTTTTTACAGTGTGGGACTTCTAAAAGGACTCCAAGGTTAAAAATCTGCCCAGTTGCTCTAGCTGAAGATTTCAAAATTTTTTCAGGGATATCAGGTTGTGTACCACAAACCACTTTTCCAATAAATAACTGGACTGGTGAAGGAAAAAAAGGAAGAGAGAAATTCCATTATATATTACCTTATGAGCTTTATTACCCTTACTACACCAAACCCCTGAAACTGAGTTATTAAAACAAAACAGCTTGAAATTAGGACTTCATGACTAGCCACAATACAATTATTGTGACTACAGTTCAGTTGTACTATTGTGAATGCCATGCAAATCTTATGAAATATTTTGCTTCCAAAAGGTGGGCAATTTTTATTTGGGAAAGCCTTCATTCTCTCACCAAGGCTCATCACTGCAATGTGATTATGCTCAGTATTCTCTACAAGTGAAATAGAAATGTCCTGACCTTGGCTTGAATTGAAACTCTGACACTTTCTGCAACTTATCACAAACCTAAATGGTGTTTCTGCCTTTTGGAAACTTTGAAGGGTTTGTGAAGATATTTATAAACTATTAAATAAAAAAAAAATAATGTCAGCTACAGCACTAACTCTGCAATTGAACCCCATCATTTTTTACATAACCAACATGAATATCATATTCTAGACCTCTTTGGTTTAATGTATCCTTATAGCTTGGCCTGCTGTTGTCTAAATTTTACTGAAGTGTTCAGTAAAGTAACACTAAGGTATTACCAGAGAAATCCATGACATCCACCACCCACCACAAATACCCTTTTCATCTTCATTTCCTTTTGTGTGCTATACTAGTCCAAATGCCTTGAACATAACCACTCCCCTTCCTTCACCCTGCTGTGAAATGAGCTGTATGACCTTTACAAACCTACTAGAGCATAGAGGGGAAAAAGGTAAATAGAAATTAAAAGTTCTTCTCCATTTGAATTCTTGTATTGGTCTTTTAAATACTCCATCTGTGAAAAAAGAGCACTAGTTAAGTGTCGAGGATAACAATAGCCCCAAACGGGCTGCACTATTCACACCATCTCAGGCTGTGTGAGCAACTCCTTTGATTTTGATCAAAACAGACATTATTAAGTTTTATTCAGTGGCTGCCTTTTTTTTTGACATTAAAAAGCAAGGAGGAAATGGGAGGTTGCAGCAGACTGAAGAAACAGCAGCCATGTGCGCAGAACAGCATAATCAGTCAAGTGTAACCAATCAAATTTTCAGTGCCACATCCCAGGCAAGACTTGGTGTGCAATAAACATCTCACAGGTGTGCTTGTTGCCACTAAGATCCTGGAGTGGCCTGAGTGGCCAAAGCAAGGATTGCTCCCTGTCTTGCTGGCTGCCCTTCTAAATCAAATCTTAATGCAGAAAGGCTGCTTGGGTCTCTCAAACCATCTCATACTGATTTCAAGATTTCAAGACTGACAATCTGGCAATATTCAATTTTTCTTTCCCCCCTCTTAGTCTTGCTGGACCTTTTTGGCTCCCTGAGCATCTAATTTTTCCAGAAATAGAATCTGCTAGAATAATTTAATTTAAGTTCATGTTTAAGTTTCAGATTACTCAGAAAGTACGTTTACATTTAAAACAAACCCCGCTTCTTCAACTTGTTATCTACTCAATATCAAAGGATAGAATCGATTACTTTTATTTCATGAAGCCAATTTCTCTAATCATCTGTGTATTGATGTGGGTCATCTACAACCAGATCTGACTTTTTATTGCAGATATAGGCAATGCAAAAGTATTTTACAATGTTTATTCATTTAAACTTGCTGTAAAAACAAGACATAAATAGCATTCTTCTGAAACAAAGATTAAGGTTTATACAGGATAACCTGCAGAGCATGGAGGTTTCAAACTAACACCCATTTTGTTTTGAAGGAAAATTATGGAAGCACTTGGAGCATAACTGTAGAGGAAATGATGTAGTTGACCTTTTATTATGCTATTCAATTTGATCTTTACTGTGAAATAATAATGATAATGATGGCAACAATGACAATGCTTGCTGATTTTGGCTACTCAGAATAATGAGGAAAAATAAGTCCTGAAACTTGAGTAAAAAGCAAAAATGAGCGGTTAATTCTCACAGGATTCCTCTAGTATATAATCAATGAAATGCAACTGACTTTTTCTTTAAATCCATCTTCCT
>VWZN01011572.1:1295-23655 GCA_013396955.1 Regulus satrapa | reverse complement strand
TTCTAAAAGTGTTTTGCAGCTTTTTTACATGTGAAGAACTTTCTGTGCATCATAATGAAAATTTCAAAAGAGGATTTTACAGAAAAACAAACAAACAAAAACCCCAGAAAACCCCAGAACTTCCAAGCAACACACTTTGGATACGTTCTTCAGAATATATCTGATTCAAAAAATTTTTTTTTTATTATTTTAATATCAGTTTAATATTAATAATAATATAATACTATTTATAATTGATAGCAAAATTAAGAGAAAAAAAAAAAACCAACAAAACAAATAAAAATACCAACCCAAACAAAGAACAGGAAGCAAAAAAAACCCCACCGGACAAACCAAAGAAACAAACAGCAAAACCAAACCCCACAATCCTAAACATCAAATTTACTCAGGAAGATCAAGAGAACTTGAGGTGATGCCTTAATGGTTGGGAACAAAGTATAAATGACACAGATGAATGTGCAAAGATACAAACCATAGGTATGTGTAAATTGATGGATGAATTACAATGTTAAAATTAGAAAAGAGAGAAGAAAGATGGATAATCTGTCTTTTTCATAATACATCAACATTTGCTGATGATCAGAGATCTCTTTAAAATCCCTCTTTATCACAAAATGCAGACTTCAGTTTGACTTAGTAACAAAGCATCTGAATAGGGGGAATAGAGCAAAATTAGGCTCAACAGCCTTAAACAGAGCACTGCAATTGGATGTTACTATAATAGAACAGCAACACTGTTGGAGGAAAGAGAAGAAACTCTGAAGAGTTTCAGAACACCGAAGAGCAAACAGAAGCTCATGGCTGTTACCCAGTAATTTTCTAAAAGATAGGTTCAATAAAAGTATATCCAGTTCCTGCTCTACTAAATCTCACAAGGCCACAAAAGTCTTATATATTTTATTGAATTATGCCTGAAGCACAGATTTGTAAATGAGAAATTATCTGTTCCTGAAACCTAGCAAGATGTCGTTTTATTCTCCAAAACTGATTGTATCACTCTGTCTACTCCCCCCCACACTTCCCCCCCCCGACTATAAAGAGCAAGTAGCAGAATCTGTTGAAGAATTTTTGACTGTTTAGAATACTTACCTGCATACCACAAAAATGCAGATTATTTTTTTAAAAGTGAACAGTGCAATGAGATATTATTACACCATGGTAGAACAACACTTTTTATGCTCTCGTTATGATTTTAAGTAGGTAAGTTTATGGCATACAGCACTTACTCTCTCATTGAAGCATGAACACAACGACTGTTGCTGAGATACAACAATTTTTTAAAACCAACTAGGAAATGCTTTTTGCTTGTTTTGTTTCCAACCCTAATATATATTTTTGCTCTATCTACAGGTTTTGTCTATGCAAGTTGGCATACATGCTCAATAGAAAGCAGTCAAGGTTCCTCTCCATTTTGAATAAAAATATTCAAATTAATTGCTTCGTTTTTAGTAAATAATTGGCCGGAAGTCAGTGGATAGCATTCACTTGGAACAGCTATCTGCAACAAATATTTGTCCTGAGTCCCTACATCTTATTTGCTACCACAGTAAGACTTTGACATTCAAGAACACCAGAGGAAGAAGAAAAAAAATCACTGAGGAAATTTTCATGCCTCTTTCCATCAAGTCCAAAGTTTCTAAAATGTGGGTTCTATTTTTTCATAAGCCCAGAAACCAGTGCAACAGCCAGAGACCAGCCAAGTCCATATAATTTAGAAAAGCAAACCAGAAGACTGATGCCTCCCTGTGGAAAAATTACCGTATTTTCACAAATGTCAAACTGATCCAGCCATCAAAGGCAATGCTACTGACTGATGTCTGAGCCAGAGACAAACAAACAAATCTAAAGATAACTTTAATGGAGCAAATATAAAAGGATCAAAGACAGAGGAAAAGTAGGTGCATGCAACAGTAGCACACATTCAGAGTTAGCTGGAAAAAAAAAGAAGGAAATTCAAAGGGAGGGAGAGAACATGATTTCCTACTTCTGAAATTCAGACATAAGCATGGCACCTAAAAAAAGACCTTGAGACAACGGTGGTTTACCTCTCTATCATCATAGTAAAGCCATAAAAACAAGCCTGCTGCACACACTGCCAAGGTACAGGTTGACTGCAGGACAAATGCTCTGATCTTGAACACATAGTGAAATCTCAGCTGTGAACAACTAAACGTTCCACCAGGCAGTCCCGCTGAGAAGCCATTCTCTGCTGTTTTCCAAAGTCACTTCCCACTATCACAGAGTTACAAAGTCGTTCCTTACTTTCCAAGCCAAGAGATACATGGACTGATGTTGAACAGATCATAAAGCTGGACAACTGGTGACCAGGGAGGTTTGAAATGTTTATGGACAGGGACAGAAAAGGATATAAACAGAATCAATGCACTGTTTAGGTGTTAACAGAGGATCAGTTCTTTAAGGACTGAATTCCTCTCCTGATTCAGGAGATTCACTACAGTGGTGAACTGACCCAAATTTACTTCATTCCTACAGAGCCCCTGCTGATGAGGGCTCAGCTTTTACTTCAGTTAATGTCATCTGAAGAATCATCCTTTAAGGCTCAAAGCCAGACACTGTAAGAATATGCTAATCCCCTGATCTTTATCTATCTTCAGACTAAGAGAGAAAAAAGTTAATATTGCTGTATTAGCTCTATTATTATTTATAACTGAAACCCTTAATTTCTTAACCTCAAGCCACTTGCATTTTGCTTAGCTCTGCAGCTTAGATTTTCCTTACCTTACCTGTAGCTATTTACCCTTTTAAATAACACACACAGTTGCATTACAATAAAACCAATTTGCAAGTATTGTTATTGCACAAGGCAACAGGAAATTGCTTCTTACAGATTTAGTGCAGTTTTTACAGTAAGAACAGTTTTTAATATATCCTGGGACAATATCAGTCTGTCATAATCAGTAAATTGCATCCCGTCACTGAATTTACATAATAACTTCAGCAGAGGTAACTGCAACTATTAACTTAAGTAACTCTTCCACAGTTTAATGGACAGGAAACATCTCATGTTATCTCTAAAAATAAGCTGTTGAAATTAGCAGCTTTCCAAAGCAATCGACACTGCAATAACTGCAGTTTGCCTTACTTTGAAGATCAGATAAAGGTACTACTTCCTCAGAAGTACCAACAGGATAAACCCACCTACTCAAAGATTTTGCTGTTGTGTTGACAACAAACAGGGAAAAAAAGGTTGAAATACCTTTTTCCATTCCTGCTTGTTTTTTCATTAGAAAGAGCACTTCAGCAGGGCAGTTTATCTCTTTGTGATCTCAGAGACACTAATAAACCACAAGTCATATGTTGAGTACTGGCCAACTCTCTAATACCCATTTTCCATCAACTGGACACTTGAAAATTCAGAGAATTGCTAAAAAAAGACCTTTTTACGAGGATAGGGGAGAGATCTTGAGAATTGTTTTCCTCTGATTCCTAACAAAACATGGTAAGTAAGGCCTACTAGGAATATTACATATTGAATATTACATACTGCAGTGAAGTCCAGCTCCCCTAAGACTAGGCACGTTTTCAGTACCTGCCCCTCTAGGTGATTTAAAACTAAGTTTAAAAAGTTGCAATTACTAAGAAGGGCCAACAGCAAGGTTTATGGAAAGCCACTAAAAGCCAAGTGAAAAAGGCAGTCAGAGCCTTGCATATTGAAGATTACTTTCCTTTTAACATGTTTTCAGAAACTTGGTGCACAAAATGATATTTAAGATAGTCTTTAAAAGAACATTAATTTCAAATTTAAAAACTAAGTTGCTAGGAAGTAAATGATGAGCAAGCCGGTGAAAACAGAATTGCCCATTGCCAGAGAATTAGGACCCGAAGAGAATATTAGTCCCCCTTTTAATTTTTCCTTCTCTACACCTGCTAAATGCTATGTCAAATCCAGTGGTTGTTAATTACTCTGAGGTACCATAAACATTCAAATATTAGAAAATACATTTACACACTGCTTTAATTACACCCCTTGATATATTTCTATATCAGCATACAGGTACTACACTATCCATGTAGCTACTCTTTAAAGAGTTTTCAAGGTTCAAAGTTTTAAGCTATCTTTAGAACACTGAGGTCTGGAGATTTATTTAATGAGCTTCTTTACTTTTAACTAGGTATCAAGTTAGAATTGTCAAGAAACAAAAAAAAATCTAAGTGTCGTTTATGAAATTAAAACTGGCTCTAAGGAAAAAGAGTACATTAGGATAAGGATTATAACAGCTTCTTTGCTTAACATTTTCTTGAGATTTTTTTAGTCAATATTTCCATTGATCTCAATTCTAAAAACTGTTCAGTTCATGCTATACAATGCTTTGATTAAATATAATACCATGTAAATAGAAATAATGGGAGGAAAAAAGGGAGATTATCATAGCTTTATGTGACTTCAAGAGGTACCAGTGTGGGTTGACAGCCAGCTGAACATGAGCTGTCAGTGTGTCCAGGTGGCCAAGGGGGCCAAAGGCACCCTGGCTCATGTCGGAAAAAGTGTGGCCAGTAGAACTATGAAGTGATTATTCCTCTGACACTGTTAAGGTTGCATCTTGAAACCTGTGTTTCATGAAAAATAAAAAAAAGTTGTTCAGGTACAGGAGCAAGACCAGATGAAGGCAACGAAGCTTGTGTGACGGATCTGGAGCAGAGGCCTTATGAGGAGCAGCTGAGGGAACTGGAGTTATTTAGGCTGGAGAAAAGGAGGCTCAGGGGAGACCTTATCACTCTTTTCAACTGCCTGAGAGGAGGTGGGGGTAAAGTGGGGGTCAGTTGCTTTTCCCAGGTAACCATTGACAAGACAAGGGGAAATGGGCCTCAAAGTGTACCAGATTCTGGTTGGACACGAGGAATCATTTCACTACTGAAAAGGTGTTTCAGCAATGGAATGAACTGGCCAGGGAAGTGTCCCATCTCCAGGAGTATTCAAGAAACAACTGAACAGAGCACCTGGTGCTACAGTTATCTTTAAAGTGCTATGGTCTAGTTGGCACATTGATGTTCAGTCCATCACTGGACTTGACAATCTTAGAGGTCTTTTGCAACCTTAATGATTTTATGATTCTATATGGTAATAATTGCATAGACAACATTTGGTCTGGTCCCTCAGTTTCGTCCTCCATTTGACACTGATTGTCAGTAATCATCAGTATTGCCTTGCTTGATCATATGAAGACACAACAATGACAAGTACAGTAGCTCAGAAATGTTACCTGTATACAAAAAAAAAAAAAAAAACCTTGAGAACTACAACCTTGTTTTAAAGAAGTACAGTATCATGATATTAAGTATTCCCTTTAGCTGTCTGATGCAGAACACTTAATATTAAATCTCCTTCTATTACTTTGGCTACAGCATTTCCATATTCTTTCTCAATTAAATTTTGTAAATTTTATAATATAAAGAAGCAGGCTGAAGTTCTGATAATAGTTTTGCACTTTTTAGTACACCCATAAGAAATTAATATATCATTCTAATTGCACATAATTAAGCTGTTGTTGCAAATGCTGTACCACTGATAGTGAATAAAACCTTTTCTTACTTAAAAACTTCAGAAAATTATGCCCTTACATCAGCAGAGGCAATAATGGGGAAAAAAAAAAAAAATGTCTGAAATTATATGTGAACTGGGATTACACTCGGTGTGATCAGTGTTAGATCCACCTAGAACAACATTAGCCCAAACTAATGATGCTGGAGACTTCCCACAGTAAGAACTGCCTTTCAGTTCACTTCATTATATATGAGCGCATAGAGAGTTTATAAAAGTCTGTGTTTTCCCCTAAATTAATTTTCCTTACACAGATTGTTTCTTTTGTGGCCTAAATTAGCCTAGAAACAACAGCAGATAAATTTAAGCTGCTCAGGCTGAAAATTTCTATGTTGCATGTCTACCTCAGGCTGATTTCTTCTTTAAGTTTCATTTAAAATAGTTCAGCCTACTTTAGGGGACAAAAATACAGTGCTTTACACTATGCTGGAAAGCTTCTGTGCTTTGAAGTGCAGGCTTGAAATCAGGATGTGAAATGTCTGGGTGTCAAGAACATGTCTTTTGCAATTCCTATGAAAAATCCAAGGGGAAAAAAAAATTAAGTATTTTAAAAGGTGGCAGTTCAATAATACCCTTCAATTCTTCCACTCAGCTGATTGAGCTGCTTAATGTGGAACTTGGGGCACACACATGTGAGAGTCAAAAAACCCCCGCAGTTCTAATCTCTACGTGGCACAAATAGGAACATGGGAAGGGGGAGAATTGGTTTTCACTCAAGTGATTTTGCTAAGAGTTTCTGTTCTGTTCAGCAATATCAAAACCAGCAATGAGAAATTTGCAGTGATTGGCAACAGTTCAAGTAAAATTCCCACACTTGCCTGAGATGTGAAACTGTCTCCTGAAGAGGCAGCCCTGCTCTGCCTCTGAGCATTAGTGCTGACATTAATACTGCCATGCCTACCAAATAAAATGGGTCAGGAAACAATCTGCACTTAAAGCTAAACCAGACAGATTTATTTTTTTATTTGTCTGTGCAGACCTAACCTCCAAAGAAGAGCTCCTTCTTCTAGGCAGATGGGTGTTTCATGCCCATTTAAGTGTAGATGGAATTATGGGATTAGAACTGACTTCTAAGGAAACAAAAAAAATCATATTTTAAATAGTGTTTAACCAAGCATTAATTAGGCGTGAAACTCTGAGCTAGTCTATTAATAATGAAGTTGCCAACTAAAAATTTCAAGAAGCAAAGATCAAATAAAGATAAAACAGACTAAATCTGATTTTTATTCTGCATCTTTATATAGTATTATATATACTATATATATTATTATTATTCTATTATATATAAGTATTTAATATCTTAAATACTGGAGTATTTATTCTTTTCATACTTAGAAGAAAAATTACCTCCTATCATTTTGGGAAAGCTGTTGAAGTGGACCAAAACTGTCCACTGAGATACTGCCAATTAAGGATATATTACAGAATTGCACTTGCATGTCAGAATAACATTGAAAACTTGTAAGAGCTTTTTTCAAGACTAAGAGTTTTCTTTAGTTTACAAGAAATGTATTCATTAATATAAACTCAAGAAGAATTTCTGTATATATTAAGATTCTTCATAGGGTTGCAGTGCCATTGGAAAGATAGAAGTGAACCCAGATAAAACATCAAAATTCAAGCAACATGTGCACTTTCCAGTTTAGCTTTCTATTTTTCATATTAGGGAAAGGAATATTGATATCTTCATAAGAAAATATTTAATGGCAAAGCATGCGCATAAAAGCATGGTTTATGGGTCACTTTTTTAAGAGCATGAGCTAGCCAGAATTGTTGAAATAACTCCCTCCTAGCTTTCTTCTCACAAAGATGAAAAGTGAAGATTGCAAGTGATGTTTTGCTTTGTAATTTGTTTTCCTTTCCAGACAATAGTTCCCTGGCATCCTTATTTTCCCTTTCCAGACACTTTTGTAAACAAAGAAGTCAAACGCAAAACAAAAAGAATTATAAACATAATGCATGATGTATTATCTTCAAATGCATTCCATTTAAAATTATATTGAAAGTAAGAAATTTGCAAGTGAAAAGTTTTTGTAACTATTTCAGAGACTACTAATAATTTTCTGGTCATTTTGAGATTTACTACAGATGTTTCACATTAGTAATTTTTTGTTTGCATTTGCTCTGCATATATGCTCTCCTGATGTAGTCTGTTTTATAACAATGTATTTGGTTCTAATAAATATTTTTAAAATATGAAGCAGGAGACCACAGTTCTGTGTTTTCCTAAATTTGTACTCCCCTTCCTTTAAAATCTTACGATACTGAGAGCAACCAATCCTCATTTAACTGCTCTAGGAAGCGATGAAATGTCCTTAAAGTCGCAGAGAATAAGGCACATTCGATTTAATAGAGAAGATTTATATTTCTACTACCAAAACCAAGACCAAACTCAAGTGCTGACTCTTGTCAAATCTGACTGCCGTTTGCACTACGACCTCTTCAGAGAACTGCTGCTTCCTGAATTAGCATTACTGCAAAAATAAATTTGATCCCTTAATTCAAAGACACAGGAGATCGAGTTAAACCTGGGAGGTGGAACGAGGTGGGATGGATGGGTGTATAACTGCCTCCTTGGAGTTTTCTGTGGTTGTTTCTTTGGATGTGTGAACAGCTACTGGTTGCAAGGAATAAAACTCGTTATACAGTCCTTACAGAGGTATTTTTGTAGCTTCTTCCTGTTTGTCTGAATAAAATTGACAATGGAAGTTTAAAGCAGCCTCCCTTTTAAGACAGTGAGATGATCTAAACTGTACAGGTTCAAGTAGAATTGGTTAATGAGACGTTCAAAAGTACCCAATTGTCTAAAATATACTTAGATGATTGAATATGTTTTTTAAAGTCAGCACTTGACTTAAAATCATACGGTTCACATGGAATAGCAATCACAAGTTACAGCACCAGCATCAACACTGACTTCCACTCTGGATGATGACACTCTATGAACAGTGTTCAAACTCTTGGAGGAGAACAGCAGAGATATTGTCACAACTGATTATGAATTGTCCTTTCAGAGGGTTTGGTGGGGATGAATTAGAAGCTGATTTTTCATATGCTGTAACCAATAGCTTGAGCAAAACAAGAGCAGTCTCATAGGCAAATAATACCAACCAAAGAGTCTGTATCCAGGTTGTTAATTTGTGGCTCTCAAAATATCACTAAAGAAGGGAAGTGTTACTATCCACATCTTCCAGATTAAGAAAACAGGAGAGTTTTGACACAGAAAAGTAAGAAAGCAAGGCAAGTGTTGTATTTCTTTCAAGAGAAACTTGTCTATTCAAGAGACAGGGTCCTTGCTCTCCTTTAAGCTATGTGCCATATTCCATCTTTACAGTGGTAAACCATGGCTATCATAACATTTTTTTTTTTTTCTGCTCAGAAATTGCTTCATTGAAAAACTGCATAGTAATACTTCAAGGAGAAATAAAACCTCCTAGGTCTTCCTGTGTCCTTGGCTTACATCAGAGCCTCAGGTGCTGTATATGCTCACAGGAGTAATCATGGTACTGTTAAATAGAATTCTAAAGAGAGTTCATCACGGGTGTTTAGAAATTAACTAGTCCACAAGACTGGCTTGTGAACATGTCTACCACCCAAACATGAATAAAAATATTAAACAGATATAGCAACTGTTAAATACTATTGTAAGCACTGAAAGAAACAAGTGATGATATGAACAAGCCTCAATTTTCATAGAGAAAAATATCTTACACTCTTACAGATGAAAGTTGATGCTTAAAAGTTACTGGACTTAGATGCCCTTCTTCCTGCCCCACCTCCCCAGACCATTAAAGTAACCGATATCCTGCTTTCCCTGAGACTCAGTAAAGAATGAAGGATAAAAACAGCGTCTAGTACTGCTCTCTAAAAGACACATTTCTCATTTCAGCTTAATCAGGCTCAACTTTTATTGTTAATTTTCTTTCTACTACTTTAACTCATCTCAATATAGAGGCGCAGAGAGATGGCAATAATATTTGAATATGTTTTCTCTCAGTTCATCTCTGGTTTACCTCTTCTTTTTAGGAGGTGGACATGGGCTGTGGCATGGCTGACAAGGGCTACTGTAGGAACATCACTATTACTGCTATCCAAAGCAGATTCCTCCAAAATGTAAATATTTAAATATTAGCACATTCCGGTATGTAAAATGGATCGTGACAGTGTGTGTGTCATCCTAACACCACCATGAAGCTTTTCCCAGGGTACTCCTGAATTCCCAGCGGTATCTGCTATTTAAGCCCTGCCTCTTATCTGCCCTTCTCCTTCACACCTTTGGTGATGGCTACTGCAAGAAAAGGCCATTATCAGGTAATCAAGCACCAAGGAAACCCAAAACTCACTGAACTGTCTGTAAGTGCCAATGTTCTTTCTTGCGATGGGGAGGATGGGCTGCAGGGGAAGCCTTTGTGGGAAGAGGATCAGGGGCTGAAATGCAAGCAATTCTCCTGCCTAGTGATGGCCTTTTAAAATGTGTAGAAACAAATTTGGTATGTTAGGGACAGCTAAGAAGCTAAGAAGCTTAGTTACAACCGATTCTACAGATTTCCAAATTCCTACAGACACCTACTCAAACTGCACAAGATGTAAAGCAGTGTATCTCACTATCAAAATGCCTCAGCTCAGATCTTCCATTAAACCTGAATCACTTACCTTGAAAATCCTGCTCCTCTCTTACACTCTCTGTCAAATTGATCACTTCTCTTTCTTTTTTTTTTTTTTAATTAATTTTAATTTTTATTTTAAACAGCGAATTACCTTGTCACCACCTGCAGTTATATTGCTTACCCTTCTCAACCCAAGCAAACCTCTCTGGCTTGGTTCTCACTACTCCCAGAAAGCAGCACTGGTAAAATTCCTGTATTAGGAGAAATGCTGCTGTTCACACAAAACATGCAAACTGCCCTTTTCCCTTAAACATGAAGTAGGAGTTTAAGCAGTTTGTTTTCCCAGTAGGCATAGCCCAGGGAGACATGACTCACTCTCACTTCAGGCGGGGAATGGCCTTTGATGTGCAGCAGAGACCAGGAGGCCACTCAGCCCCAGCTCCACCTGCTGCCAGAACCACTGTATTCCTTCAACTTCTGGGCTTTGCTGTTGATCCTCACTCAGCTACGGCTTCTTGGGACGTGTAGGACTGTAAAAGTCACTAGAACAGCCATCTAGTCCTGCTGACAGTCTTAAAAAAAACAAACCAGCCAACCCACAGAGAAGCCTAACAAACAAAACCCCAAATCCTAAACCAAAGTCCTACAATCCTTAACACACCGTTCTGGTTGGTGATAGTACTTCGTGCTTGCAAAGAAATGAAAGAACTGCCCTGTACTCAAGTATGTGTGGTGCTCCTCTTCAGAAAAAGAAGAGGAAAAGTTTTCTCTGATGAAAAGGTTATTTCTTCCTGAGCTTGGTAGGCTGCTTCGACACAAAGTAAAAGGGTTTTTTTTCTCTGTAACTAGTCAATTATTTCAAGTTGGACCAGAAGATGCAAGCCAAAATTTGCCAGCAACACTGATAGGAGCATCAAGAGAAAAATCTATAACTCATAATTATAAAACAGAGCAAAATGGTAAATTTCATAATGGGTGTAAAGGCTCATTAAAAAGCACAGGGTTGGGGGGAGAAAAAGTTGGAAGTGGTGATGATAATTAACCTCTTTTTAATCGGCTGTGTAGAAGAAGAGCGCACATGTGTTTTGTGATTAACAGCTTTATAACTAGAGGAAAAAAAAAAAACTAACTCAAATGCGTGCAAGAGGAGTTTAAGTTAAGTGACTTCTTGAACAAATTTTCTGAATTAACTTTGAAGAAGCAAATGAAACATAGAATTCTCCTGCTCAGGGAGATGCAAAAAATTATGACATCTTAATCTCCCTTTTATCTACTCATAGCTTCCCCCTTTTCTTTTAATATTAAAGAAATTATGAAAAATATCTTACATAGAAAACACTACAATCAACCCAACAGGGGCATGAGAATGACCTCAGCTAGAGAACAAATATAAATTGAATCTCTCATAGTCATGTAGAAAGACATTAGGAATGGCAACTATGTGAGCAGAGAAAGCAGATATCCCTATTTCCCTCCTAAATGACCTGTATCTTTTAGTAATGACTACTGTGTCAAGACCCATGAGGCAGAAAGTAGCAAGGAGAGAAAATAACCCTTTTCTAGATAGTGACACTTTTTAAGCATCAACTAGACTACCCAATCCTATCAAAGCTGAAGCTCTTTTAAGCATGAAGAGAAGCAGTCTTCCATGTGCTTGTGGAAAATTGAGATTTTAAAAAAAAGTATGACAGCATTAAAAGAGTTAGGCTGAAGCTGCTTGAAAATGTTTAGGGCTGAAATTTGGGATTTATTAATGTTTTTATCTGAAGTTTCAATGATGTGGTGTGTTTTAAAATGTACTGACTCTTGCTTTCAAGTGCTGGTAAAGAGGTCATCCAAACTTTTAGAGATTAGTGTTTCCATCAAGCTTCTTTGATTCTAAAGTTTGTTACTTAAGCCCTAGATAATATTCTCATAAAGCAACTATACAAGTAAGAATCCTACTTCAAACTTTCAAAAAAGGCCCTACACCACTCTATGTGCTGCAAAAGGGACTAATATTTAAATTACACTTATTCAGCTATGATATCTACATCATACTCTGGATATATGTCCATCATATGCATCTGGAGAAAATATCAACTTGTGGCCTGGAAATCATTCCACCTGTAACCACACTGCTTCTCAGACCCGGAAGCAGCACAGCTGGTGCCATCTCCATGTAGAATAGACATGTCTTTGATATAATTTTTAAAACCAGCTGAATTATGAAGCACCAGATAAACAGAAATAATTTAATTATTGGGTAAAAATACATTTCTGTCAAAATTAGGGGAAAGAAAGAAGGGTAGGAACAAACAAGATCATGTTTTTGCAGTTACTCAGTGATACCACAAAGTAATTATCTCTGACTCCTCTGAGGATTTTTCTCGCCCTTATCTACATAATAATTTGTGGTTCTGGATGGGGAAGGACACTGGAGGAAATCGAAAATACCCACACAAGGAAAAAACTTCATTCCTCTTCTGTAAGTGTGAGAAAGTTGGAAGTGGGAAAGGCAATTTCAGGCCACTTATTCTTTTTGCAAATTTTGGAAGGTTTGGTAGACACTCCTGAGACTTGCCCTTGGACTTCCTTAAGATGATATAGGGACTTTGAACTAATGAACAAAAAACCAAAACCACACATACACACAAAGTTTATGTGGCTTTTAGCTATACCATATGACCACAAAAATGCTTTAAAATATTGACACCAAACAATTTAAAACCAACTAGACACACTAAGCAAACAAAACTAGTTTGGTTCTCCCAGAAGAAGAGCTCATTGCAGAGGCACCAGAACTCCAACATCAGTTGACATAATAAAGTTAGTCATTAACATCTTGTATTTAAAAAATTAAAAGAAACTTTTCAAACCAACAATCCATTTTGTTAGTAATGCTCTTCAAGAGAAATCACTATTCCTGGTGTCCCTGTCAAGTACAGCCAATCTCCTCACTTTACAGTTTATTAATAATCTCCAAATTTCTGCCAAGATAAGTAGATTTCTCTTGCATTTTAGGTTTAAATTTGTTTGTTTTCCTCTCAAGAGTTCTTTCATAGGCAAGATTTGGAAAGAAAGCAGCTGTCACTTATGTTTTAGAATATGGTTTTGGCAGGGACACATTTTCTGAGCATTGAAGTAAAATCTAAGAACTGATAGGGCAAGGTCAAACCACAGTAATCTTTGGAAAACAAATAATGAATCTTTTCACATATTTTGTCAGGAATCAAACTTTGCCAGCTGAAAGCCATGGGCATACAGTACACAGAGAGGTGTGCATAAAGATCAATATTTATATTCACAAGTACCCAAAAGTGCATGTGTATACAATGCATTAAGAACTGCAGGGGGGGGGAAATGTAGCTTTTGCTTCTAACATCATAGTCTAGGCAACCTTCATGAAGAACGGCTTTTCATCTATTATATCTTAATTTCTATAGGAAGTAGGGAAAATGTCTTTGGGGTGAAGCTTTCAGGAAAGGACTTATTTTTTAAAAACCTCAGGCAACTGCACATTTCCTTCTAAGGAGAGAAGCAACTGTTAGAAATTTTAGAATAAATAGATCAAAAGATCCACAGCTTAAAGCATTTTATGAAGCAACTGATGAACATAAAGGATTGTGGTTTAAATGCAGATAGGAATTAAATCTTCAAAACTTACAGACCTTAAAATATCTGTACTCTAGTTGAACACAAGGTATAGCAGCAAATCAGTGGGTGAGCAGTTCTGTCCCTCCAGTCCCTCATTCCTTGAGGGATTAGGTTGAAGTATTATTGATAATTCCACACTCTTCCCAGAAGAGTCATAGAAAACAAAGCTGCTTACTAATGAGAGCAACAAAGGGAAAGGCATGGGAGATGAGCTCCTATCTATCCATCCATTCCTGCCTGGACTGGCACTTCCATGCAATGTATTAGTCTCCTTGTGAACTGTCATGTTGGACTGCTCTCTTCCTGAGGACAACTATGATGGATAGGGTCCCAGACTTCTGTTACCAGATATCAAGTTGCAATTTCATTTCTTCCTAACCCTCCAAAGCAAAAGTATACTTTTTCTCAGCACAGGTTGGTTAATTTAAATACCCAGATGGAGAGAATATTCGCAACTTGTGTGTTTTCCTTTATAAGCAATATATAACAGATCCCAACTGAGGGAATGGAAAAACACAGGAAAATATTCTGGCCATTAGTCAAAGTCTAGAAAGTGATAAAATAGCATTGAGCCAACTTTAGATCAATGATCACTACTTTCAAGGCACAGGGAGATGTCTTTATTATGAGAAATATGCATTTACAAGAGTAAAATTCAAATACAGTAACAAAGATGTTTTCAAGTGAGGAGTGAGTTTGTTGCTTCCCATTTCACCATGCCTGTATGTAAAGTAAACATGAACCAATTTTTATCTTGAAGGTTTGCTCCTGAGAACTCAGGGAAAATATGCCTTCTACAATTCTCAATACACATTTTAAAACATTGACTGAGGTATGTCAATAAGGATAGTGAAATCAGCAATCTGATTTCATATTTAGATTTTTAAAGATACTTGAGGACTTAGGGTGCTGAAATGTTCTGCACTTTCTCAACACTTTGATCTATCATCACTGTCTAAAGATAGTTACAGTCAAGGGCCACCAATCTGTATTGGTCCTTTTACTGTCCCTGTGGTTCTCAAGTTAGCCAACCCTAGAAACAATGGTCTTTAGAGAGCTCTCCCTACTGGAATGTGCATTGAGCTTCCTTCAGCCCTCTCAGCATCAACAGAGGTACTGCTTTTTAAAAAGCCAGATTAAAAAAAAAAAAAAAAAAAAAAAAAAAAAAAAAAAAAAAACCCGNAAAAAAAAAAAAAAGCATGTCTTAGAGAGACACAAAATTTTGGTTTGCCCTTCAGTGGCAGAACAAGTAATGACAAAAGTAGAAGGCAATTCTCTAGAAAGGAAGACACTGATGTTAAAGGAAGCATTTTAGAGCAACAAAACCTCAGATAGAAAACCAAACCACAGTTTGCCACTAATATCATTATACTTGCACTTCCTGCAATTTTTCTACCTACACGCAAACTGTGGGTCAAGATGGAAAACCATAAATTTGTGCCTGAAGGTTATTTTAAATCCACTTAACACAAATGACTAATGTGGTAACAGCACATGGAGAATATATTGCATAAACTACACATTTTGAGATCCATGTTAAAATATCCTCTTAGAAAAAAAACAGGAGTTAGATACTACTTCAGAAAATATTAAAAATGTAGACACCAAAAGGAGTACCCTAATTATTGAGATTAAAAAGATTATGTGGTTCTTGATAGTACTGAATATTGCAAAAGAACATTTGAGAGTATTGGCACTGATGAAAACAAGACAGGGATATTATTTCAAGCTTATTTACATTACAAAATAGAGCAGCACTTTCCTTCCACTAAGGAGGCAAATAGAGAGCCTTAATATTCTGCTGCTGGTTTATCAAAGTGTAGTCCACTTATCCATGCACCAGCCACTTGGTTCTGTGTTCAAGCCATTAAGAGTAAGCATCTGCTACATTTCTCAGTCTAAAAGCCAGCCTAATAATTAAAATTAACTCAACTCATGTGTCTTTCTCTCTAGCTTCACACATGCAAACCAGGACTACTTCTGGATATCACACTGCAAATAATTTCCATGAATTATAAAAAGATGGTGTAGTAAGCATTTTTGCAATAGAAACAGAATTAATTTTCTGCTTTGAATTTGTTTAATCTGTCCAAAAATTTTATTAAAGAGTATTCAAACCTCCAAATTCTACAATTTTTTCATTTCTTATTCAGGCAACTGTTTTTCATTAGTTATTTGGGCTGTAGAATCAAGCACATTCCTATCCCATTATTTCCTAGGTAATATATAATTTGTGCTCTATTTTCAGCCTTTATGCATAGAGACAGATGCAAAGGAAGGTGACACAGGGCCTAAACATGGCATGAGACCACAGGTTACAGGCACATTACATTTCTTCTGCAGTCAGAAATGCTGGGGGTAAGGGGGAACAAAGAAATTTCCATTGTCCTTCTCCCTCCTTTTCTTTTTTATTGAGGCCCAAGCTCACTAACTGGGAGGCTGAAGAGAAAAAAGACATGCAACACAATAGACATAACAGGAAAGAGAATAACACACAACTTTTAAAGGATTTCATTCCCTCCACAATCTATTGAAAAAATAATAGTCCTTCTGCCGATCTCCCTGGCTCTATTCTGATTCAAACTTGTATTTTTCTGGTGTTAATCAGTCATTTATTATCTGTCTTAAAACACTAGAACTAACCAATAAATAACTCCCATGGAGAGAGCAAAATTTTAAGAAAAACCTAACAGACAATCAGTTCAGCAGGAAAACAAGAGAAAAAAAAAATTTAAAAGGAGAAATAATTGAGGGTAAGGCTTTTTCAGGTAGCCATCAAATACTGGATGCAACAAGAAATAGTGTGGTGCAGGTCAACAGTATGCTACAAAAATTGATCATAGACCAAAGAATGATCAATAATGCAGCTGCATTGCATTCTCCATCTGTAATTCCTTATAGCGCTTTTTATCAGCATCAAAGGGAGTACACTAACTTTTGTCTCCTCTTAACTTCTTTCCTTACTGAGGGGAAAGATAATTTTAAAACAGCTGATTTTGGCACAAATAACATCACATTTCCGGATTCTTCCCTTAGCCTGATGCCCAGAGGGTGCTTAATGTTTGTGCTGCACACTGTTCCAACAGCACTTCTGTCTCACCTGGGACATAAACTTACATGGTGTCACAGGGTGTCCCAGAATTAGGGGGTGGCTCCTTCCTAAAGTGGTGGGTGGCCACTGCTGCTACAGATTTCATACAGGCTGGTTCTCCTGCTGCAACTAGATCTAGATGTGGGCAGGGGCATGGAACTCTCCAGTGTGGTCCCTGTTTCTGTGTTGCCACTCCCGGGCTCTTGCTTTTTGTTCGTGTATAAATTGCAGGGCTTTGCATAAGCCATGAGCTCAAGAGCAGACAGTGATGCCAAAGCTTCACTGTCATTTTAAAACTTGTTCCCATCCTGGACCTCACACCAGAACTTGTAACTCCCCACTTCCTGCTGCTTCTTCCAGAGATTTGGCTAATTCTCCCAACCCAGATATTGTATACTACATTTTTTTGTTTTCACTAACTGAGCAATAAGCAACCTTAGAAGAGAAGAGATTCTCTTTAAAACAAATTTTCTTTGACTTGTTTTAGTACCTCCAAGGTTAGTGATAGACAAATTGTAGAGACCACATTTAGAGATCTGTAACACAGATAATTGTGAATAGTTGTTTAAATATGAGAAGTAATAATATGGGTCAAGAAAGATGTCACTGACTTCATAAAGCCTTCTAAGAGGGGAAGAAGCTAAGGGAAAGAGAAAAAACCGAAAAAACCAAACCAAAACAAAACAAAAAAAATCCCCCAACAAAAAACAAGCTCACAGCTGAAGTCACAGGTCTTTATCTAGTGCTAGCCAGATCACAGCAAAATTGAGGCCATAACAGGTACTTGAAAGAGTTTGATACAAGTTCATGGATGCAATCTGTACTGTGACCATTATCAGCACTTTCTGACCTGCCTTTTCAGATGGAAGCAACAGCAGTGTGCTTAAATACAGTTTGATCATACTGATTATTTAAAAATACCTGTCTTAGTCATAGCCTCAGAACTGTATAAACTTCCTTTACATTAAGACATTGCAAACTATACAAGTATTTTTATTCACAGTTTTGCAGTTATAGTTTATGTCATGTGCTGTCAGATGCCTTACAGATTTTGAATATATGCTGTCTACCATGCCAACTGTTAGGTCTGTGACACTTCAAAAGAGCTAAGGTTTCTCACAACTGCTTCAGCATCTAACCCAGTGATCAAATCTTAATTGCAGATTTGAGATGCCTACATGTATAAATCCAGATTTTTTTTTTTTTTCTTCTTTTTTGTGTTTCCTTTTATGTTGAAAGACTCTGGTCCTTTAAGTCTCAAGGAAAGGTAAAGGGGACCTGAAAAAAACCTCCTAAATTTAATGCTAAAATCTGACCATACGACTGAGTGTAGTTGATTTTAAGTGAAGATCTGAAGAGCAGGGAAAAGAGCTTGCAGACATGTTACACAATATCTATTAGTAAAGCACTTCACTTGGAACAGTTTTACTTTTTGTGGGTTAAACCTTTACAATAACTTTATGGGGGGAAAAAAAAATAAATTCTGATGTTTAGATTAATTACAAAGCAAACAACTTTGTCAACACTGTGGCAAATATCATCCACCGAATTACAAATTCAGATGTACACTAAGCTAACTGTACTTTGCTCTGGCTTTTCTTTCTTGATTTTCATTCCAGTAAGTTTACTGGACTACTGTGACTTCAGAAGAAGCAGGCTTTGTCTTCTGGATGGGCAATTGCCTGTTCAACAGGAAAAAAAAAGTCAAGTCCCCCATATTGGACACTTGTAATTTCAGTTCACTTCTAATTTTTGCACCAGAATATTATTGTTTCCCCACCCTGACTCACCTACAGAACACTTTCAACCATAGGCATCTTTTTCTATTCAGAGCGCACAGGACCAAAATGTTGGTATTTAATGGGCACTGAAAGCCTGGAAATTTTAACCAAGATCTTCAAGTCAAACAACATTGTTGTACTCCAACAGTTATTTATTTCCTGTTCGCCATAAATTGGTGCATTATTTTCAATGTTTCTGGCAATAGTTTTGCTTTTTGAAGCCAGCAGTTCTGCTACAGCCGTTTCACCATTCTTAGCAGCTTCTGCAGAGTCACAAATAACTTGGTCTTTTTTTGCTCTTGAGCACAGATTTTATGAAGACACCACTTGGACATGCTGGAGCAAGTGATTTCTGGTAGACAAAGTGAACAAAGCCATCCTGCCTGTCACTATTGTGGTAGGCTTCCGAAAGAAGACAAAAGCTACCAGCCCACTTCCTATAATTGTAGAACCCTTATCATTCTCTGGCACTGCATAAGGGAAAGAGAAATAAGGGGAGAACTGCACCAACCATGCAAAAAGAATTCTCCTGAGCTTTGTCTATTTGCTGACTCAAACCGGTATCATAAAGTCAAAGCACAGTAATTTTCTTTGCCATGCCTGCTAGGAATTACATGACTGTTACCTTTTTCCCAAGCACCACTGGACACCTCATTAGCACCCTGTGTGTACACACCTGAGGTCAACAACTTCACACCATGAATGGTGTGAAGGTGACGGCAAGGATACCCCTGCCAGTACATTTTTGCTGTGAGAAAAGCTCAGTTTGGAAGCTGGGCTGACCTGGGCAGTGACAGCACAGCAAATGGCTCACTAACCCACAGGACTTCAGCATTAGGTATGTACACATATGCCCTGTCTAAATTCCAACTCTGTGTTCTGGAGTAGCAGCCATAAAAGAACTTTATTTGGATGATACCGTCTCCTTCTGTTTCTAAGATCAGGAGATAATTGTTTAAAAGACATGCCCTGTACAACATGCTTGATAGTGGCCAGGAGAACACAACAATATAGTATTTTACAGTGATGAATAGCATCCATCCCTCCTCCTGCCTAAGCTGTTTAAGAACATACAGATAAAAGTGATTAATTCCAGAAAATTGCATATTATAAATGCTAAATTGTGCTGCCAATATAATTTCAGCTCACCGTGAGAATAATAAGGTAAAATATATGTTACTCAATAATGTATTTATTTTTATAAAGCACCATGTAAATATCTAGGTGGCTTCTTTTATTACACTGCAACATGAGCTGACCAAGCTATTATAGACATGAATAGTCTAAAATTACTTATATTTCATGTTGCACAGTACAATAGCTTATCAATAGTAATACTGGAATTCAGGTAGAAAAGACTTTCAGAAAGAAAATATAATTTAGTAGGCTTCTACTGAGTGTTTTTGAGAAACCTGTAGACTGGAAGAAAGGATTCTTTTCAACACTTATATTTTGGCAAAAATACATGTATATAATCAATTTCTCATCCCCTTGTTAAACCATTTGAATACAGGGAGGTTTTCAATGCACAAGTGCCATCCAGCTGTTTGACCCACCCAAGGCTAAGCAGCATTTTGTTGCCTTTTTTATTGTGATTTTTGCAAAGTCCTACTTTGTATTTTCCTCCATAACAAAGTGCAATTCCAAACAAGACAGTGGCACAAAATGGGTCATTCGGGATCTGATACAAGTAGAGAAACATGGGGTTGAGTTATGTGAACATCTTGAACTGAAGAAATCTATTTCAAGAGGGGTGCCAAGATGAGTATTTTACAAAACAACTTTTTGCATTAGAATAATTATTTTTCCTCCATTTTAACCTTTAGTTTCAGTGTATTATTTTTAACTACTCATCTTAATTAGAGCTCTATCATGCTTCAGAAATTATTTCCACTGTGAATCGTTATGACCATGACCTTTATTTGTTCCATCACAATCTCCAATACATCTCTAAGGAATCATTGCAATTTGCTTTAGAAATTCCAGATCCCACGATGGTTAATTTTTTTTTTTTTCACCCTCTGTAATCTACTTAATTTCTCTTGTTAAAAGGATATATTTTTCAACATAAAGCACTTGGGGTTTTTTGAGGCTAAAACCATCTTGCTGTATGAAGCTATCTGCTACACAAAGCTATGGAATCCCTGACCATAAAACGTGTGTGTATTATCAGCTGAGTGCAATACTTCACACAGGCTACTTTGGTATAATTTTACTGACATAATTTCCTTAGTGTATTTTCTTCACATTCTTTGCACCTCTAAGATAATTCCAGAAAAGGTGCTGACCAGTTAGCACAAAGTCTTGACTTCCTTTATACCCTTCCCTATTTTTTTAATCTCTCGTGGCTCATGCATACAAGCTTTAAACGTACTACTGAAGTCAGAGGATAGTCTACACCTCTATTGATTATTAGATTTACATCTGTATATCTACTTCCTGGGCTTGGAAAATCAAAACAAAACACAACAAAACAACAACAAAAACCCATTCAAAGGATAGCTCTAACAACCACAAACAGTTTGAAGTCAGCTATGAAGTGGTACTGACTCCATTGGTCCACGTGATTTATTTTTTTTTCTACACAAATGGACATAGTAACGAGATTTGTCATCCTGCGCAGGTTTTAAGACAGAGTTAAGCACTTGTGTAAGCACGCATATCCACAGCATTATGATGAGAAGGCAAGCTTTGAATCATATAACCTCAGTGGGAAGAAATAACTGTGAGCTAATAAAAACAACTGGATTAGAGAAAATACTTGACTATTTCCTGAATAATTCAGGATTTAATATAAGAAAGTAATAAGAAAAAAGAAAAACAGTCTGACTGGAATTGAAGAAAAATGTGGCATTAAGAATAAACCAGAAGCAATACTGTAGAATCAATAATGGTACTGATGGTAAAATCTGCATACAAAAATCTATTTGTATATGTATACATATTATTAGGGGATATCCCCGTATATTAGGGGATGGTGGGAGGGGGGAGGTAGCACATCAAGGTGATTGACCTGGGATTTTCACCAAATGATGAATAGGTCAGTTGAGACTTATTATACGGGTACCCCTAGTGTCAGAAGGAGTTCAGTTCAGGAATTTTTTCTGTAAGCAAATTTTTTTCATTGCAGACAGCAGGAAGTGAAGGGGAAGCAATCAATCATCTTCCTACAGTATGTCGCATCATCTTGATCTTAATTTAACCCACATAACTGGATAAATCTTTACTTGAATCAGAGTTCATATACAGAGTAAATGAAACATAAACTAAACCTTTCTCAGAAAAAATGCAAAAAAATGACACATGGGACGCCAAAAACTGATTTTTTTTTCATCAGTGAGTACAATTGAGGGGCTATGAATTAACAAGACCTAAATCTAGATAAGAGCCTCATTACTCATTCCTCTTGCTTATCTCTTGTGTTGTTGGTATCTTATGGTTCCTACTATTAGTCCTTACACAGGCTAAAGTGTTTGGACTTGACATCTTTAACATTGCCTGACATTTGCTTGAAGACCACAGGCTGACAACCAACCCATAAGGATTACCCAGCCCCCTCAACATTTGCTGAGCGAAGAAGCAAAGCAAAAAAATCCGAACCCAAACCAAAGAAAACCAACCAAACAAACCCATTATAAAACGCCAAACCAAAACAAGAAACAAAACAAACCCCACAAAACAAACA
>VWZN01011571.1:236555-258866 GCA_013396955.1 Regulus satrapa | reverse complement strand
TTTAAATTTTTTTTTTCCCTCTGCAGTAAAAACACCTTTACATTCAACACAGCACGACTGGACAGATCTCTGTGGTTTCCAGGCAAGAGTCTGTACAAGTATTACTAATTTCCAGGAGAATAAAGTTACTGTGATTCTGAGACCTTGGAATCTTGCCAAACTGTCTAAAGCACAAGTATTTTAGTTAACACAGAAAATATTTAGCTAAATATGCAATCAAACCAATATCAATTCTAATTTTATATTTTGCAACAAATAGTCTTTGTTACAATATATATAAAACCCAGGATACCAGGCATAGTATAGAAAACATAACACAAAAGGGGAAAGACCAAGAGCTTTAAAAATAATAAGCTAACAAAAAATAGGCTAACATTAACTTTTAGCATTCTTTTGCTGACATGGGTGAATATAAACCAAAATAAATTGGGTATTGAGCATGAACTCTAAAAGCACGATTTTAATGAACCAATGAAGATTTTGACCAAAGCTTTTCATGCTCTTTCCCCCACACCCATTCAAAAAATGAACAAACAAGCAAAAGCAGACAACAACATTTACTACACTGCACTTTTCTGTTTGGCTCAGATACAGGTAAAGACAAGTTTGTGTATTGAATTCCACTGCTTAAGCTACTAAAGCTCACTTGTTTATTTAATAAGTAAACTGATAGCAGATCTGTAGACAGTCTATCACATTGCTGGATGGAGTGCAAAGAAAACAGAAATAGTAAAGACACTTGAATACAATAGTCTGAGAAGGTAAAGAACTGGAAAATGCAGTGGTAAACACTAAAAAGTAAAAGTGTTGGAAAGCTGTATCATTCCTTCTTCTATAACGTAAGTTTTAAGAAACTGGGTGAACCTTATACAATAGACATAAAAAAAATGTAAATCCTTTAAATAAGAGGCAACATTCTAAGATTATTAGAGGTCTCACTGTTTCCTGTAATAGCTCCCAGTGTTTCATTTAACCCATGGTTTAACAGACATTTTCCCAGCAACTGTTCCAATCTGAGCTCATTTCTACATATTGGAAGCATGTCCTATTGCTTCAGCCAAGCATCAGATCTTCCTTGTGATCTCACTTTCCATTTTCTACACTTCTCTGGTTAAAAAAAAAAGCAGCTATCAGAGTAGCTTTGGATTTCTTCTCGTAAGCCAATTGAACAGACTATCTCAGTTTCTTGTCTGATGCTGTCTGCATAGTGGGCTTTCTGGGTGGAAGCTGGAAGCACTTGCTAAAGTCTGTATGGGATGGACAGGCACTTCTACAGTGCTCCTTCCTTAGCAGAGTAAAGTCTGTGTCCTTGGCTGTATGGGAAAGAAGGTTTCACATAGGCTATACAGAAGGATAAGACAGAGTCAGAAAAAGAAGTATCAACCACTGCCTTAATCACATACAAAGCTCTGATACTACTGAATTCCAAGAAACTCATGTAATGGTAAGTCTGGGGACTTGCAGCAAAAATCCTCTCACAGNTAAGTCTGGGGACTTGCAGCAAAAATCCTCTCACAGAAGTCCTCCTTGCTTTCTTTCTTGCTCCTGTAATGTGTCAGCAAGGAAGAACATGGTTGCTGGTACTTTCAGTCTCTTAATTCCACATTAATTTTTCTTAGAATCACTGTAAGACTCTGGTTTACTACTTGGGCTCCTTCGCATGATTCAGTACAACTTTGAAAGCAAGGCAACAGAAACAATAAAGAGTCCCTGCATTATTGCCTTTTCATGCTGCTATAGGCATAGAAAGCTGTGTGACAGGCACTCTACTTCCTCCTGTCTCTTTCTTTATAAGTAGAGATTTACAATTTTTCACAAGGGTCAAAAATAAAGCTTAGAAAAATAAAAGTAAACAATGGATATTAAAAAAAAAAGTCCTCAACTAATATCAGAATAACAAGACTGAAAACATGAAACTTTTTTATATCATTATAGCATACCTTGTCTGAGTCATGGTTGATCATTTTGACATCAAGCAAAGATTTGATGGTTTTTGTCAGTTCCTTCTCGTTCATTTGTGTACTGTCCTGAAGCTCCTTGTAACTGACAGTCTCACTGTTGTTGAAGGCAAGCAACACTGCCATTTGGTATGTTGTGACCATGGCTACATAAGGTTTGCACAAATAATTCATTTTTACTTCACCTGTAATGATACAAGTAGTATTCTATAAATTGATGAAAGGTACTGAAAAGACGTCTGAAGCCTAAGTACAGGAGCTTCTCCTACATTTCCAGACACTCAACCCAATCTGTATTTAACATTTGTAATGGGACAATGACAACTGATGCTGTGAATTTACTAAATATAATCTGGCCTACGACATCCCCCTCACTATGAACTATGAATACTAGACAAATAGTACAATACAATATATAACAATTTAAAAAAAGGAATTCCAAGTAGCCTTAACCCATTGCAGTGCATATACTTGAATTAAAATGTACACAGAATCTCAGGATAGTGATTAACAGGAAGGTTATTTAAAGGAAAGGTTAAAAAAAAAGGTAAAATATGCGTCCATCAAAAAATTTTCATATTCTTATATTTCTAAAAATCCCATGAAAAACAAAAAGCAATGAAGAGATCTACCTGAAAGCAGATTTAGATTTTCTGTGCAAAGGTGAATGTGAGTTTACAGCAACCTTCTATTACCAGAACTAGATATTTATTACATTACATGGTTGTAGGCTAGTATGTTTCTCACCTCCATTTGACATGTTGCAGTGCTCGGTTGTTAAAGCCTGATACTGAAAGTGTTTAAAGTAAAACATGATTGACTGACACTAAAATTAACTAAAATTTAATAGACATCTTCCAATGTATTTTTAACATATATTCCTATATAGTAAATATAAGTATGTATTTATGTAGATATTCACATACCTGAGCAAAATAGTGTAATATGCATTCTTAAAATTACTTAATATTTATGTAAGGATCATCTGTACTACAGAAACTATTCCAGGGCTGTTGTTATTAACTCAGCAGTTCTGCAGTGCTTTTTTGCAGTTAAGAATATACAACTCTAGTTTTATTAGGATTTAATCAATCACAGGTAAGCAAGTTTACAAAACATAGATTTTGGAAATTCTAAGTAGTAAACATTAAATTAATTTATAACACAAAATATGTCTGTTGACTTTAAATGCACGATAATGTTCCAACTCCCCAGTCTTTTGCCATTTGAAAATATCTTTTAGCAAATAGCTGTCAGATCATAAGTTTAGCAAAGCATTTATTTTTACCTGTACAAAGATAATGTAACCAAGTAAGCTTTCTTCCACTAAAATGCTGACTGTAAAATAATTCAAACTGCAAAACAAAATGAACATCAATTAGTCATACATATAACTATTCAGAATAGTTTATCATCACCCTACCACCCTAATGAAGAAATACTGGTTTTATGTCCATCACATTGGATGCAAGCATTGCAGATGAATTCATGACAGCATTTTCCTATAGAAGATGAGTGATGACTGAATCCTAATTTAAGGTCTACCTCTGGTAATGAGAAAAACTTAAGTAGATTTGAAGAATCTTTCCCTAAAATAGGATCAAACTCCTTAAATCCCACAGTGCCAACACTGTGTACCACACACCACTTTGGTTCATTCTGGTTTGGTCTGGCAACTCTGATTAACATTGAAAGAAAACAAAAAACAGGGACTTTTGATGTCTTCCAGAATTAGGTGCTTCTCAACCCACAAGCTTGCACAGTGTGAAAACCAGTATTTGTACACTACTGAAATAAATATACTTTTACAGGAAGCTCAGAAAAAGCAGCTGAAGAGGTTGCCCAGTTACAGAAGTACTCACATACTTTGGAGTGCAATTGCAAAACCCTTCTTTTCTTTCTAAATCCTTGCCAGAATCCTAAGAGAACTCTCCATGGGTCAAATTATCAAATTGGACATTAAATAAAGACATTGTCAGACAATTTTAAAAGACTCTCCCCTCAAGGTCATGTTCTGTTTCTTGAGGGAATTCTAATTCACAGCACTGATCTCTAGCTAGATGACACATGAATAACTTTGCTCCTTTAAAATGGCCCAAAAGTGAAATTAGGTAAGCAACCCAGACTCTGAGCTGCTTCTAATACAGAATTCTGTACCAATTTTCCAACCGAGGCACAACTGACAATACTTCTATTTTAAACCCACAAAGACAGCAAAATCCTATTTAACTGGAAATTAAAGCTGAATAAGTAGTCCTAATACTCAGTAGTAATACAAGAAAAAGATCCCTTACTACAGAAAAAGACATTTGCCATTGTAACTTAGATCAAATAACAATTAAAGGTATAAAAAATGCTATAAAAATCTCTTATGTCCAATAACACAAAATTTGTATTGCCTAAATTGTATTTCACCATTAAATACAACTTAGCAAAGATCAACACAAATATTTAATATTTTAACAAACATTGTACAGGAAACATTTGGAATACAATAATATAATAAAAAAGAACAAAATACTCTACAAAGCAGAAATAATCACATAAGGAGAAAATATTTGGCTAAAGCAAAACCTTTACTGCTTTGAGGAAATCATAAAATAAGCTTTAGAGAAGTTTGCATGAAGCTTGACTTTGAACAACTTCTATGAAACAGGGAACAAGAAACCTGTGTTTGCATCTTAATTGCTATTAAGACAGTTCAGATTTAATATTAGAAAGAGAATCTTCTTTTATCTAAATATTAGGAGTTGGTTTTGCAGCTAAGAACCAACCTAGTTAATTTGATTGCATTTATTAGCATCTCTCTCAGCAATCACAAAGTGCAGAAGACAGAAAATCTATGCAAATGCATACATAAATTCAGTAAGGTATTTGGGTGATCCCTCCTCATTGCATATGGACTGGAAACATGAGAGCCATCATTTACAATCAAAATGAAGCAGCTCAAGTTTTTTTCTGTTACAGTGATGATTTTTCATTTGGAGTTATTCTACATTTTCCACATGTTTACAGGAAGCCTCCTACTAACCTACCATCTGTACACTTTTTTCCAGTTCCTGAGGAATTGCAAATGTAGAAGAAGGAGCCTGAGTTAGAGGCCATGCACCAGCCTAAAAGTATTGGGAAAAATAGAAGCATTAGCATTTTCATTTAACATATATATGAAGAAAAAAATTAACACTCTTAAATGGATGTATAGTGTATATTATGTCATCAGACAATCAATTGACCCAGGAAGTTTTACTGATCATATTTTACTTTATCTTCTGCACACCCCACTGAGATAATTGAGATTGAAATTTTATATCACTATTGTTTGGGGAACTAGTGGGTTGATTTTACCAAGAAACACTAGGAAAGTAAGTAATTCCATAATGATCACAAACCATCAGTTGCCAAATAAAGAAGTATTCATAATTAGAAAAATTGTATATTTGTTATCAGCACATAAAAAATAAGTACAAATAACTTAGCAGCAATAAACATACATTAGTACCTGTAGAACATATATCTGAAAACTAATTCCCAAATCAATGATTGTGTCCTGGTTTTTGATAAAGTTGTTGAATTTGTTGTTGAGATCAGCACTAACACTCATGTCTGTATACATTCGATGGAGCTTGCTGGTAAATTCATAACCACAGGCTTGCTGTGAAGAAATATTGTAACAGGTTTCAAAGTGGAAACAGTACTCATCATATAAATTATGTTCCCTCACTAATACAATATGAAAATCTAGTCAGCAGAAGTGTTATATTTACAGAAAACACTACTTACAATAAAAAACAAACACTGTAAAATAAAAATATCACATTTATCTAAGTTTCACCTTATATTAATTAATCTAGACGAAAAATATTGGTTTAAGTCCTTGGTACTTTTTTAATGTTCACATGAATGACTTAAACACAGATAATATAATTGTACAAAACCTCATAAAAATCTCAAATGCCTAGGTGATACTCAGCCTTTTATCTTTCACAGAGTACTAAAAAACTAGGTTTTGCTTTAAGCTATTGGAAACAGTTACCAATTGCTAAGTTACCTCCAGCACCCTCTGCTGCTCCCTCTCAACACTACATACTTCTGCATTGTTTATTCTGTGTTATAAGAGTATCACCTTACCTTTAGTTTATTTATCATCGCTTCTTCAGAATCCATTGACATAGACAAACCATGAATTAATCTTTTTGCCAACATTCTGGCATAGAACTGCATTAAAAAAAAAAAAAAAAAAAGAGGATTTTAAGAAACACAACCAAATCCTTCAAGTATGCTTTAAATGTGACATTTTAACCATTATTTAATAGGAAAAGTTACCTTTTGGAATACATCTTTGTCATCAATGTATTTGAAAACAGTAATGAAACTTGTAAGCTTGTCTTCTACTTCATTCTCTGTCATTCCTTTCGCTGATTTCTTTAACAAGTTGTCACAGTATTTGGCCAGCTCAAATTAAAAAAAGAAAAATCAAACCCAAACCTACTTGTCAAGTTTGAAAACAAATGCATGCTAACATATTTCCAAATTCCTACAGTAGTTCAAACACTAAATAAGTTACAGTCTAGTCTCACAGTCTAGACAAGGGCTGTATTCATGGACAAACAATACATTCTACATCCACAGAAAATACAGTCCATATCAAGAATTAGAACCATAGCAATTTTGCACACTCACAAAATGTGACTACTGAAATACACAGCAGAGTGTGACCCAGTGTGAAAGCTGGCTGTGCATGTGAAGGACCCTAGGGCAATTCATTTGATGGTTATATACAGGAATTATTCCTTTCTGTGTGCATCACTTACCAACTCAGGTGCTTTGCAGATCGACTTGGGTTCCCGATAGTTAACTACTGATGTCAAAGCCTACGTAAAAACATAGAGCAAAGAGAAAAATTGTCAATGACTTAAACACTTTTCTTTTATGAAATTTGGAGAAATCAAAAAAAAAAAAACCTCAGGGCAAAGACCATCTGAGATCCCATAAAACTGAGCTATGCAAAAGGGAATAAATAAACAACTAATAAAAAGGTTTAAATTACTGCTCTATGAGAATTTGGTTGTTAAACATTTTTAAGTTGAGAATTAAGTAAATGTTGAAAGAGTAGAGAAAGAAAAATTATTACAGAAAACAGAAGAACAAATTAAGTTCTGATTGGAAACTACACAAAAGTATGATGATTTTGGTATACAGCAATATTATCATCCAAAAGAATGGCTGGAAATAAACTTAGGAGTAAGTGCAGATAAAGTAGATTTGAGCAGCAGCACATACGTTGAGCTGAAAAACTTACATGATGTGTGTACAACAGTAAGAAATGAATGTGCTTTTGGTTGTTGGATTTTTTTCATACACTGAATAGGAGAAAAATGTATTGTTGAAAGGGGAAATTTGAAGCAGTAGAGTACAAACAATATGATCGCTGAAGAAAACCTGAATATGATGAAAAATGAAATAGACAATGGCAGTTTAGAAATGAAAAAAAGATTATCAGAATAATGGAGTTTCTAAACTATATGTCACATTTAAATTGTGCTCTAAACTAACAGTGAACCAAAAATACTGCATGACCACAGTTCCCAGGAATTACAGTTCCTCTGTAGAAGGAAAATCTTGTTATTATTATAAAGGCAAACTGACAAGGAACTCTTCTGTACAATACCTCAAGATTCCAAAATTTTCTAATAGGCAATTTAAAAATTTGTCCTAGAATTCCTCTGAGAAAAGAATGCATGACCTGACAAGAAATAGGAAACTCTTTGAAGCTTGGAGCACTCTTTTGCAGCAATACTGGAGGGAGCAAAAGCAATTTTGATATCCACCATCAAAAATTAACAGCAAATTAATATTTTAAGTATTTATTGTAAGAAAGAGCAATGAAGTGAAGCACTGATGTATTTAAGAAAAAGTACATTGTCTGTGTGCCAGCAAATGAAGTTGTCAGTCTCGTGTTACTCCACCTTCTGGTACATGAAATTAATTGCAATGGAGAAATGAATTTGGTATTGAAGTATATGTTTTTAAATGCCAAATAATTATTTTATCAATGTCACAAATACAGAAGGGTAACTACTATTGGTACCATCACTGATACCTTCTCCATTAGGCCTTTTCAGGTTAACCTGGACTGAAAATCATCAAAGCTTAGACTCTGACATTAACTACAAACTGTAACTACTACACACAGCACAAAAAAGCAATGAACTATATGTGTGCATTCTGTGACAGGAAATTAAAGAAAGGAAAGATATTTATTAGTTATAATTAATAACAATTAATATTAAAATGTATTATAATTAGAACTATTATCTTGAATACCTGCATTTCAAATAAAAGAGCAGCAAGCCTCTTTCCCTATACTTATTATTTAAATGCAAGGGCAGCTGTGTCCTGGAAAAAAGTTACCTATCATGGCAGGGATTGCCTGTAATCATAATGTATGTTTCCAGATATTTGTAGTCAGCTTGAGAAATCTAAGAAAAGATTCTGTGGAAGTAATGCTAAGAGCATTCAGAGATCAACATTATCTCAGCAAGCAAATTTGAGTTCAAATACATGTAAGAATTACAAAACCTCCCAAACAGCACCAGGTGCCTATTTATTATCTGTACTTATATTTACACTGAATGGATCCGCATAATTTTTGTGTTTTGAAGTAGGAGGAAAAGAAAGGTCTTTCTTTCAAAAAATAAGTATTAAATTGGTCTCCTTTAATATCTTTTTTCCCTTACACTGGGTTGTCTTTTGCCCCATTGCATTTCTGAACTAGAAAGACTGTATGTGAACTATCATTGAACATGTCTTGATGCCATGAAGAGTTTTAGTGAGCCTGAATCAGGGTCCTGGACTCTGTATTCCAATACTTTGTTTACTTAAGTAGAAATTACCTTGTCAAGGGCACTCATAAAATGTTGATCACCATTCAAAACAGTGTTGATCAGCTGAACAAATTTACTATGTACTTCCAAAACTGACTCCACAAACTGAGTTGGCATCTAAGGAAGGTAGATAAAACAGAAAGAAAGTTAGTGAGAAAAGTAGTAGTATCTAACACAAACATATCTACATTAATTATAGATATTTTACTGATTACTCTTTTTTAAAGAAAGTTAATACTACAGTGATTTTTGAGAGGATGGATTCTGCATTGCTGTACTCACAGTATGATGCTAGAACGTGTTTTGGAAATAACAAGTCTAGGCTACATTTACAGTCCTGCTATCCAACCTAGATTTGAGTCTATACTGCTCTCATGCCATCTAATTTTCCCTAAAATCCCTTACTAGCCTTTTCAAAAATCATCAATGCTAACATAAATACAGCAATCAAGCAATTGATAAAATAAGCTACTGTTTCTCCTATGCAGTGACTTCAGAGACAGAAAATCTGGATGACAGCTACAATTGAATTTTGTGCACTACATTCCAGCATCACATTCTGCATAGAAATGACTGACATGAGCTGGAGGAGGCCAGACAAGCTGGCAGGCACCAAGGGCAACAGTGTGCAAGGCATGGGCTCTGTAGCATAACTCCCCAAGGACATTCTCGGGTCACACATTAAAAATGTTTCAAAGTACATAATTTATACAACAGAAGAAGTATTTTACACTTTGAGATTATCTATGTAAGGATGTGAACTGTCACCACCCTCAAGGGTCTGTATTTATTTCCTTATGTAGACACCATTAGTTTCAAAGTGTAAGTTCAATAAGCCTAAACATAATTTGAAAGCAAACTATTCAACTGAAGACTTCAGTCCCTTTTCAGCATGCACACAGGAGTCACAGAACAGTAAGCATTCCTGTGCAGTGAGTAACAGAGGGAATGTAAAACAGCTTGTGTTTATGTATTACTATAGTCAGAAACACCGCAGAGCTGGAGTCACCATTCTAAAGCGAGCACACATCTAGACAGCAAGATGTACACATGCACAAATATAATGTCAAATGAAAGCTTTTCATTTGTCTCTGAACAGCAACGGTGGAGAAACAAAAATGGAATTGAGTAATTTAAACAGACATAATCACAAAATTTAACATGCTTTAGTAAAATGAGTAAAATAGTAACATTTTCAGAAATTACATGACAATATAAAGCAAAATTACTACAAAGCTGTTATGAAAACCACCACATTAGAAGGACAGGATGTCAAGCCTTTACAAAATGGAATCGCTGGCTCCCAATATACCAGAACAGCAAATGCTACTGACTTAAGAGAAATTCAGGAAAAAAATGCATACATGGAACAAAAAGACCTACTTGGTCCTACCTGGTAGTATTGAGCAAAGAACATTGAGAAATATCTAGCTGCAGTTGCTTCAGGTTAGATCACAACAATTACAACAATCAGCTCTCAGGACAGATAAATGTGGCACAGCTAACCATGCTGATGAGAAATTACAATTTATCCATCACATTCCAACCCAATTTTATGAAGGCATAATTAAAAAAACGAACAGGATAAACTAACAGGAAAAGGACAAACACTTTATCAAGACTGCTGATCAAACAGTCATTTCAGCTGCCTGAGGAAACTCACGTTTTCCTGAGAAAGATTGCTGGTTGCTCTAAGGCCCTCATCATGGATATGGTTTTGTAGTTCCTGAATCATATGAGGTAAACCACTTGACACAGCACGAAGTAGAGTATACATATTTGCCATATCTGTAACAGAGATACATTTTTATAGAGTACACTTAAAAGCACTAAAAATTAACTTTTAACATAGTATCATAATTTCACACAGAACTTTTTAAAGATTGAAACAAGACCAACTGTTCTGAAAGAAAAAACATACACTGGATCACTGACAAAAAAAAAAAAAAAAACCAAAAAAAACCAACATACATTGGGTCACTAACAAAAGGAAAAAAGGAAAGAGTAGGCCTATTATCAGTATTTACTGAGTCCTGCCATTGTGACTACCTCACTCTTCCAATACAGCTTCTTTAGGAGAGACTCTAGGAAGAGAGGGGGGCTAGTGTAGAGAAATAGTGTGCCAGCTTAAAATAAATCTTGGCCTCCCTAAATCTCTCTTAGCAGCAGCTGACTAAAATCATTTTGGATATCTTCCTGACTTTTTATGTGACTCCAGTGGTAGCTTGAAATTTTTCTCATGTGAGAACACCTCTCAACAAGCAACTGCAATTTTTATTCTATTTTGCCTCCCTGCATCCAAAAAAAGATACCAAACAAAACATATCCAAACTCTGGTTAAATTTGTAAAATTTCCTGGAAACTGAACACACCATTATTAGATACAATTTGAGTTTGATTGTGAAAAATAATTTGTTTCACGCAAGAGATACCATCTTCCATGCAAGAATAAGCACTCTTTCAAAGGTAAGAGGCATGTAGTCATCAGGAAGCATGTTTATTTTTAGTCAGGCAGGGAATAAGAGCATCTCCTTCTGTAAAAAGGATTTGGGATGAGAGATCACAAAATATTCAGAACAATAAAAAGTGGCTATGAAAAGAAGCCAAAATATTTTATAAGCCTGACCTGTTAAGTGAGGATGAAGAAATCTGTTAAGACAGAGCCATTGGTTTACAAATGAAAACACAAGCATAAAATATGATCAATTCTACAGGACACAGGACTTCAGTGTGTTTTTAAGATGACTAAGACAAGGACAGCGAAAGAGCCTTAGCTGAAAGAAGGGTTGTTAACAGTAAAAAGAAGGTTTTGACAATATACTTGTCAGAAGAATAAAAATTAGTTACATGCTAAAAGAAAAATGTCATTCAGGACATAATGGGGATTTCTAGATAAGTAACGTTAGTTGAAAATGCTTATGTGCACAGAAGGTCACTGGAAAAGGATAGGAAATTGCAATGCTAAGTGAATAAAACAAAAAACCATTTCAGTCTTTTTGTGACCAGCGAGACTTACCACTTCTTTTCTCTTGTCTGATAATATTGTGACATTCTGCATGTAGAAACTGCAAGTGATCAGCTACCATCCTCTGTTGGCATTCATGAGTCACTTTGCCATATGAGCTGGGATGCAAGTACTTCCGACATCGCATTTCTTCATCTTTTAATCTACCTAAAACCTGCAGACAAGAGTTTAAACTGTGAGCTAAAGAAATACTGACCACCAATATAGCAACACAATACACAACAGTGTATGCATGTAGAATGAGAAACAAGAGTAAGTAATAAAGTTACAAAAGAACTTGTGCAGGATGCTGAAAAATTATATTTGTTCTTCTGAATCAGGCTATTACTGAATTAATATAATCTAGACTGAGCACTAACTTGGCTTGGTCACATTCCATAGTTTGCACCTTAAAATTTCTTGTTCCCTTTAACCTTGTGACCAGTCTTCCCCAATTTATCTTCCCACACTTCTTATTCCTTCTGAGAAAGTTTTATCACAGTACCTAATAAAAAGAGAACTCTAAGAAACACTTTACTATTCCAAGTCCCTCTTCTTGTACATAAATATCTGCTCAATAGCTACAGGAGTACATCTGAGCTATTAATAAAAGCTCTTTTTATAACTCAATGAAGGAAATAGACTTTATCATAAGATAAGTCATGTGAATACTGCCATAAAAGCACTAACACCCTGTGAATATGAGGGGAGTCTAGGGACAGTAGTGCAGCTGCAGACTGCTAATGACAGGCAAAACTGCTTTTGATTTAGTTCAAGTCAGCCTGTCCCTGAATTTCCCCACAGGTGTGTAACCATTAGCTTAAAAGCAATTTCACAGCCCTCTTCTCAACTCTTTTATCTTGGTAGTGTGGACAGTTTAGGACCAAGAACTGACTCCTTGTGTTGTATTAATCTTTGTTTTCTCAAACAAGGTATAAGAATAACAAGTAATTTAACCACAACATAACTTCATACACCACAAAGCAAAATGAAAGAAAATCTACCTCGGAGTATGTAATTTTTAATAACGTTTTGTAACAACTACGAGTCTTCTCTAACCACATATTGCTAAAACTTTAATGTTTTACTACTACTTTTGTCCTACTTCAAATTGAAAGAAAATAAGGAAGTGAGGAAGTAATACTGATCAACCTAATATATGTTATATTTTTGTCTTTTTTTTCCATTTTTGCGCCACTGAGTCATTATTTATTATGAAATATTTTTATATAATTGTCCATCCATAGCAAGGTTTGCAGTTTATGTTCAGATCACCCATGTCACTAAAAAGTACCGTTTCAATTGCATGAGAACATAAAACAAAGAACAACTATGAGAACTGGAGAAGACAACATGTATCATCAGTAAAATTATTTTAACTATTGCATGTGCATTGAAGAATCTCTTACCTTCTCCATGTACTGTGAGCAATTTGACTCTTGCAATAAGTTTGAAGCTTCTTGTTTATAATACTCCCCTGTTTCATTCAGAAAAGGACACTCAAAAATTTCCTGATAAAACTAGAAGAAAAAAAATTTTTTAAAGGACAAATATATATACTAAATTGACATTCCAAATTCAAAACACATAATCAGAAATGAGTATCTACCTTTAGGGGGAATTTTTTCTTATACTGTTCAACATGAACAAAGGAGTTAATAACCCCATGGATTACTTTCTGGTTTGGGTCTTCTCCACAGCGATCACTGAAATAGACAAAGCAAACATTTGTGAGAATGCGGGTATCTGCTGTAACTCCTCTATAGCCAAACGAAATAAAATTGGATGAAAACATTTTCCAGCAAACTCCTCTGCTCAAATTAGCAAAATTGAAAAAGATTAATCTTCAAATTAAAAAATGCACTTCTTTCTCTCATATACATTTAAATTGTCAGGATAGTTATTCATAAACTGTTCAAAAGCATTTAAAGGTCATGAAATTTCCAAGTATTTGCTAAGCATATAACCATTCCAAATTACATATTCAAAGTGAGTAGTTTAGAAGTAATTTCTATCTTGCATTTGTAGCCTTTATTATATAGACTATCTTCACACTCTTTCCCCCTCAAAAAAAATTCCTCCTTTTTACCAGCATCAAAACAAGAAGAGTGCTGTTTTCTTTTCTCAATATCTACTATTCAACATGTAGATTTCTAGTGGAATAAATAACACACTTGACCGACTGCCACAATATTTACTCATACACAAGAGATGGAAAACCTTACATCTTCAAGTAAAGTTCTTCACTTCAGATGATGGAGTTAAAGTGAAGAAATGTTGTCTTCAGTTCCATTCAGGTGAAAATAGAAGTGATTAAAACAAGTGCTTTGCATGCTAAAAACATTAGTATTTAGTCCTTTGCAAAGACTGGAAATAAAAGACCCACACTCAAACCAGCAGAGACTTCCTCTTAAGACACGAAAAGTTCTTAAAAGAGACAATTTTCCTATGTACTTTACAACTACGTAAAAAATATTCCCTAACTCCTAAGGTGTTAAATAGGACTAAAATATGATTTACAAAAGTATAGTTATGACTAAGCATCAAAACTGAACATTACCATATACTCATCAAGGCTGGGGTAAAATGGGAGAGAAATACTTTTGCTAACATAATTTATTTTGGTTTGTAATCAGGAAAAACTCCAGAGAATGCCCATGAGCTGTGGAGGCATACCAGGACTGCCACACCAGCAGTCCTTGGATTATGCACACCAGACCATTTTCACGTATTCACAACACTGCTAATCAAGGATATTGCTTTCAAACACTACCATTTGCTCAGATCTGAAAACTTTAGCTTATAATGGGTGTAAAGAATTAGCTCTCTTAACAGATTCTGAACAGTCACTGTATGGTTTATGCATCTTTGTTATCTATTAAAAATGAACTGAACTGATGGGTCCACCAGGGATGGTCTGATTTTTTCACTGAGGGAACAGGAAGATTTCCTCTTGTTGTGGAATCTGAACCAATGGAAGAAACCTGGGGTTGGGTACATGTAATGACACCCTGCATCCTTGCCAACATCTCTCTGCAGGGTCTGGTTTATGATGGCAGAGGCAGCGACACAGAATCATAGAAGGGAGAAGTGAAACATCTGCCCTGGGCCTGCAACTCCACCTCAGAGGGGCCCAGGAGCACGGAGAGCTGCAGGATGGATGCAGCCTGTGAACACAGGGCTAGGCCACGGAGCATAGGAAGCCACAGGACTGAAAGCCAAGCATATTCCAAAGCAGGGCTCTGGCAAGAGACAGCCCAGCCCAGCGCTCACATGTGGAGTCCTGGACCTGGAAAGGACCCTGGACCAGGTACACAAACACACGCAGCAGTGCTGGAGGAACAGCCCAAGTCCCAGCTTCCCTCTGCTCGGTTCACAGACCACTTGAGACCTTAGCCCATACACATGCGGGAGGGCAGGGAGCAACGGCCAGACCCAGGGGACTCAGAGGACAATGGACATTGTGAAAAAGCTGTGTAAGTACAGGAGACATGCTCCATGGAAGAGCTGGAAGGAAGGAAACAACAAGCTTTTGAAGCAGAGGTCAGATGGCACAAAGGTAATAAATGAAAACAAACCCAGCAGAGAATAGGCCTTGCCTGCTCTGGCAGTCACTTCAGGTTTTTTATTTACACCAATGGCACTCTGCTCCCAGGAATGTGTAGTGCAAACGTCAATAAAATTTGACAGAAGTTTTAAGGACGACTTTTACAAAAGTAGTAGCAGTAGTAAGAAGAACTGCCACACTAAAATGGAATTGGTGGCCCCCCAAAGGTAGAAGCCTATGAAACATTTATTTTCATTCATGGCAGCAGGCAGCAAGCAATACAGATGCATAAAGATATAAAGCAGCTGCAACACAGATTGAAGCAGGGATGCCACAGGATCTCTTAGGTATAAGGATATGATGATGTTTGGAAAGGAATCTAGATAAAAAGATAAAGTGCTAGAAAAGATAAAGTGCAAGTTCCACTAATTGAGGTGGTGACAAGTTTGGGGTTTTTTTCCAAAAGAAATGGAGAAAGCTACAAAACACATGGAGAATAGAGTTGTGTTGGCTTATGTTAACTCCATCTTGTTCCTGTCTTCAGGCTCAAGCTAAAGGTGGATGTTCAACATGTATTGTACAGTGTGTTACTACAGTCCCAAAGACAAACATTTTAAAAATTTCAGGTACAATAATTAAATATCAGATTTATCAAAAGAAGATTACATCATTCAAAAGAAGTGCTCTGCTGTGTCAGACCAAGGGTCTTTCAAGACAAATTACCTGCAGAATTCACTGGGAACTAGTTGAGCCTGTTTCAAACACTTTTTAAAAAGTGAACTTCCAATAGCTTTAATTTCAAACAAATGTTAGAGATAATGCATCGGCTGAGAAAGGAATAGGTCCAGTTAATTAGAAAGTGCTAGTTATCTTTAGTAGAGAAGCCTCTCTCAGTTAGTCTGTACTAATCACACTCATTTGAGATAGCACCTGAGTAATTTCCAAATTATTTCTGTTTAAGAATTTCATTGACAAATTTTCTCACAATTCAAGATCTTGTTGGTTTCTTGTTGTGTTGAAACAAAAATGCTTAAGGTGATATTTAGCTTGCCTTGTAGGAGGAATGCTTGGGCTAGAAGGGAGAGGGATGAAAGTGTTATACTCAGAACTCTATACTAGGAGTGCAGTCAGACAAGACAGGCTTAAGTGATGTAAGAATTCTCTGCTGTTCAAGGGGGCTAATCCTGCTCCCTTTTGCTCAGTCACAGGCCTCCATCTCTCTTCCTTTGCTTTGGCCCCCATCTAATGGTTTGCTGAATTGACTTGTTGTGACAATCTGGTGAAACATTAGCTAAGATGGTTTTCTGTCACATGAGCAGTTGAGCTGGGTCACTAAACAACTAGGTGAGCACCAAATTCAGCACATGAAAGGTAGCAGAGCACAGCTGCCTCTTTTTCAGTGTCAGCAAACTCTTGTATCAGTTTAGCCATCCTGTTCAGCTGAGCCACAAGCCACTACTTGCATTTCTTTATATTCATGTACCAAAAACAGTTTATTGTCAATTTTAATGTATAATGTATTGCACAAGCTTATAGCTTCTAAAAAGTCAGTGTGCTCAAGGCTGTAGTCAGAAGTCTTTTTTAAAATCCAGTTAAATACATTGATAAAGTAATATTTGAAAGAAGAATTTGTGGCTCTGCTTCCCTACCTTTTCCAGTGCAGTAAGAAAGGTATTTTTATATGCAGCTATTGACAACAGTGATGGCTATCAACTCCACATACTGTTGTATGCTACATAAACTTCCTACCAAGAAGTAGTTCAGCTGTCCTGTCTACATTTATTTTTTTTAAGCATTGTAAAAAATTGAATCATGCACAAACAAGTACTATAAGGAAGGTATAGAAAAGATGAGTTTTTGAGCATACACATGTATTAGTAATTTTATTAGAATTTTAAAGTTATATTATTCCCAAGCATATTCTTGCACGTCTAACAGCTATAACTTATGGACAGCCACCTTGTTCAATCCCTGAGTTACTGAAATCAATGCTAAAAGACATGTAAGTCACTTGCAGCACCATCTTTAAAACTGCGGCTTAAAAGCTGCATTGACCACTGAAATTACTGCAAAGAACAGCAATTAGTCTATTGTTACATCCAAAAGCTGTCCTCAGAATCCTCACAGGATGCACTGCATTTCATGATAACAGGAACAAAAACAGCTGCAAGAAGTAGCTCCCTCGGTGTAATTCATTAAATGATACGCAGATCACAAAGTGGCTAGAAGAAATTCAATATGTATTGTTGAAGGTATATTTTGAGATGCAGAACTGAATCAATTTCTCAGAGATCACACAAAAGACTCCCCAATAAAGGATAGGGAAGAAAAAAAAATCCAAATTCAACCTTTACAGACAATCAATGAAGTTTTATTTCAAAGTTTCCAAATAGTTTAGTAACAAATAGTGACAACTTCTTACAGTCTCAAGATCTTATGCCACCCAGAGCCAGTGACAGCCTTGATCTAAACACCCTGGGGAGGGCTGCAATCAGCCTCAAGCTAAACACAGACCATCATTTTAAGGGGCACCAGATGTCTGTTGAAAAAGGTTTTCACACACATTTCCACATCCACACACCAGTGAAATATAGACATTAACAAAGACAAGTCTTTAGCATCACTATGCTTAATGTAACAAAGGAGAATACTCTTTACCATTAATTAAGGAATCTCCATTTAATAAAAATAAATTGTTGGCGTAAAAATGGATAAAGTAGTATTAGTCCTGGTATACAAAGGAACCATGGTTCAACAACTGGAAGCAAATAAATACTTCCTGGCTTCAGACATGCCATCCAAAAGAGACATCATATCCATTACTTTGTTGTCAAATACTTAATTCAGGAATGAAAAATACAAATAAACTACTAAAATTTGGTTTCCAATGCCTTACAAATTTTTTTCTGACCAAGTGCATGTTCAAGGAACCTCAATCTACATCTCTCCCCCAGTTTACCTACACCAGTTTGGTCACCTGAGTAATCACTCAAAAAAACCCCCAGTCGTTAGACAATTTCAGAGCTATCCTAAATAGCAGTAGGAATGCAGACACCGATGAAACTTACAACTACACACAAGAGCGGTAGTAGATCGCAAAATTTCTGTTTATTCATAAATTAGAAGATCCTTTAGCAGTTAAACAAAATTTTTAAATCCAAGCTTTAAAAGTCCCAAGCTCTTTGGCTTTGTTTAGAAGTAAAAAACCAAAAAACCCCCTCCCAAAACAACGATAAAAAACAGAAATAAAATAATAATTTTCCCTCAAACTGCAAAAAATAATGTCTTTCTGGCAGGCAAGCAAGATTTGTTCTGGGTTCCATGCAAAGCAACACAGGCTTTGGCAAATCTTTGCCCAAGGCCTGGTCCTTAACTTTACTGACAACACAGTCAGCATCAGGTGGAGAAAAAGGCAAAAAGCATCCTATGGGACCTGGACAATTACTCTAACTCCTCTCCCACCTTGTTGATAAGAAGGGCTGTTGAAACAGAAAGATCACTAATCCGTGCTTACAGAGAATTTACTGCCTTTTTCTGCACATGAATGCCACAAATACATGGCTACAATGAGAAAAGCTGAGACCATCATCATCAGATAAGTTACCTTGAAAAAACCAAACATAAAAGAATTCTGTCGAAGTCCAGAGATTTTCAAAGTAAAAAGAAAATTGCAATACCACCACATTATGTTAAAGCAAGAAACAATCAAGCACTCACTTTTTTATTTCTCGGAGGAGCATTCGAATAAGGATGGCCTGCAGTGGCTCAATCATTAATTTTCTCCACATATCAAGAGCTAGCTGTCAGGACACAACACAAGTTTACATCAATAAAAAGTACATTAAAAAAAAACAAAACTAAAAACCATCAGACCAAACCCAGGACAGCACCAAAGATGACACAACTCCCCATTCAGGATTTTAAAAATTCAGTTGTTATGTAACCTCTTCTTTCTCTAGTCAGGCAGTATTTGAATGCTGGCTTCCCAGCCTGCATTCTTCCTACACATCCAATAGAACTGATTCATTCCTTGCTTCCACTCCACCAAGTATTCTCAATGCATACAAGGACCCTAAGCAAGTTGGTTATGAGGGCAGATTTTGAGACCACATATACACAAAAATCTGCACAGTAACAGGTAAGTAACACACCTTCCTACCCGAAGTGTCTGAATGTGTACAGACACCAGTACTTCTAACAGTGATTGCAAAATAAGCCTCAGCTGACAAAAGGGAATCAATTTGTCAGAGGTCACAGTCAAAGATACAGAATTCTTTCATCCAACACAGCACATCTCCAAACAAAGCACATCTCCAAACTAAGATGCTTACATCTTAAGCAAAGTCACTGGCAAGCTAACACTTGGCTTCAAATGGAATTTAAATCAATTCACATTGGGATAGGCCACCCTATTTCTAATATATCACTGGAGGAATCAGTCAAGTGGACTCAAATATTTCAAATTCTTACAGGTGAAGCAGTTGCTCCCAAGATATACCATTATTAAAAACACAACTGAAATAGCTCAAATGAGCTTTTACATTTGAATCAAAGTCAGATTTAAAGCCCTAAAGGGATAATGTGATCCCTTGCATATGGAGAATAACAGCACGTAAGAGATCTCCAAAAACACCTGCCAGGAAGTAATAGACTGGGAAAAAAATGAAACTGCAAAGTTCAGTAAGGATAGAGGGAATATTACTTCTAAGAAAGCTTTGACACAACTAACAGGTCATTAGATTCAAAAATTAAACTATCAATCAGGTATATCTCAACTGAAAGCAGACAACATAGCTATCAGCTGCCATTCTAACCCACTCTGTGAAATAAATCTCCTTTTTAAAGAGCAGACAAATTAACCTGCTTCAGTTGTCAAAGCATTCAGCACCCATGCTGTAATACAGGGTTAAGAAAGTAAACCTGATACAACTGCAACATAAGCAGGCCAAAGTAGTGGTAAAGGTTTGCTTATAAATCCAAAGACAGATCATGTCTTAAAACCAAAGTTGTCTTAGGGGTGATTTTCACTGTCTTGCCTTGTGGAGAGTAGTGGAAGAACAGTTAAGTCTCTGTAAGACAACAGGAACTCCAATAACAGAAAGAAGCCAGCTGAAAGAAGTCAGTTTTGGAGAGAGAGAAGAAAGGGAGGGGAAAAAAAGGAAAAGAACTGATACATTTTGTGAATATGAGGTGAAGAGGAACAACCTCAGGTAGATTTATTCTGCAATGTGGTCTCTAGCATGATCCTTCTCGCATACAAGCTACCAATGGGAAGCAAAGTCCAGTCACCTATTGGAATTTTCTTGTCAAATAAATTATAGACAAATGAAGAGCAACTTGATGTATTAGTTCAAGACAGTTTCTCCCCCTTGAGGACAGGGACTGATCTTACTGCTCCAACTAGACAAGCAATACTGAACATGGCAGCTTCCTCCATGTTCCAGAATCTCTTTCTCAGGAAAAAAACCCCAGAAGGCACATCTTAAATACCTTCCAGCTCAGGGCTCCCACAGAGCCATGGAAAACTCAGGAGCTTGTAATAGGAGCTCTACTCAGAAAAGCAGACTCCTCCGTGCATTCGTAACATACAGAGGGGGAAAAAGTAATCTCTTGGCAGACTATTTTCATTAACTTATCTCATCCTGTATGTTTCCTAGTACAACAATTACTGAATACCTGAAACACTTGTGGGGTTGAAGAACTGTTTGAAGCTGTGCCTGCACACTTCACACATGCACCTCTGCTCTCCTGTACAGACCTACTGTTACACACCTGGTAAGAGCCAAGCAAGAATGGACTTAAGATTACTGAAAAGTTCCCTAAGTTTTGTTACCACACAAGAGTGACATTGAGACAGAAACTTCAGAACAGAGAATGAATTTCTGCTTCTAAAAATACCGGACATTTTTTCTGTAACTTCATGTTGGGGCTGAAGATAATTATATATAAAATAAACGTTTGCCCTTGGGCAGATAAAAGCCAGATCATTTCAGTCATCTAAAATGGCATAAACAGTAATTCCTTCCATTCTAAAGTGATGAACAACAAACAATTTGACTTCTGCCAGAAGCCTTGTACAATCCAAAGAATAAAAGATAGAATCCTACAGGAACCATAATGAAAGAGAAAAAAACCAGAGACTTGATAAATTTGCCAAGTGCCTTGTAGGCCAAGAAATGGAGCAATGAATTCACCAAAATAGTGCTGCAATTTAACATGAATGTAGGACTCAAGTCTCCATTACTTTTCAGGACAAAGGAGTAACTGCCACAAACCTAATCCTATACCAGTCATGAACAGATATTAACTTTACTGCCTTGAGATTTCAAGAAAAGTTTTTATACTTTGTCACATCAAGAAATAGAAGCCTAAAAACAAATGTTTCAAGGGCTTCCAAAAACAAAAGTACACTGCTTCTTCAACATGATTTCTAGATAGCAGTATCACTTAAAAATCTAAAGTTGGTTTACAAATTGCTCCTATCATCACATTTTAAACCCAAGTTTTCCAACACTTGTCATATTTGTTTTTTTCCCCTGTCAAGTCACTCGATTACACCAAAACTGTAATCTCATTTTATAACGGGAACAGTGCTTACATCTACAATATTGCTGTGACATAAATCAGGAAATTTCAAAGGACAAAGCTGAACTCATAGCATTCTGAATACCGCTTACATCCAATTCCGCTTTCAGAGATACCTACCTCTCCAATTTCCATCAAAGGTTCATTCATATCCACCCCTCCATAACCATACTGAAGATCAGCTTCAGTCAATTTGTTCTTCTTAATAAACTGTGTATTGAGGTACCTATAGAAATAAAGATATTCTAATCAAAACAGGCAAAAAGAAAAGGCTTTTGGAATTAAGTTGAGAATTGTGGAATGTCTTCCACATTACAAAGTATAACCTCCTTT
>VWZN01011571.1:212636-223353 GCA_013396955.1 Regulus satrapa | reverse complement strand
GCCCACGTGCCCCGGGCGCACGTGCGCGCTGCGGGCCCGGCGGACCCCGCGCGGGGCGCCCGCAGCTGCACCCTCGGTCATGGCCTGGAGCAGCCACAAATGAAACATTAAATACGTCGTTTAGAGCAGCTCTCCCTAGGTGACAGCCGCCTTCTGGAAAACAGGCGTTCATTTAGGAGAATTCCCCGTTGTTCAAACTACTTGAAAGTCGTGTCAAAAGAATGGCTTTCCCTGCTTTTCCAATCAAGCCCTTGCGCGTTTCATTTACAGTGCTTGTAGCTTTATCATTAAGCCTTAATGCTTTTCTTTGTGTTCTCTTATAAAATTATTTTTATTAGCTCCTTCTAGACATTTTAAACACCATTTCAGCTTTCTCTATTTTCATACTAAACTGCTATTTTTTTCTTTTTTTTTTCTTTTTTAAAAATTATTATTCTGCTAATTTAAAGCTCTTCCGTTTCCCAGGGGGGGAGCAGGTTGTAACTTAAAGCTTTCGTGTGCTTATTTTCTGCAAGTGTTGGATTGTATCCATGGCATGCTGTGTAAATGTATTAATTGTACAAGATCAGATATAATGAATTAGATGTTTATTAATGAGGAACATCTTTATCTATATACTACCCAAACATTACACAGTACACACTTTCTAAATTTCAGTTATATGAGGAAGTTTAGTCCTGAGTTAACTGTTATAAACTGGAAACATAGCTACAGGAAGGGAGGTATTTTCAAAACTAATAATTTAGAGTATCCAGCATGGGAGAATCATGTATTAATTTTCTGAAATTATGAATGTTCACAATTAGCACAGATTCTAATTAGGTACCAAATCCTCAACTATTCTGCGCACTGTTCTAGAAGGCTGCAGTTAAAGAAGCACAATTAGGGAGTCACAATTCAGAGGAAGAACATGAACATTTGTTACTGCTTTTATGTTACGTATTTAAAAATTGCTCTTGGATTGAAATGTATTTAGGAAACAACAATTCCTGCTTAAGTCACAAAACTTTAAACTCTGGATATCCTTTTCATCGAGTTTCTTTGTCAGTGGTGGTGTCCAGAGAATTACCACCTGCAAACACAGAACGGGCTATTGCAGGAGTCTGAGACGAGCGAGCTGTGAGCATTAGTGTGTGTGCTGCTAAAGTCATCTCGCCATTCACACAGCGCTGCCTGCACTTCCAACAGAACAAGGGCTCTCACACAGTCTCTTATGAAATAATTATAATTTATCTGCCGAGAGCAAGACTAAAACTGGTGCGTATGCACCAATGCTTAATGTGAGTGGATATGTGATTTATGGATGGGTGAGCTCAGTTGAGTGTTGTCTCTGTGGTGGGTGCTCCTACCTGCTGAAGCCCAGATGTCGATCCTCTGAATTACCCTGCTGCGAGACAGCTGACACGTGGTAAATGACTCTACAACTCTCTCAATCCCCTGTTTCACAGCCAGCAATGAAAGTTGCCATTTGGCAAAGTGTGACCAATTAACTGTGGCGTCCTCAGCTACCTCAGTCATGCCTTGATGCATTTCTTGATGACAGCAGATGTGCAGACCTACTTTAAATCCTGCTTGACCAAGGCTTAGTGCTGTCTTTCAGCAGGTGTAGATAGTGGAGACACAGATGGGGGACAGATGGAAATTCTGGAAGTTTTTGTAGGATAGGCCTATGGAGAAATCAACATCCTCTCAGTAAATTCTTATCAGTTCTTTATGTATTATTTACAGTATTGATTACAGTATTATTATTCTATTGATTATAGTAGTGAGTGACACAGGTTATTTTCTACTACATGCATATGCCACCTCAAAACTTGGCCACCACATATACAAATTTATGTTTCCTTTATTACATCTGCTATCAAATCTGCTCACTGTCCCAACCAGTGTTGCAGTATTTCCTGAGTTTCCCCGTTGTTTATATGCGTTTCTTTTCTCTCATCTGATACTTCTGTTTCTCTGTCTGTTTGCATTAACTTGTTTTCTTTTCCCTTATGTAATTAATTTTTTTGGAAGGAGTTTATGTTTATGCTACATCTAACACGGTATTATTCTGGTACAGAACTAAGAATCCCACAGACCTATGGTAGTACAAACACCATATTAATTGTGTCACTATACCACCCAGTGCTTTATTTAAAAGTTGGTTTAGGTGGCAGTCTGAACTGATAGTGAGTATCCACATTCCCCACCATCACCATTTCATTTGCAAACACCTTCCATATTACTATCTGCTCTTCTTGTCTTTGATTTAAATCCTCTTTTTAGAGTAACATATTCCTTAGCCTTTTTCATGTGAAATGAAAAAGAAAATGAGAATATTAACTGGATTATTTATGTTATGTTCAGTTTTTACCAGATGAGTTAGTCTGCATTATTGATAATACTTAAATTCTTTTAAAATAATATTTTGCTTCTGAAAACAAGATAAATTAAACCAGGAATGGGCCTTTATTTAATTTTTAATCTAGATTTTTATTGTGGATATTTGTCTTTCATGAACACAATATATGTATAAATGGAAAAAATCTTTTGTGTTTATAAAAATACACAGTAATTAAGTATTATTCTTGTAGATTTTTTTAAAGTTTATGAAGAAATGAAAATGTGTGATTATTTAATCTACTTTAATCCTTTAATTTTCATTAAGAAGTGGATGCTCACTGCACTCCTGGCCACAAGATGGCAGCGCTGAATAGATAAAAAACAGCAGTTCAAGAGTTTCAATTTGCACAACCTACAATAAAACTAACAAAACCCGCACTTTTTTGTCCATGAAATAGGAAAATTAGCAAAACGTGAATTCTCCCAAATAATATTTATTAGTTAGCTATCAAGTGCTTAGTTCAACTCTCAGATTTATTCTATTCTTCCTCAGAATTGCTTGGGAAAAAAATCGCAAATGTCATTTTCCCCATCTATTATTAAAAAGGGGCACCAATTTATTTTCATGTCATTGTAGCTAAGAAGTTAAATTATCTGTCTGAGCAAATTTAGTTAGGGTTTTTTCCTTTTTTTTTTTTTTTACCAAAAATTGGCCTAAAAATATTTATTGAGCAAAATTTGGTATTTAGAACTTGTATTTAGAGATCAATAAACTGTCAAGACTTTATGATGCAGTAAGTGAGCCTAAATGATTCTAGTTTTCAGATATTGAATGGCTTTACATAGTATCAAAAGAGTGAAAGATTTTGGAGCTTTTGTGTGTTCAGCTTCAAGGTTATTAATTCTTCCTGTTCAGTAAGTACATCAGATGCTGACAGCTTAGTACTTGCTGTGGGCTGGATGGACCAGATATAACAATTTACCAACAAGCAGGCAACCTGGCATATACGAGGTTTCAGTGTTCCTATTTATCACACTGTTTATTTAAGCATTTGGGAAAAGAATGCAAAAAGCTTCTCAAGAAGCTATTAAGTGGCTTTATTTTCTGAATTGTTTAAAATGATGGAGTTCCTGGCTGAGTTTGAGTAATTACTGGGATTTTGCTTTCAGGCTTAATTTGAATATGAAACTACCCCTGAAATTTATTCTAGTAATAAGCTAGTGTGTAGTTTTCATGCTTTAGCTTTTGTGCATAAAATTGTAAAGCTGGTAGAGTTAGGGAAGCATGGTCACGGAGCTGAGGACACGAAACTGTTCAAACACCATCACTTATCCCTGCTGGTGGAAATGAGAGAGAGAGGCAGAGAGCCATGGGAGGATGCTGCACACAAGGGAAGGGAAGCTGCACCTCCAAGAAAGTTCTGTTACCTCTGCCAGGTCACAGGCTGGGAATTTGTTTATACTACCAGCAAAGAGCCAACAATATTATTCTAAATAATATTATTCTTTTGATTCAGAAACTATGCAATTGTCTTCAGAAAGTGGTTCAAGCCCTTTTTTGGTGGTATCTTTCTGTAAAAGGCTCACAGAAGATGTGCACCATTGTACAATCACTTTTAAAAGTTGTAGTGAAATAATCCTTTCATGGAGATGCTGTAACACAGGGAAAAGACATTGCTCAATACCTCAAGTTCTTTGTCCACTTCTGGGCCTGTCACTTCAAGAGGGACATTGAGGTGCTGCAGTGCGTCCAGAGAAGGGGAATGAAGCTGGGGAAGTGTACAGAAAATAAGCCCTATGAGGATGCAGCTAGGGAGCTGGGAGTGTGTTGCCACATAAGCCAGACTTGGCTCTGGGATGTTTTGAGAATCAGGGAGAATTCTCTATAACAATAGAGATCTTTATAGAATTTAGCCAATGTATGCTAAATGTCTCATCAATGTACCTTGGATGTTTTTGGACAGAGTCTCTGCTAGCTGCACTTCTGAAGCTGCTGCCTGTCTGTCAGAATGTATTACTCTCTGCTCTTCATAGAGAGCTTGATAAATAATCATATTTAGCCTTCTGATTGGTAGAGTCTATGTAGATCAATTGCCTGACACAGCACGAACTCTCTGACCCCAGCAGTGTGTAGCCTTGAGGAGGCTCAGGGAAGACCTTACTTCTCTCTACAAGTCCTTGAAAGGAGTTGTAGCCAGGTGGGGGTCAACCTCTTCTCCCAAGCAACCAGAGACAGGAAGAGAGGAAGCGGCTTCAAGCTGCCAAGATTGGAGATGTTCAGGTTGGACATGTGGAAGAATTTCTTCAAAGGGTTGTCAGCCATTGGAATGGGCTGCCCAGGGAGGGGGTGCAGATGCACCATCCTGGGAGGTGTTCAAGAAACAGCTGGATGTGGCACTTTTCCAACCTCAATGATTTTATAATCCCATGATTTTATTAGCAGATACTGTGAGAGAAAGGCAGCTGCTGCTTTTTTGTTTGGTAGGCACAATGTTTTGGAAAAAATAGTAATGTAAATCTTGAGTGGTTCTACCACTATACTACAAATGTAAGCCCCAGAATACAGCTCTGACATCTGTGTGTGCAGTACACATTAATATACACACAGATGGAGGAAAAACACTTGTACTTTGTGACTGCAGAACCCGTAGTGATGATGGTTCTTAGACGAAACAACTTAATTTTGAGACAAGTTGAACTTGCAGAGCTGTTGTTTCCAGAAAAAAAAATAGGGATAAATAGCAAATACTATCTGTCTCCAGTAAAATATGATAAATGGGAATGTCTAGTGCCCATTTCTAAAATGTCATTTTCCAAATTAAACTAGGCATCATTCCATTTCCTTGGCTTTTCTTGAGAAATTACTTTATAGAAGTATATATATTTGTCTCTCAAATAATCCAGTAAAATGCATGTTTCATACTTAATGGAGATGGAGACCTCCTGTAATGTGCAATAGTGCTAGACAAATAGAATGACAAAAAACAGCTCATAAATAAACAGCTGGTAAAACAGCACCATCAAAGAGATAAATTAGTTGAGCTAGCATTTGATGAAATATAGATACTTTTCAGAAAAAAAAGTTTATTTAGCCATTTATCTGTATCACTGGTAGATTAAGTTTTAACAATTCTTGACATGAAAGAAATACAGAAGCTCTCTCACATAAACATACTGCAAATAGCCTGATAATCTTCTGTTATACAGAATACTCTTCCATTTGGTTTTCACTTGTACCTCTTCCTTCTCTTTATAGCTCCCAAACACCTTTACCTTGCTCTATTTATTCAACAGCATTTGCTTTTCATTTTATATTAGGCTTTCTTGCTCTTCACTGACATTTACAACCATTTACCACCAACAAAACAATCTGTACCCCCATCAAAAACAACCTACAGTTGCTAGAAAAATCTAGTTTACAGCCACTGTGTTAACCAAATAAAAATTCCTTTCTTTAAAAAAATATTTTCATTGAATATTTTAAATAAATATGAACACTTTGTATGTGTTTGTTTTTTACTGCATTATCTGAATGTTTTATGTCATTTACCTTTGTGTGAGGTAGTTCCTTAATGTCCTGTTAGTGCTGGCCACATTCCTGCACTGGCTTGCTGTGCCTTAGAGAATACATCTTTTTCAAGGCACAAATGTATGCCAACTGTTTGGGATATCCATATTCCTGTGGCACAGTGTGTTATGTTTTCTGTGTGCTTCTCTTAACTCAGCCTATTCAGAAAACTTTTAATAGTAAAGTTTTACATATTTAAATTTTAAATACAACTCAAGCAGTTGTTTGGAAGTTTAATATTCATGCTATAAGTACAAAATAATGCTTTATACAAGCCTGGTACTTTTCACCTGAAAAGTTCAAAGATCTCCACAAACAGCAGTAAATTGTAAATGGTTATGAATACTGTGAAGAAAATGTTATATCCACGTTATGAGGTGTTATATAGTAAAAATTTATTGTTCAGCAGAGGAAATGAAAATTGCATGAAGTAGGCCTATGTTACCATTCTTTTCTTCTGCTGCAACAGAAATATCATTATGCACATATCTTGCAGTCAATCCCTTAAACATTTCAGATGCTCCAGTCCAAATATTTCTTTCATTTTAATAATTTCTCTCATGAAATGAATATGCAATGAATGAGTATGCAGCAATTTATATAATTCCAAGTTATTTGTCAGACTACAGGTTTATCCGTTGTTTTGTTTCTTCTGGCTCCAGTCTGTGGGGACACCTGACCTAGGACCAGTAGATTAGGAAGCAGACAGTCTGAATCTTGTTAATTCTCCTCATTACTTACAAACACCATACCAAGTATCTAACTACACATTCACAAATAATTTTAGCCATTTGTGTTGTTCTTCAAGCAGCAATTAATAAAGTGATCACAGCTGCTAGTGTACTCTGATTTGCTTTGCTATGTTTTGGTGCATCCTTTCAAACTGCAGAACATACCAGACAGTAGGATATGACTTGGATACCTGTTTTGTATTTATAAACTTCATTTTCTTACTAAAAATCCTAAAAAAGTGGAAAAAAAAAACCCCAAAACAACAACAACAAAAAACCAAACAAAACACAAGCAAACCACATGAAAATGTTGTATTTCATTTTTGGAGTGTAAAATATGATAACATTACTGCAAGTTACTATCCAAAACCAAATCATTACAAACCCAAGAAAATCAAAGTAATGGTAGTTTTTAAAATGGACCTAGAATAGTACTTGATACCCCCTTCACCAATAATAACGTCTGACCCTTCCAAATAAAGAAATCCTATTGTTTACATGACACAAGGCAAAGCAGAGCTAGCTGAGGTACCGCAAATCCTCACAGCTGTTAGGCCAGGCTTCTCACTAAGCCAGACCTGGGACTCCTCAAGGCTATTCCTTCCTGCGCTTCTGAGTAATGAAACCCTCAAAAGTCAAGGCCATGCCTTAGCACTGCACTAATTTAAGCAGTATCAGTTTTCAGAGGTTCCAGTGATGGCCAGTAGCAAACAACAAGAATAAAAAGATCATCAATTTGCTCTTGTACTACTTATAGTACCAGCAAAGAGCCAAACAATATTTTCTAAATAATATTCTCCTTCCCTTTTGATTCAGAAATTATGCAATTTCTGTCACTTTGTCTGCTTTCCAACTTCCCATAGTCTTAAAGAGGGACACATTGGAAATAGTTATAATTCTACAGATGTGTAACAAAAAAAATCTATATACATTCAACAAGTATTTACAAAGCTTTTACCTTTTACAGTATTGTTCAGTGTTTGCCTAAGGGTGTGCCATTTCTGTTTCTATTTGTGAACCAATGGAAATCCATATTTTTCTTGCATTGCTAGTAGTTTATAAGAGAAAAGAATAGGTAAAATAAATGATTAGTCTTATATTTTATACTCACTGAAGTGCACTTCTTGGCTAATCTGTTCTCTGTTTCAGACTGATCAGGATTCTGTTGCAGCATGCAGATATTGGCTACTTCTGCTTTCATCACATTTACAAAATAAATTGTGAAAACAGTGGCTGTGTGTTGACTGCACTCTCCTGTGACCACTCTGCAAGTTCTGCACTTGTCCCTCTATTTCCTTGCAGGCAATGAAAGAGTAGACGTAGGGCTATTCAACAATCAGCTAAAATTGAGTGGGAAAAATTCAGCTAATTGGAGTGGTCCATGAGGAGACCTTTGGTGAAATTATTAATCAATAAGTATCAGTATTATTTAAAATAGGACACTAGTCTATTTTTCTGACAGTTTTATCTGTATTATCTTCAGATGTCTGGATTCTAATCAAAGAGAAATTGATAACTAAAATAGGTAGCATATCCATTTTGTTGTCATTGTTTATACCAAGACAATCCATTAACTTTTTTCCAAGAAAAATAAAGAGGTGTTCCATAAGATTAGAACTGAAATGCACTAAATTCTTTTAATCCCCCTAAAAAAAAATCTCTTTAGAAGATAGCTGTGAGACCCATATGTAGAATCAATTGTCTGAAAATTACACAGATAGCATTTCTACTGATGTAGTGTGTGTTGGTGAAATATTTATGTTCTCTGCAAAGAGCACCATGATTCTTTTGGTACCAAATGAAGTTGCTCCAACTCCCTGCTCATCTATTTTCCTCCAGGTAGTACTTCTCTCTGTGGGATGGTGCAGTGGATCAGACTTGAGATTCATCCAGGTTGAAAGAAACTTGCTGGCTCTGCCTACCAAAGTTAAAGAAAATAAAATAAAAAAGCAATGGACATTTTGAGCTAGAGAGAAATGATGACTCAGGCAGTCATTCCAACAACAACAAAGAGCTTGGATTTCAAGTTTATGTTCTTACATAAACTATGAAAATCACAATGAATCCTTCCCTGCGTGGCTTTCTTATGGATTGGTTTTGGTCTCAGCGTTTGAAATTAAATGGGCTCACATCAGGCCAATTTAAAGAGAACTGGTTTTAGTCAAAGTGAGCACTTTTGTGGCACAGGTCAGTCTGGCCTCAGGTGACAAACACGGTACCTCAGCCCTGCTCAGTAAGAACACAACAGCCCTTTTTCTCCATTCCCTTCCCCTTCCAGCCCACCAACTCAGCGAGCTGCATCAAGAGCCAAACCCAGTCAGTCATCTTTGTATTGCCAAGGCCTGGGTCCCTGTGGCAGTTCACTTGCTCCTCTGATACACTGCATTACGAGAGAAGTGGTATAAATAGCAATAAATTCTTAGTTAAACATTTCAAAGCTGTTTATTACTTACTTGAGAACTAATAAAAAATAACTGCTTGTCCAAATCCAGGCCCTAAGAGTCCATGGAAATTCTCGGTTTGTTTACAGGTAACTCACTCCAGTGGTTTCCATTATTTAACACACTCATTTGAAATTTATTCCTGTTTGTAATAAGACTTCTACCTTCAAAACTATTTTTGAGGTGCTGCTGATATCCTTAGAGCCATTTTTGGAATTTTGAGTATACAAGGCAAAACTGGAATTACTTCAAAAGATTTCAGCAGAGTAATTCTCAGGAGTTTAACTCTTGCCTGTTCATTTGGTTATCTTACTATTCTGACAAATATTTTTAATTGACAGGAGAAAACATGTCTTCTAATGAATGAGCATAACAATAGTGTACAAAATGAGTGAGCACTTAAAGCAGAATTAATTACAGGAAGAGAAACTCCTATTTAAAAACCCAGAACACACACACAATATACATGCAACAAAGAAAAGGAGGGAAACAGAACTCAAAACAGGAAGGGGGTGTTCAATATTTCAACAAAGAAAATGCAGGATGAAAACTGAAAACTTGCACCAGCAATAGTGACAGTTGAAGATTCTGTATTTTTTCCACTTTTGCAATTTTGCAATTGCAATTTTGATAGAAGTGTTAAATAACTCCTGTGAAGCAAATGGAAGAATGCTTAAAGGCAAAACCTTTGCAAATAAATATGATTCATCTCCTATGAAGTCAGAGATAAGGGTTGTTTTTTTAAAAAACACAGGAAATCAATACGCAGGTTCTCTTCATGCCATGAATGAGACTGAGCGTTTGACCTGTGTGGACCTATCACCAATCGTGACACACACATCCTCCAATTCTTCAATCACAATGAGTTATCTGAAATTAACATAGGTTTTTCGTGTTTATTTAGCATACTGCCCTATTTCTCACAGTAAAAAAACCCAAAACAAACCAAAAAACCAAAAAACCAAAAACCCCCCCCAAACATAAAAATGGGTAAACACATTACGTAACTTCAGAATATATGTGCAGTGATGTATTGACATTCAATTTAAAACACACTGCAGTATAATCCCTTCTTACATCACTTTTAAAACACTGAGCAGCAACAAGACGTATGATATTCAAACACCGCTAGTAACAAAGTTTATGGCTTAGGCATTTATTGCATTTTAATATTATTAACGCTGAACCGACGGGCCCTGTGCTCCCGGCAAAGGACGTGCTCACACCTAGAGCAGAAGCCCAACATGACTCAGGATTATTTGGAACTAATCCCGCGGCAGCGAGCGGGCAAACACGCACGTAGCTCTCGTTTGTCGCCTCTTGGCGATTTCTGATTTACTTAGCGAAATGAATGTAAAATACTATGTCATACCATGAACGACTGATGTAAGGAACGTGCTTTTATTAAGCAGAGTTACAAAACAACCCGCGGGCTGCACCTCGGCGGGGCGGCCTCAGGGCAGGCCTCCGCGTCCCTCAGGGCTCCGGCACCGCCCAGGGGAACAACCGGGGGTAGCGCCGCGTCCCTTTCCCAGCTCAGCGCGGGGACAGGCGGGTCCGGACCCTGCGGGGTGCCCAGCCAACCGCCCTTATCGGCGGGGCCCGGCCGGCGCGGCGAGCGGCCGGCACCGCCCCGCTATCGCTCGCCCGAA
>VWZN01011571.1:178958-212151 GCA_013396955.1 Regulus satrapa | reverse complement strand
GCTGCGGGCAGAGCGCTCCGGCCGGCCCGTCCCGGGGCCTCCGAGGGGAGCGGGGGTGCCCGGTGGCGTTTCCCCCTTAGTCCGTTGCTCCCGGTTACAGCCTTGCCCACAGGGCTTTCGGAGCTGGGTCGGAACAAGTGGTGGTGGTGGTGGTGGGTGGGGGGTGATCGCGGTCGGCTTCGTGAGTCCGAAGTCTCGCTGTAACTTTGAGCGGTTTGTCTGCGTGCCCCGGTGCTGTGATAGGCTCGCTTTCGGTGCCGAGCGCGGCCGCGTGTTGAGCGGTTCCGCGGGCGCCGATGTCTGATGGATGTGGGCCTGGCCGGGGGCCGGCCGGGCCCTGCTCCGGGGGCCCTGTGCGCTCGGGGCCGGCTCTGCGCTGCCCTGCCCTGCCGAGCATTGCCCGTGCTCGGAGCCACGGCACGTCGGGGCTTCAACGTTTTGGGCTTTAGGGTTTAGCCGAGGTGTTCGGGGAGGAAAATAGGGAAATACTGAGAGTGTAGGGGACGCAGGAAGCTTAGGGATGAAGCTTCTGGTGATACTGAAAACTGGAAGTTGGCGCTTTCAAAATCGGGTCTGTTGGGCTGTTGCACATTTTACTTGACTGAATTTTGTGACCACCTTATCAGCCTGTGTCCTTCACGCCACCAGGGTAGTAAAACAGTTATTACTTGTTCAGAGTTCATGCTTCAAAACACAATGCTCTTCTGAAACGAGTGCATTCTGAGAGTTTCCACACTCACTGTGGGGTCATCAATAAATGCAAAATGTGTGTTTGTAAATTCACATTATTGCTTTCTAATAACTCCCTCTGAATAAAAACCTTCAAAGACATTTGGAGCAAGGGCTGAAACATATTTTTTAGCCCTTTAGGGTTGATTTCATTTTTTTGAAACCCAGTGAGCAGTCCCTGATGTATATTGAAATAAAAAAGTTGTTTTTTAAAATGACTCTGAGTATTTATTTAGGCAATCACTTCTATTTATGCAAAATACTGTAGCAATCTGCTTTTGCTGTATTATTTCACCAATAGACACTAATTATATCTATATTTATTTTATTAATATGCAGTGTTATAAAACAGCAGTACGGAGATGAGTGAAAGGATTTTTTGTATTGCAAAAGAACATAATCTTGATAGGAATGCTATTCTTTATCTCTTATCTATGGGCAAAAAACCAAAAAATTCACACCTCCAGCTGTAAACTGCTTCAAATTTTCTATGAAAATTTTCTGTTTTCCTCTAGCTGATGCCATCAGTCAGATTTCTCCTGTCAGAGGCGGTTCATCTGGTCGCAATTGAAGAAGCTTTTGGTGTGCACTGTAGGCATCATCTTAATCAGTGTTTATCTGCTACTGACCTGCTGTCCATTAGTCTCAGTGACTACAGTAAACATGGGCTTATATGTACTGAAATGTTGCTAATTTGGTAAGAGTTACGCTTCCTGCCAGATCCCGAAGATCTCTGTGCAATGCTGTAGGAAGAAGCAGGTATCTTTGGTTATGTTATGGAAAACAATGTTTGTCCCCTTTTTATGTGAGTGCAGAGGTTTATTAATTTCAAAATCCAGGCAAATACTTAAAATTATTGTTCATTCTTTGTAAGCAATTAAAATAAAAATCACAAGGAAAAAATTAATACTGAGCATAAGACTAAAACTTGTATATAATTAGTTTTACAATGAAGAAAAACATTATATAATTTTAAAAAGGACCCAAGGCCACCTGCTTTTAAAAAATCAAAACTATTTACTTAGTTTTCCTTTAAAAATAGAAGGGAGGTAATGTAAACTTTGAAGTGTGATGTGTACTGCTACTGATAGACTTTATAAAGGATTTTAAGGGTTTGGCGGAAAATTCTGGTTTTCTTTCTTGGAAACTTAAAAGCAATGAACGTGTTAGAAACTGCTTGCGATGCAGACTGATTGAGTGTGATATGAGTGGAAACTGTTTTCTGAATTGGCTTAGTGATGGTTTCATGCCACAGTCTATATTACCGATGTTTAAGGACGAGCATAATTATAATATTGCCATGTATTTATTAAAAAGTTTAATGTATTCATGTTGACATGATATGTACTATAGGAATTAAAACCCCTGTAGAATTCCAGTTATAAGAGTGCTCTGAGGACAGTGACAGCCTAGTCTGAAATTCAGGAGTTCCTTGGCATGCCTGGTCTTGGGCTGCGTGCAGGCCCCCATGAAGTGGCTCAGCTCAGCGTGGCCGTGCCACCGCTGACGCTGTGGGCTCAGATTTCTGCAGCTGTTCTGCTCCTGCCAGTCCAGTGATCCCATGGCCCTGCCTGTTGAGGATTCCTAATCTTGTAACGTGTCTGAATTGTGATACTAATGTGCTGCTGTTTCTCCTAAGTCATCTTTCTAAGTGAAGTTTTACTGCCAAGAGAGCTCGGGTATCTTTTAAAATTACTCATATACTTTGTGATTTTTATTTTTTTTTTTAGGCTATGATTGGATCTTTATATTTGGATATTGTTTTAACTCACTGTTTGGTCACAGAGGCTGTCAAAAAGAAGTAGGTTTGAGCTTAGCTAGGAAAAGTATTTTGCTATGTTTCAGAGTAATGATCCTATTTTATGGCAGTTTTTCAGACTTTACTCCACCCTGTTGAAGTTTTCAATTAAGTATTTGTATTAAGAGTCAGACTATACTCAATTATAGAAGAAAAATCTATATAAGTTCTAGAGTTTTCCATGTATATAATAAATCTTAATTACATTTGTCACTCCACTGACATGTATAGTTCTTGCTGTTATTTTTCTAATTAAAGATTAATGATGAAAAACTACACCCATATCTCTGTACTGCATTTTGCAAGATACTTTGTTAGATTTTCTGCTGTACTGATGCTCTTTTTGTAGCTTTTTGCTAACTTACTGAGTGTAGCACTGCTGATGAAAAGTCATGGGGAGAAAAACCCTGATAAAGTAGTAGAAATAAATAAGTTTTTTAAACTCTTTTGCAATCAGTGAGAAATTTAGCTAAAAATTAGGGACTAAATTTTTTCCAGTTGAAAAATGCCTCTTTCTGAGTAAAACTTCTCTGAAATTCATTCAGTGGGAATAACAGTACTTGGGTGTAGGTTTTTTGTTTGTTAATTTGTTTGGTTTTTGTTTTTTGGGGCTTCTTTTTTTCTTTTTTCAACAGTAGGTTTTCTGTGACAGATGGCTCTGAATACAAAAATACTTCAGGGCCTTCATAAAGTGAATTAATTCTGACTATATTCCCATCTTTAGGAAGAGATTACAATGAATATGTTGCCAGTACCTATGCATTATTTAATCTTCCTTAGTGTGTGAGCTGTTCTGAATTATTCTTACATGAACCACACAGACCTTTCATATTTGAGACTCTATGGGTGGCCCCAGTTTACAAAGAGGGAACTTTTTTTCCAACTTTATTACTGTTATTATATTGCACATATATAAAACCAGAATTGTTTAATTAGGTGAAACCTTCTTATAGAAAATTATTGAGAAAAGCTTGGCCAAAACATTTTCCCCAGAGCTGTTGAACTTTTGTGAATTTAAGTAGATATTTAATTAGATTGTATCTAAAGAAAAAGGTAATTAGTGGTAACTAGCAAGACAAAAATGTAGAAAGATTTTAGGTGTAAAATATCTTCCTGTGATTCGAATCTTGATTGATACTGGCATAGAGTACATAACTTCTCTGAGCAGAAATACTCATGTTAACCCATAAAATGTTGAATTGTTTTGCAGCTTGGCTACCATTAGCTATAGTACGGTAAAGTCTGGTCAATTAGAGTATCATTAGAGGCATATGAGCTAGAAATATGCTTCTCTGCATAATTTCTAGCAGAGAAGGTATCTTTTAATATTTTCATACCTTTATTTTGGGCAAAAATTTGGTTTTTAAAAAACAAATTTGTTCTTTTCAAAGGTTCTGGAATATTCTGTAAAATACTGCCACAAAAGGAGTTTTAAAAATCAATGTAATTTGATTTAATGTGGTTAACTTGTAACATGGGGGACTAAATTCCGGAGCCTGAGAGTCAGGTTGGGTAGCAGTCCTTGCCCGCCTCTTGCATCTCTCAGCCTAAGACCTGAAAAGAAACCAGAGTAACTATCAGCCAGTTGAAATCACTGAACTTTGACTTCAGTCAGACTTGGCATCCCCTAGTTACAGAAACTGAACCTGGGGAACCGAGATTTGTCCCTCTTAAATCCCTCAACTAATACCGGGTCTTCCTTTTGCGGCCGTCAATTGGTTGTGTAAGTAGGGTGTAGGTGGGAGCGTGTCTGCAGGGCATCCTGCCTGCCTCCGCCTGACCCTGTCCTGTCTCTGTTCTGTTTGTAAACTTACCTGTTGCCATGGCAATGTTTGACATCACCTGTTCCATGTTGCACCTTCAGTGCAGGGTTTGGTAGGAGAGAAAGGGAGCCGAAGAGATCCAAGCTCTTGTTTTAAAACACCTTCCGTTATGACTAAGTGTGCCAAGAAATATCGAAAAGGAGCTGTCAGGTAATTGCATTTTTATATAGCAGATCTATAGAAGATCTGGAAGTTTCTCTGTGAAGTTTAAACTTATGGTTTAAATTGAGGGTCAGCAAGTTGCTTATTTTTCAATGAAATCTACCCTGCTTTTAAACCTGTAAAGTGAGAAGAATTGTTGAGACTCTTGAGCCGTGGGTAGTTTACAGACAATTCGAGCGTAGATGCCAGCAGGAAGCAGGCATCTTGGAAGGTTCAAGAGGGCTGTAGCAGCCCATGAGGCTGAAGGGACCTTCTGCCAGCACTGCATGGGACCCTGGGACTCTGCTTGTCCCTCCCTGAGAACCATCTCCAGAGCTGCCTCTCCCTGCAGTGTTCCAAAGTACTTGTTTTAGAGCTCCTGGTTATATAAGGGAGTATTTTAATACAGGGAAATAAAGAAAGGACTTTAGTTTGACAGAAACATTTATTTTCTGTCTTCTCCAAATATAAAGTAGTTTGGAATTACTTTTCCTAGCTGCCTGATATACCTCCCTGTACTGAATTATTTAAATGTGTATGTACTTCCTTTCAGACTGATGACCATGGAAATGGTTGAACAGGATGACAATGCAGTGGATTCTGTAACAGAGAGAAGTGCTGGTCACCTTCAGAATCAGCCAGGCCAAAGTCAGATTTCCTCAGGATCTGAGGTAAGTTGAAGTGTGGAAAGAATCAATGAGGTGATATTCAGAGCTGCTATGATTTTTAAGCATACATCAATTTGTATGGAATTCTCATGTTTTATAAGTCTTGCTATTAAATAGGAAAAATATAGAAAATGTATACTAGGAACTATGCCTTGAGTAGTTGAAAAAGGACTAATAAAATCAGGTCTGTTAAAAGGTAACATTTTTAGGAGCCCTTTCAGACCAGAGTGATAGGTAGACACATGGGTTTTATCCTTTCACTTTCATGAGGTAGTTGTTGCAGAGATGGGATACAGTCTTAAAAAAAATGAGGTGGCTACAAGATCAAACACATCTAAACCATTTGTGTATCTTGAAGGAGTGTTGTATAACAAAAATGTTTTCATTTCATTCAATAAAAATAAGCATGGTTCTTTCTTTGGTTCCAGTTTTTTTGTACAGAATGTGTTTCATCTAATTGCAAGTACGTTTTTAATGTGTGCTTGTTTTGTTTCATCCTTGTGTATCCAATGACAGTGTCTGGACTTCTAAATTCATACTTTACATGTTTTCTATGGTAGCTCTACATGGATTATTCTTTGGTAGTTAATGGATAAAAGATTATGTAGTAACAATTCTCAAACATTAAAAATATGTACTGAAACATTTGGCACTTGAGAGGAATAGTGTTCCTGACAGTACCAAGATATATATGTTCAGAAGAGTGTATGGACCACTTAAAAGGTTCTGCAAAAGCCCTTAGTTAAATAAAATAACTGATTTTAAATACATCTTAGAGAATTTTTTCATCATTGGAAGTTAGAAGTTATTTACTAAGATTTGATGCCATGTATTCAATATGTTAGATACTTGATTTACATTATAGATCCATTTTTAAAACGGAAAGCAATTGTTCTTCTTGTCAGACACAAAATAGACAGCAAAGTATTTGTCAACCTTTTGTTGTTGGTTTTGATACATGCAACATTGGGAATATTGCTTGTTCCATTTTTTTATTTTTTTTTCTTTAAGAATTTTATTTGGTTTGCTCTGTTGAGGACACCCCCTCATTTCTTCTTTAGTAGTTCTGTTTTAACTTCATAGGATGATTGATGTGTAAAATCTATTGGCTTGTGCAATAGTCTCTTAAGAAGACAGCTGTGAATTCTGACACTTGGGATTTTTAATGTTGATCCAGAGACAAAGGTGTCACTAATGCTGTAGGAGAGTTTTTGCACTCCTATATTGTGCAGCGTATAACACTTTTTATGTTTGTCTACAATTGATGCTTGAGTGTAGTGTGCAAAGGTTCAGCTGTACTGGGTATGGGTCTCATACCTTCCAGTTAAAATGAGTAACTCTGAACTATTGATGAATCTCCTTTGATTAACCATAAACTCAAAACATGTCCCTCAGTTTGAAGGCTGAGGGTAACAGTCCAGAGTTGGCATCTGGAGTCCCTTCTTCTGGTGAGACGGTTCAGAGAGCTGTGCTGGACCTGTCAGGGCCGCTTGGTGCAGGTAGCTGGGGCTGCCATCCCTCTCCAGGGCTCCCAGGCAAGAGGGGTTGGTGCTGTTGTCCCTCTCCGAGGGCTCTGGGAGTGGCGAGGGCCCCGGCCCTGTGTCCATCTCCTCAGCCACTGCCTCCTGGGGCCTGCAGCCCTCACACGCCCTCTGTGCCCTCGAGCCGCTCTGCCACAGCATTTGTTGTGGTAAAATTGCCCAGACAGAACGCTGCTGACAGGCCTTGTTGACAACCTCCTTTGGCTTAAGATGAGTAGGATTTTCCTAGCCTGTGTTCCTACCTGGCTGGCGTGGAAGGTGAGGCGGGCCTGGGTGTTGAGGGGCTGGAGGCCCCTGTATGTGACATCTGACTGGCTTTGTGGCAGTGCAGATGGGAAGCTCGTGTGTTTTAGAGGAACTCGTGGCCGTGCGGCTGGTCCAGTGCCAGTGTGTTTTGACTGTTACAGAGGAGCACAGACCCCTTTCTCCCTTTTTGGCCTGTGGAGGAGTGCAGTTAAGAGAAGACAACGCTACAAGTGACTGAAATATCTTGTGCCAACTTCCAATCATCCCTCCTACTAATTCTGTTAGGCGGCAAGTGACAGAACAAGAAGACACAGTCTCCAAGCTGCATCAAGGCAAAATTAGGTTGGATATTAGGAAAAAGTTTTTAACAGAAAGAGTGATGAAGTTCTGGAATTGTCTGCCCAGGGAGGTGGTGGTGTCACCATCCCTGGATGTGTTTAAAAAGAGTGGATGAGGCACTCAGTGCTATGGTTTGGTTGAGGTGTTAGAGCATGGGTTGGAATCGGTTGTCTTGAAGGTCTCTTCCAACCTAGTGATTCTGTGAATTTTGTTGCAAATATGCAGAAATAGGAGAAAAGAATGACTTGATTCTTACTGAGAACTGAAATGCCTGGTCACTGAAACTGAGGACTCCTTTTCAGTTATCTCCAAGGGAGTGGGGGTATGCTGGCTTTGTTTGTGTTTTTTCTAGCAAAATACTTGTTCAGCCTTAATTTTGGTCAGTCAGAAGTAAAACATTTTCACAAAATGTCTTTTAATTCGTGATTTTCTGTGTATTATCCAATAATTAATCGTGGAAGAGTCAAGCTTTTATGATTATCTAGTCTGCCCTGCCTGTGCAAGCAGGGTCAGCTAGAACTGTGTCTGCCTGGATTGTAAATATCTCCAAGGATGGAGTCTCTAGAACCTCCCTGGGCAACTGTACCAGCAGGTGACTGCCCTTCCAGTAAAACAGTGGGAGTTTTTATGTCCAGATGGAATGTAATGCTTTTTAATGTGCTTGATATTTAATTTAATTATTACTTTGGCCAGGAAGTGACTAGCAAAATGCTGAGGGATACAACTACATAGGCCGTGGGCACCTTTTTTTTTCTTCTTATTGGGGAGGGCAGCCGACTTATTTTCCCCTCCTCTTTAGGCTTTTAAAGGAAATACCTGCTATTTAATTTTAAAAGGATGGACCCGATACTCCATGAGATGATAATCTCTAGAGGGCAGAGATCGTTTTTGTGCTGAAACATTTTTAATGGGTCCCCTGTAGGGAGGGAGAGGAGACATTAAGAATGTGTGGGCTGGAGCACTATAGCGTGATGGGATAACCTGCAAAGAAGGGCCTATTATGCATTATTTGTAGGGAAAAAAATAGTGTTTGCATTTTTTTCTTAGCTTGTGTCAGATACTGCTACATTCTCCTGCAAATTTTTGGTGCTGAAAGTAAAATTACTTTTTCTACTAAAGCAAAAATGAGTAAATTTGAAACTAGCAAAGACAAGATGTACTTTTTGACAGTTAAATGGCTGTTTTTAATAAGATTTCCTACTATATAATCAGTTTATAGTTGCATTTCTTGCATCCTTCGCTTTTAGCCAGTTGATGAATTGACATGGTAATATTTTGGTAATCCAGCCATCAGAATAAATAGGTAAGGAAGTAAAATTATTAGTGGCTGTCTTTAGAAGCTGTTGAAAATGTGCAGAACACCTGTACAAAAGCTTGATGTCTTTAAAGGAAGAGCAGAGGTGTGAGATGGAAAATTTCTCAACCTATTTTGAGATGAACTCCATGGGTTGTCTCACATGCGTAGATCATCTGTTGCTACATACAGAGCTGTACTTAAGAGGAAGTTAATTTGTATTGGAATATTCTGATAGTGTTGGTGATAGTCAAACTTACATCTTGGAAGACTTATGTCTGCAATGGTATTCAAAGAGAAATTAGATGTTCCTTTTGCAGGATTTCTAGAAGCCGTACTGCATTCGGTGTTGCTCTGTGCTCAGCTACACTAAATATAGCTATAAAAATGTAAGATTGATATATTTCAGCCTTTCTCAGATTTGATAAAGACACTTTCAGTCGTGTTTTCTTTCTTCTTTAGTTAATCCTACATCTTGATGGGTTCGTCTTTGATTCACTTTTTGTTAACCTTGTCATGTTGTCTGTCAGTAGGGCTGTCTGCTGACCTTGTCTGAGATACCATCTGTTGGCCTCTTGGTGCTGGCCCTGAATTAGACATATGTCAGGATTTACGATGTGAGAACTGCTGTCAGAGAGCACAGGGAGATTTTCAGGGAGATTTTCAGAGCCTGGAGTGCTTAGCTATGCAAGCTGGGGCTGTTCAAGTTAACGCTTTGGAGGGGCTGTCCTTGTGGGCTCTTGGCATCAAACAGTGTTCAATCTTGCTCCCTAGAGATTGAGACCTGTAGGAGTTTGCTAGGCTGTTTTAAATAAGGCCCTAAAACCAGCCTGCCAAATGCAAATGCTGGCCATTTAGCAGAGTTGATGTTAAAGGATTATAAATGTGCAGCTATATCACCATTCTGTGCTTCCTTGAAGCATATGGTGGCACAAAATGTCTGGAGTCAGCCTAACCTTATTTTCCTTAAAAGTAGGTGCTTCTATTTTGAATTAGTATCTTTTGAATTGCTGAAAAAACCAACTCTGTCTCCAGAAACATCTGCACCCAGCTTTTCCTCATAGAGGCTACTCGGTGCCCAAGTTTGGTGGGTCCTTTCCTCTTTTGTTAGGTGAATCCAGTGTGCATTTGCTTTGACTTTTCCAGAACTACTTTGCACTTTACTTCTAGAGTCCTGTGGAAGTTTTCTTGTAGCTTCTCTGCTCCTTTCAGGGTTGGGATTAATGAGCGAGATGGCATTCTTGTTCAGACTAAGATGTTTATTAGTTCTTATATGTACTACAGTCTCACAGAATGTGACTTCTACAGCACATCAAGCTAGCAAACTAAAAATGGAGCTCAAGGTCTCTCTCCACAAGGTCTTTTAAGGGTAATCTAGCCAATTATGAAATGCCAGCTAAATTATTTTTACTTTTAACCCAGTAACCACCTGTGGCCTGCATTGCTGACTTTTTCACCCAATCACACAATATCACCCAAACCCATGAAGAGGAAGGTGAAGAAGGACAGGCCAACACCTAAAATCTCCGTCTTGCTTTATATATATTACTGTATCCCAAAACCTTAAACTCTCAAGTTTCCCACCATGTGATATTACACACTTCTATTCAAACTCCACACCCATAATCCCGGTTCCATCACTCAGTTTTGGAAGCCTTCTCCACAGCCTCAGGTTAAATGCAGTGCTCTCCTGGGGGGTCTGTGCCTGTCAGCACAACAAGTCTGAAATTCTCTGTCCCTGTGGTTCCAACAGAGTCATTTTAGTGTTTGGAGTCCACAGCAGGGGCAGAAATCAGACAGGCCTGTGTCCTGTGTTCTTCTTTTGGCAGTGTTGAAGGTATGAGGGGTTGAATGTAACATCTCTAGTACTTGGCAGGGAAAGGATATCTGCCAGTTACAGGATCCCCAGGATAACTGTTCAGATGGACCATATATCTTGAAGTTAGAGAAATCATTTCCTCTTTCTCTGCCAGAGTGTATGCCTCAGTAGGGAGGTAGTAGCTGATCATTCCTGCTGGCTGCTTTTCTCACTCCACCTAGAAGAGGGAGCACTTGCATTTCCAAATACCTGAAATCCATACTGCTGTATGGATTGTATAGTTGATATTTGTTGAAGCTACTGGGTGTTGCACGCCTAGGAGCATAGAACCCATAGAATGTGTTAGGCTTCCCCTCAGCCTCTGTGTTCCTGAGTTGCTTCTGTGGATTGTTTTCAGTTCCTGTGCCAGACAGTCCTTGAAGTGATGATGTTAAAGGTAGCATTGCTCATCACTGATGTCAGAAATTTCTTTGCCAAGTCTGTTTTGGTGAGGATTTACGCAGGATAGCATGAAAATGGTCTAGTATTTCAATTGGTACAGGAGTATCAGCTTGAAAACTGCAAAGGGAAGTCTGAATCAAAACTCCAACAAGAATATCCAATATCTATAAAAGTGATGCAGAAAATGAACCTTGAAAATTTTATAATGCTACGTTCTTCTCTTCCCTGAGCACTTATCCCCCTTCATTTAATTTCTTACCTGAATTAATAGGAGTCAAACATTTTCTCCTGTTGTATTGTAACCTTTAGTCCAAAAGAGTATTAGCTGACTGGGGTTTTCTTTTTTTGTTTGTTTGTTTGTGTTTGTTTTTCTGTGGGGTTATACTGAATAAGCAGCTTTTAAATGAATGTAGTTTCTTAATCGCAAGTACTGGATTATTTCCTGATTATGTGTTACTGACCCATTGTGTACCAAAAAGAAAATTTTTTAACTGTTCCCTTTTTACTATTTTATGGCTGTTGTACTCAGAAAGTTCTTTCTGATCCACTGAGTATTGTATCAAATTGCAATTCTCACGAAGAGAGCAATAAATGGAAAGATTTGGTGAAATTGTCTTTATAATGTTTTGAAAAGTTAGCATGCTTTGTAAACTTTTAGGCTGCTCTGATTGCTCCTTGAAGCTTAGGTTTAGGAGTAAGCTTTGCCACAAAATGGATCATACTCTTCAGATCTTTGAGTCTTTCTCGCATTGAGAGCTTAATCTCAAATATCTATTTTGGATAATGTCTTGTACTACTAATATTTGTTGAATAGGTTGGGAAGAGGGTTTGTACGTTTTATTTCCCTGTTACCATTTCATGCCATTTAAGGAATGAATGAAGGAACTCATTTCAGGGTTAAAAATGCCCTCAATTGTTCTGTTTTCTGAAAAGCCGTTCAGTTTCCTATAACATTGAACAATTACATAGTGAATGTTGACAAGATCCTGTCTTTGTTTCCTAGAAACATTGTTTCTTCGAGGTAATTTGAACCAACACCGGGACTTTTTCATTGCAGTGCATCTTAATAGTAGTTAAAATTTTTCACTTGCTTCTATAAGGGATTATTTCCTTGACAAGCAATATTTTATGGGTCAGAAATGAAATCTGCTTTTATATCTGGATTTAAAAAAAAAAAAACACTTCAGTATAACTACATAAAAAATTAAAAAGTTTCTTTAACTGTTTGGGTTTTTTAAAAATATTCAGCATTCTTCCTGTTTTTCTTCTTATTCTCATCTCATTTTACATTTACTGCTCATGCCAGATACCTTTGGAGCTGAGAACAAAGCTAGAAGGAAATAATAACAGAATTTTATATTTGAGTTTGAGTTTATCATTGAATGTGCACAATATAGAAATAAGACTTTTCGATGCAGTTTAATGGAAAAACAGTATTTCTTTTTGTTATGTAGTCTATGTTTGCCATTGTCTTCCTTTTCTGAGTTTAGAGATGTTTCATCACACGAGTTGAGATCAATTGTAGTGTTTTCCTTTTGCATCACTTCTTGTTTCTGTTAATAGATGTAACAGCAACAGCAGAAATATTAAACTATTTCTTAGCCCATGGGTGTTAAGTTGTTTCTCAACCCATTCGTCCTCAGCACTGAGGGGTGGGAGCCACAGGCTGAGGAAAGCTGTTCTATGGCTGTGCTAGGCTAAGAGGATGTTCAGCTGTTCATTATTTTTGTTGTTGTTTTGAAGCACTGATATATATAATTGTGTATATAACAGGAGTCTGTTAAACTAAATCAGTTTACAAATCCTTGTATGGCTTTATTTCACAGGATGATTTTTTTTAAAAATCTTTTTGCTATCTGAAGAATTCTCATGTCTCTTGAGACATCCATCCAAAAAGCATAATTTCTTACCTAATAAGCAAACCAAAGCTAAAGCAATTTCAGGTTGTTGTTTTTTTTTTTTCCCTAAGAACATTGTGCCCTTTTATGTTATTGCAGTGACCTTCCACTCGAGTGAACATGCATGGGTTTTGTTACCTTTCTGGAGGTTCTTCCTAACCTTCATGATAGCAACAACAAATCTGGTGTGCGATGGCTGAGGGTTGAGGTTTTTTTGATTAAAAAGAAAATACAACGTCTCTGGAGGGAAAAAGCCAAATAAATTGCAGTTTGTTAGGGTACAGTTTAAAGCTTTCCGGACCATTTGGAAAGGTACATGTAAAATAAATATTTTAATAGTAAAACTAATTTATTTTTGTGTGTGATAGTTATATACATCTAAGCTATTTTAGATTTGACGATAAAATTAGTTTGTTTTAGCTATCAATTCTAAAAGCATTTGCTGAAGTCTTAAGGCATATTACTTAAACATGATGATTGTAATTTTTGCAGGTTTCTGTAGCTGCTCCCAGTGCTGGAAGAGGATCTCCAGCTGTAACTCTAGTGCAGTTGCCTTCTGGTCAAACTGTTCATGTCCAGGGTGTCATTCAAGCCACACAGCCCTCAGTCATTCAGTCAGCACACATGCAAGCTGTTCAGGTTAGCTTTTTTATTGTTACATTTTCATGAATATTTGGTATCTCATAATTCTTTCCCCAACCCATCTTCAGTTTCTCTTCATTTCAACCAGTGCTGCAAGATTTACTCAGATGGCACAGGAAACAGCAGGGGGGAAGGTGGCAATCATCCAACCAGCAGCAGCAGCTCTACAAGCATTGTGTAGCATTTCCTTAATGCTTCCTGTTTATCTTATAAGAAATTGTCTTGGAACTTGTGTCTGAATTTACGCAATAGCGAATTTGTATCACAACATGGCCTTACTTCAGTGTATCCTGCAGTTTTTCCATTTTGTTAAATTCTATGAACATAACATTTCTAATGAGACTATAAACTTATAAATTCTCAAATATCACCTGTTTTATTATTGGAAAGGGTCTGGACATGGTAGAAGTAAATATCAAGTGATTCCTTGTTTTTAGGCCCTACACATCCCGCTGAGCATTTTGTATTGCTTTTTGTGGATGTGGATATGTAGATACCAAAAATATGGGCAGCCTTAAAGCAAGCATTTATGTAGCAAATGTTCACATGTTTAAAGTTGCTGGAACTAGAAAACAGGGATCAGTGCAAAATGTGTAAGACTTTTCAGTGTTTTTAAAAACTAGAAAAGGCAAGAGACAATTAATTTGCTGCTTTGAAAATTGCTAGGCCTCTCATTGGTGTTCTTGTAGCTAGGAAAGCCTCTGCTCTAGTTTTATTAAAATCTGTTTGGGAAATGTCAGCTGAATTGCTGTTTGCAGATAGAATTGATATTTCTGGTAAGAGAGGTGATGCACCTCTCCCTATTATGAGGGAAGGGTTTTACCTGTGGCCGTTGCAACATGTTAAGAAAAGGCCACAGGTTGTCAGTCTTGAGAAGCCATCTTTAATGTTAGAGGTTTCTTAGTAACTTTCTAGTATAATAAATAAAAAGACATATATGATTTATATTAGAGAAAAAGAATATAATGATCAGATAATGAATATTTTATTGTGGAGGAGTAGGTGCAGATGATGGGACCTTGATATCTGGATTTAAAAAAAAAAAATCAGGTTGTTGGCAGTAGATGTCAATTCTTGATCAAATAGAGGTCAGAACAGAGTACTCTAAGTAAATTATTTATTTTTCATTGGAATTTTTTCTAACTGTAATTTTCCTGAGAAACCTTTATTCAATAAGCAGATTAGTAATTCCCAGTTTCTGTCACTGCTTTTCTTTAAGTTAGTGTAGTCAGAGCATACATGCAAAGATAGAGGATTTCTTTCAAAGCTCAGGAGAAGTTTTTCAGGAATCTCTTGCCAGCTGCTGCTGTGTCATCTTAGAGGAGTGGAAATCAATTGTTTGTTGCATTGAGTGAATTCTGACTGCCCACCTTTTCCCAAAGCAGTAGAAACAGGGAAGTTTTGTCCCAATACTGACTAGTTAGTTCCAGGATTTTGCTTTGATTTCATCTGGATAAGAAAGGACTTGAAGATGCTGTAGAAGACTCCATCAGAGAGGGTGTTCAGCCCTTCTGTGATCCTTCTCAGTACACTGTCCTGCCGCCTGGCATTTCCTCTGGATCATTTGCTTTTAACTTTCTACCTTCTCTCTGTGAGACAGTGGGAATTTGGGAAATTATATCAGTTTAAAAAAGAAATAAAGAAGTGTGCTGAAGGTTGGTGTTGAAACTTGCATGACCTCTCCCTCAAATGTCTGCTATTTTCAACCGGAAAGTGCTCAAAAGTTTTTCTCATAATGCTGTTGTTTCTTAGATGAAAAAATACATTTATAGCATTCCTTATTGTTTTGATAAATGTTGTTTTATTTGTAGAAAGATTTATATTGTCACTTGACATACTGCTTGCTCCCCCTTGTAATGTATCAGGTCTTGGAAAGACTTTACATGAGTTTGAAGTTTAATTTTTTCAAATGTAGATGAAGTTGAAATCTGAACGATGTCCAGGAAAAAATTTCAATGGTTTGTGTGTTAACATTATTGACATGATCATTTACCATTAGAGTGATCTGAAGTGTTCATTTCTCTGTTATGATGAAAATGAAAGCTTTTGAAATTTTTTGCAAAAAATGCAAAATCCTCTTCCACATTGTGGTGGCTTGACACTGGCCAAATGCGGGGCACCCACGAAAGGTGTTCACTCACCCTCCCCTGCTACAGCTGGGCAGAGGAGAACAATTTAACAAAGGGGTAATGAGTTGAGATAAGTGCCAGGAGAAAACACTCCAAGAGCAAAACAGGCTCAACTTAAAGATATAAAGCTATTTATTACTTTATTACTAACAAAATTTATTACTAATCTGAGGAGATAATACTTCTCTTCATAATGAGAAGTAAAATAAGCCCTTAAAAACACCTTTTTTCTCCCAACCCCTCCCTCCTTCCCACTGATAGTGCAGGGAGACAAAGGTTGGGGGTTTTGGTCACCCAAGGTTTTTCTCTGCTGCTCAGGAGGAGAAGTTGTTCCCCCCTGAGACAGTGCTGTCCCTGCCATGAGAGACAGTTCTCTGCTAATTGCTCTAGTGTGGCTCCAATCTCTTGAGCAGCAGTCCTCCCAAAACTGCTGCAATGTGAGTCCCTCCCACGAGCAAACAGTCCTTCCAAAAGTGCTGTGGCATGGGTCACTCTTCCATGGGGTCCAGTGCCCCAAGGACAGGCTGCTCCAACTTGGGAGCAAGACCTGTCTCTCCATGGGTCTCCCACTGGACCAGAGCCTCCTCCAGGCTTCTACCCCCTTTGGTGTGGGCATCTTCCCCATGGGCTGTGGGTGGATCTCTGCATCCCCCATGGATCCCTTCACCATGGCCTGCAGAGGAACCTCAGCTCCAGTGTCTGGAGCACCTCCTGTCTTCCTTCTCCACTGACCTTGGTGTCTCCGTGTTGGTTCCCTCATATGTTCTCACCTCCTCCTATTTTCAGGCCGGAATTGAAACTGTGCCCCCAACTTTTGATTTCTTCCTAAATATGTTAACGCTGAGGTGTTGCCACCGTCTCTGATTGGCCCAGGCTTGGCCAGTGGCACATCCATCCTCAGAGCCATCAGGGATTGGCTCTGCTGGACATCATGGAACCTTCTAGTGGCTTCTTAGAGAAGCCACCTCTGCAGCTCCTCTGCTACCAAAACTCAGGCTGTGGAAAACCAACACACACATTAAAATGTTTAAATCATCTTGTGATTTCCTTACCTTCTTCCTAAAGTGTGACTGTGTCCAACTTCTTCAGCCATCTTCACAAAGTAGGGGGTCTACTGGGTAGCTGTTAGGGGAATGTGACAATTTAAAGACAGCTGAGGTCTTGTTTTCAGGCTTATTTGTCCTGGGACAAGAAGATTATTTATAAACTCCCATGCCCCAGCAGAATGAAAATTCTGTTTGGAGTTAGGATACCCAGGCTCTTTCTTGGCTGTGCAATACTATCTTACTTTTGAAGGATTATGCCAGAGGCTTGGAGGTCGATCCATAAGAAGGTTGCTGAAGGCATATTGGGAGGGAAATGTCTTTCAGGAACTCTCTGTTGCTTGGCATTGGTCTCTCCTGCAAAATGAAGAATACTAAGTTTTTGAAGTTCCTGTATCTCTGCAGTCAGCTCTGATGTCTGGATTGGAGCAATACTTCTGTACACAGTTAAGAGTAACTCTCACTTGCCTAGGTGGCAGACATAGAGTTCTAATGATGTTTGTTGCATATTATGTAGCAAAATGAGGCTACATTAAATATTTTTATACAGAAGTGTAGTGTAACAAAATGAACAAGTGAAGAGACAATTTCATTCTGCAATAAGCTGTAGTTCCTTCAAGGTGTAGTTCTACAGGTTTGAGTTGAGGTGAATCCAGGACTATAAATTTCCAGAACCTTCCAGACAGTAATTTTCTATTGAGGTTAGGCAGATTTTGTTTCCAGTACCAAACACTGAGGACTGAAAGATGCATTAATTCTAGAGCTCTTCCTTTATATTCCCTGTGCTTCCACTGCAGCTGGTTTAAACACCAGAAGTCTTCTGGCCTCTTACATCATGTTTGTTCAGTGTTGGTTTTAACAAAGTGCTTAATCTGAGACTGCAGTCTGGTCTGTCTTCCTGTGAAAGGATTTTCACACTGTTTGAGTTTGGAAAGCTCAACACAGCAATAGTTCTGAGTAATTAAAATAAAATTATAAAAAAAAAAAAAAAAGCCTTTTCCTTGTTCAATAATGACTTTCAGTTTGGTGTAGTAAGATAGGTGCTGGTCAAGAGTGTGATTCATCCCTAGGCCTTAATGTTGTCTGGGGTAATTTTAGCAGAAGAATATATGAAAATACTAAAGGTCTCAGAAAATTAGATATTGTGGACTTCTCAGGCATTTCCAAAAGTCATACACATTGCTAAGCAATGTCTTTGTATTTATGATGTGTAAGTCTAATAAATGTGTATATTTAAATAAAGTTATTTTTAAATAGCTTTGGTGTGGTTTGAATAATTTTTTTATAGTATACTATTATTTAAGGCACATTAGCACAGTATTCTGTATTTTAAATGTTTGACCTCACCTTAAGAACTAATTAAATTGTATCATATTTTTATATTAAAGAAATCTGTTTCAAATACTTTTTGTGAGTGTGATTCACAAAAAAATAACTTGGATTATATTGACTTTTTCCTTTTTCAATTGGAAGATGTTATCTGAGTGGCTATGCCTGAGTAACCTGAGAATTTGCTATTTGCATTTGGAAAAAGTCCAAAATCACATGATTAGAGATAAATAAGTCAACAAACTTCCCATATGTAAACATGGAAGGAAATTTAAAAATTGTTTTACTCTGCTGCTGTTTTGGGTTTTTTTTTTTAAACGAAGTTATGAATTTCAGGAACTTTGCTATTACAGGTAGCATCGATTGCAGATGAAGCTGCACAATCAGAAGTGATAATTGATTCTCAAAAACGTAGGGAAATACTTTCAAGGAGGCCTTCATACCGGTAAGGACTTCTAATTTTGGTTTTGCTGGTTTTAAAGGCAGCTTATTTATTACAGCAAAACTGTCTGATAAGCATCAGTTATTTGATTTTCTTATGGCTATGGATTTTCAAGTACATAAAATCGCTTACATTCTTTTTTTAGAAAAATTTTGAATGAGCTGTCATCAGATGCTCCTGCAGTAGCGAAGATTGAAGAAGAAGAGAAGTCAGAAGATGAAGGAACGCCTTCTGGTATTTCTGCAACGGCCATGCCAACCAGCCTGTACCATACTAACACAGGGCAATACCGTAGGTTTGCAAATGTACTATGTGATGATGCAGAACACACATAGCACAGCTTTGTTCCTACAAAACTCTCTTTGTTTCTATAATGCACTAGGGACTTTTGATTCAGATGAAGAAGAATAAGACATTCTGTATTTCTAAGTAATTATTATTATTTTTTTCTAACATGGGGATTATAGACTTTCAGTCTCTTTCTTGTATGATTTGTTGGCTGCTGGATTCTAGTCCTTCTAGAGCTATGCATTAAAATGTGGGAGTGAGGCTCTGCTGAAAAGAAAAATATTGACACTTTTATGTGAATGTCTAATGATACAAATCATTGCAGTTTCAAATTCTCGTGATTGGCTATGTATTAGTGCTAATCATTATATGAAATGGCAAGTGGAGTTTGTTGAAATGTAAGGTTGAAGTATGAATTTACTTGTTTACTTGTTAAGTTTAAATTTTCTTTCTTAAAAGAACTATGTCTTTTTCTCACCAGTTTTTAAGTATCTACACTGTCACCACAGAATTAACCTAAATCATGGTTTCCAACATTTGATACATCATCTAAATGCAAGTTAAAAGTTACATTCACAGATTTGCTTTTGGATATTTTTATTTCTGTATTTTTATTTATATATATATATATATATAAACATAATAGATAATCAGTTATTAGTTTGGATAACTTTATAATAACATTTCTTTTTAAAATTATGTATTTTATAAAGCTTTACTCGTACAGTTTAGAGGGGTTTTTCATGACTTCATAAGTAGAGACACTAAAGTGCAGGTGTTTTTCCTTTGCTATAATGACAGGAAGATTGCATAAAAAATATTGTGGAGGCTTTTTCCTGAAATGAGAAAACAGAGGAAGTCTACTAAAACACTCCAGTGGCATATAAAAGAGGATAGAATGGCTCTAGTTGTGTTCTACTCACCCTTAGAATTCTTCATTTATATTTAATTTATGCAAATAAACTAATTATTAATGGTGAGAAGATAGAATTTGCCTGTAGTATTATCCTTTCAGCATAGAAAGTTACTTTGCTTGTGCCCCTAGGCTGCTTTTCTTGCCCTTTCTGTAAGCTATAGACATAAATAAATGTTTGCTGAGTGATCTCCAGCATCTGAAGTATTCTTTTCTGTAGAAAAGAATATGATCATCCTAGATTACAACTATCCAGTACAGAATCTGGCATGTATTTTTGTATTCTAAGAAAAATGAAACATTTTTTCTTCAATTTTTGAATTGTATTTTTGATTTTTCTTAGGTTTAATTAACAATATATACATATACATATGTATATATGTATGTATGTATATGTATATATGTATATAGATATATTTGCCATTTCAAGGCTTAAAAAACGGTGTTATAATGTCTGTGTATTATCTAGTGAGCCTGTAAACCTATTGTATTTCCAAGAAATTTTACAGCTTAGGTTTCTTAATTGTAGCTTCCTCTGGGAAGCCAGAGTTGTACTTTGACTGCCATGTCTTGCAGGAGGTGATTCTTAGGGGAATATATTTTCATTTGAACAAACCTATAAACAATAGTGATAGGGAAGTGTTTAAGTGAATAAAAAAGTTCAAAGATTTTGCTTTCTTGTTCAGTCATTTACTTCTGAAAATTAAGGAAGAGAGAACATCACTGACAATGTGAGAAGAGAATCTACAAAAATTTAATTAAATCTCGCATGTCTTAATTTAAACTTGGCTAAAAGCCAAGCTTGGGAGATTTCTGTTCTTTGTTGCTTTTTCTTTGAGTAAGTTATAGTTTTAGCTGTATAATTAAGTTCTTATCATAATGGAGCATTGCTTCAAAATGCAATGTCAGCCTTCATGGACTCTTGGTTTTGGCTCAAAAACTTTCTTTTGAGAACTTTTTCTTCTTGGAAATAGTTTTTCTTGCTGAATTTATTAGTTCATTAATGTGATTTTTGTAAGTTAAAACATCTTTTGCCTCAGCAAAATCTGTGTATATCAATTGTGGTTAGGGCAGGTGACAGCAAGGATGGTAATTTCCTTGAAATAAAGGGGGTCTTAATTTGGAACTTACTGAAGAGAGCTTGACTGTCAACCCCTAATCTTTACATGTGTGAAGCACAGATCTGAAGCATTTCTGAGCCCTCCTGTTGGCTGCCTGTGATCCTCAGGAACTGCTGTTAGCTAAAACCAGGAACACTGAGTGGGAATGTAGCGATTCCAGTGTTGATTTTAGACTGGATGTGATGCAGAGGGTCACTCCCTGTGCCTCCTTCGTCTTTAGGCCTCCTGTCAATAGCTCTGTGCTCTCCTGCCTGTCATTACCATGCCTGAGGACTCCTCTCTCCCTGGCCAGCACGGGCTGCCCATGTTCTCCTGTGCAGGCACCCAGCAGTTCATGCATTCAGCTTGTGCAGTGTCCGTGGCAATGAGGAACTGGCCTTGCCGTGTCACTCTGGCCATCTGTACTGTGCCCTGGTTTCAAAGAGGTGTTACAATATTACATTTGCTGGTTCCTTTTTTTTCTCTCTACAGTTCGCTCTATGCCTGCAAAGGAAAGGCATTTTTCAGTTGAAAAGATCATTTTGGCTGTGTGTTTATGTCTGGATGTCTGGAATGACTCTTTTTGGAAGAACTTGATAGGTCAATTTTTCTGGAAAACAAATGTTTTTTTGACTATTAGCAGCATTGATGGCTGTTCTCTGCTTGCTTTTCACCAGCCAAAATGGTATGTTGCCATGGTTTCCAAATATCTTTTTCCTTGGAGCTTCTTGGCTTTGGCTTATGGAAGCAGGCAGACTGACATGACCAGATAAAATGTCTTTGCCAGCTACCTCCATCAACATATGTGTGATCTTTCTGTCAGGGAAATGGGTAGTTTTGCACAAGGTGCTGTCTAGTGTAGGAGCCTTGTATTCTCATCTGACTACACACTTATTCTGTTGGCTGTAATTCTGTCATGTTGGTTGTTTAATACTGAAAAAAAAATTAGTTCCTCAACTGCAGTAGTGGTCTAATGTACAAGAGTTGTTGGAGTGTGTGAATTAGCCTCTCAATCCCTCTGCCTCCTTGTGCATACCATGATGATCTGCATGAAAATAATGCAAGGGGAATGAAAATTATTAGATCTTTTGCTATCTGTTTGGGTTACTTGCTGTCTTAGAACAGACTTTTACCAATTGAAAAATTAAGAAATCTTTTGGGAAATACTAACTTTAGTTCCATTTCTAGTTTTGGAAGGGAAGAAGATCTGGGGTTTTTTCTGGATTAGAGCTGATGATCAGAGTGGTATTAGTACTGTCTTCACTTCTAGATGGAAGAGAAGATGCCACTTGCATCCATCCACCTGTGTGACTTTGAGCCACAGAGACTGTCCAGAAAAGTCCTGTACTCATCACTAAAGGCCTAGTTTGAAAACTACAGGGTTTTGTGAAAACTGCAGCAGGGCTCCAGCACAACAAAGTTTGTGCAGTGATTAAGATCAGAACAGTGAATGGGGAGACGGGCAGTCTGTTCTGGGAATATGGCAGGAATCAATCCTCTAAGGGAGGCAGTTACTGGAGTTAATTCACTTTTGTTTATAAAGTACTGGATTGGGATCTGAATGAATAATTGCAGGACAGCTGCAACATAATTGTTTAACCAGGTTCACAGTGGAGTCAAGAGCTTTGTATCAATCTGTATTAGTCTTTTACTGCTTAGGAAGCCAAACTGGCTGGGCTTTATGTGGTATGGTTCTGTGATGGTGTAGATGTGCCATCGCTGGTGCTAACCCTGAGAGGCAGAATTTGGCTTTTTATAACTTCTCTGGGAGGTAGAGTTGACAAATCTTGTTGCTCTTTTTCTGGACTTTGTGAAGAGTAGAGGATACAATACTTTTCTTGCTTCTCTCTCTTTTGTCCTGCCCTAAAATGCCTCCTGCTTTGGAGGCCAGACTGAAACATCTTGCACTTTATACCCTGCTACACTCTTCCCTTTCTCCTCAATGCTTTGCAGAACTTGTGTGCAGCACCCAATTCCTATGTTACATATTCCTCATTCCAAGGGCAGGACTGGAGGTCCATGCTGAATCCTGTTTCAGTATTGCAGATAAGGCTCTGAACTTTATTCAGCATGAGAGGAATTCCATGTTTTCCCTGAAATAAGCTAATGCAGCTGTTGGGATTTGGCAATCTCAGTCTCTTTCAAGTGTTTATATTTGAAGTTGAGCTTTTGAGATAACCTGCTGTTGTCAAAACAGAACATTTGAAATCAGCAATCTCTAAAATTCACATAGGTATCTAACAAATCCTGTGTTGAGATAAGCAGAGCTGCACCTTCAAGAATGACATCAAATACTGTAATCTGACAATGAATTCAGAGGAGTTGGCAAGCCTGAATCTTTTTTTATGTTTGACTTTTGTAACATCTCAGATTGCTTTAAATACATTGTTCATAGTTTAAATATCTTCTGGGGGAGAAAGGAGTTTTTACTCCTTGGGAATTGGATTCTCAGCTAAAAGTTTTAGGGCTGTTTTAATTAACATAGGAGATGTGCATTTGGCTGATAAATCACTTGATAGATAAAGAATTGGCTCAAAGAGCTCCTGTCAATATCTTGATGTTCAGATAGAGGCCAGTGAAGACTGGTATCCTTCAGAGATCCAGTTTGGGGCCATTATTATTTACTATCTTTGGCTGGAGATGTGGAAGGTGGGGTTGAATGCACCTTCAGCAAGTTTGCAGGTGACACCAGGCTAAATACTGCAGTTGATACCCAAAGCTCAATAAAGAGAAGGGATCCCATCCGAAGGGACTGTGACAGGGTAGAGAGGTGGATCCATGCAAACTTCATTATAAGGCCAAGTATAGGGTCCCATGTATGGGTTGTAGCAATCCTAAATGTGGGCACAGGCTGGGCAATGAGTGGATTGAGAGGACTTGGATGTGCTGGTGGCTGAAACACTGAGTATGAGCTGGCAGTGTTTGCTTGCAGCCCAGAAAGCCAACCAGATCTTAGGCTGCATCCCAGAGCAGTGTGGGCAGCAGATCGAGGGAGGGGATTCTGCCTCTCTGCTCTGCTGAGACCCCACCCCAGCTGGAGTGCTGCACCCAGCTCTGAGTTTGCAGCACAAGACAGACATGGACTTGCTTGAACAGATGTAGAGGAGGGCCATGGAGATTACCAGGGGCTGGAGGCCTTGCGTATAAAGACAGGTTGACAGGTTTTGGATTGATTATCCTGGAGAAAAGGAGGCTCTATAGGGAGACTTTGCAGTAGCCTTCCAGTACTTAAAGGGAGCCTACAGAAAAGATAAAGACTTTTTATCATGAAGTGTAGTGATAGGATGAGGGCAACAGCTTTAAACAGAGAGGATAGACTTCGTTGAGATATTAGGATGAGATCTTCACTTTGAGGGCGGCGAGGCAGTGGAACAGGCTGCCCAGAGAAGTTGTGGATTCCCCATCCCTGGAAATGTTCAAGGCCAGGTTGGATGGGGAGGCTCTGAGCAACCGATCTAGTGGAATGTGTCTCTGCCCATTACAGGGGAGTTAGAACTAGATGACCTTGAAGGTCCCTTCCAAATCAAGCCATTCTGTGATTCTATGCTATTTCTGTGTCTTACAAAGGCAAGGCTAATTTCAAAAGGAATACACAATTAATAATTCTCTAGGGAATTGCATTTTTATAAATACTTGATAATGGCAAGAATGCAGTATGACTTTTCGTAGTGGGGAAAGTGTATTTGTTTTTTATCATATTGTTATTACATTGAGGGAGGAATCCCACTTTGTTCTGTTTCTCTTTTTACATGAGTACTGGGCTCTGTGCAACTGGGTACAACCTAGTTAAATGTCATGCTAAACTTTTTCTTGCACTAAGGAAAGGATTGTTAGTGTTAGACAGCTTTCTTTTCCTTTGTCTTGATGTCCTGGTTTTTGTTTTCTGAGAGTCAATAAACAGCTTTTTTAAAGAATTAAAAAAAAAAACCCAAAAAACTTGTATGTTGTATTTAAAACAACACTTTTATATGGCTAGGAGCTACCATTTTTTTCCCCATATTTAAACTATTTTAACAGAGTTAATATTTCTGGAAACAGAGATAAGACATGTTGAAAACTGCTTTTTATCTGTTAAATGTATGGCATATACTACACAATAGGATTTATATTTGTGGAAATCAGTTATTAATATAACCTAAGTTTTTTTGTGCAATTGATCCTTAAGTATGGAGAGGACCAGGAGTCCTGTAAGACAATGTTTATTTCATGTTTTTAGCATGTGTTATATCTTTCTACTGCCTAACTTTTTTTCTTTTCTTTCTTTCTTTCTTTTTTCTGTTTAGTTACCATATCTCAAGGTGGTACAATTCAGACTGTGACAAATTCAGGAGCTCCTCAGCCAGGTGCTACCATTGTGCAATATGCAGCACAGTCATCTGATGGCACACAACAGTTTTTTGTTCCTGGAAGCCAAGTTGTTGTTCAAGGTATATTTTATTAGTCTGTTCCATTTTCTTTTTTTTTTTTTTTTTCATATTAAACAGTTTTTCTTAAAACATTTCTTATTTTGTTTTGACATTATTGCACTATTAAGTAAAATACTCTTAGCAAGATGAAAGAGACTTAGGAAGGGATTCAGGTTCTCTGCTTAGTGAGGCAGCTGTTACATGTGGTTAAAAAGAATAAAGTAGCAGTATAACATCACTTTCTCCTTTAGATTCTCTTGTCCAGATTTTGAGACATGTTTAATTGGAATAAAGGTACTCTTACTGATTGAAGTGAGATGCTCATTTAATATATGAAACTAGTTTTGTTGTTTTTTTGTTTTTTTTTTTCCAGCAGTTAATGTTAATAAAACACAAAATTTTGAGATCTTGAGATATGTTTAGGGCAGAATTTCCTTGCAACTTAACAGCTCTTGCAGATACTAGAAAACAGATCCTTTACTGAAGCTAGTTTTCTCACAGAGGTTCACTTTGAAGGTCCTATAAAGTACACACATGATGCAGTGAAAACCTTTGAAAATGGGAGAGAGATTTCTCTATGGAGACACTAAATTGATAGCTATGGTAGATATACAGAATTTTACAAAATAAATTATTGACAGAGAAGTAGGGAGGGAGTGCCATATGAATACTTTCTTAAGCTAAAACAGCTATTTAGAATAAGCCATGAGAAGAGCTAGGAAGGATTCAGATATATGTTCATGGAGTGGATGAGGTCATGAAATAAATGCTGAAATACATTGTCATCCTAGGATTTTCCAGAAGCATTTCAAGTGCTTTAAGGCTAGAAGATGAAAACACCTTAGCAAAATGTTAGTTTTCATTGTTCAACAAATATTGTTACAACTTCCCAAAACGTTATTATGAATACATTCTTAACAAAACCTTAAGACCCAAATTTGGCTGTCCCCCAAACCAATTTCCCACTCTAGTACTGCATGTTCTTTCTGAGTATGAGTCTAATATGTTTTCTATGTGTGTGCCCACACATCCCTTACATCTGAGGCTGCCTCCATCTCTCCAGGTTGAGTGTAGTATTTTACAGGCATTGCTTTGATTCTTCAGAGCTTTGGCATCAGGGGCAGAAAGAATAACTCCCCAGCTGCTCCCTAAAATTTCCCAAGTCTGTGAAGAAGCACAGCATTTGAGGATTTTATCTGGCAGCATTTCAGTCCTTGGGAATTCCATTTGACTCGTTTTCCTTTACAGACTCTCCATTACAGAGCTGTTCTCTGGCAGGGTTATTCAGTCTCAGCAATGGGCTCCACAAGATGGAATTGCCCATTAAGTGTTTTGCCTGTGATGGAAACTTTCAAAATGGATTCAGAGACAGTTACTGAATACCTTCCATATCATGTTTCTGGAAGCATCTAGATACTTTTAACTAAATTGATTTGCTCTCTGTCCATGCTCAGAGAAGTTTATTTCCTGGAATTCTCCATTCCTTTAGTTCAAAGTCCAGTGCTTTAGTGAGCCTCGTAGCTGTTAACACAGAAGAAAAATGCAACATAACATATTCAGGGAAAAGTACAAAGCAAGCAGTAAGTGGCATGAACTTGGAGATGATGATAAAGTAAAAGGCTTAAACTTATTCTACATTCTATTGATATTAGAAAGTCTTTAGAAAAAACAAAACCTGTATAGTAAAAAAGAGAGATATAAAAATAGTGTGAAAGCACTTGAAGATGTTTATAGTAATACAATTGTGTGTAGGCAGCAAACCTGAGTTAATCACCATGGAGTGAGACAATGAATAAGTTGAATATAGGAGTGTGAAATGTCCTCACTATAGGTCATCTTGCCTATGCTAGAAAGTCTGTTGGAATACAGGTTATGAACATTTGTCATTTATGTACACTTTGTAGTTAACTGTTCACCTAGTATTGTGATAGCGTAGATTATAATAGAAAAATTATTCTACTTAGTAATCTTTCTGCTTACATATGTATTTTTATAATGATTTTTGGGTAGGCAGCATATAATTTTTTTCTTAATCATAGAAGAAGAAAAGAATATAACAAATACCTGGAAACAGAATAGATCTGTTTCAGATTCTGTTTCAGAATCTTTCAGGTAGCATATGTATTGATATTTTTTTCTGAAGAATTTGTTAATGAATGTCATTTAATTATGGATAAGATCACATAAAACTTGTGCTTGGTATTTTTTGACAACCTGGGGTGTGGAAAACATTTTAGAATAAAAGTGTCAAATGTATTGATCCAATTGAATGACATTTTATTTGCTACAAGTTTACATTTGTAGGCAAAATAAGAGTCAGTTCTTGTGTCCGGGCAGTTTCCTAATACATGAAGGGTTAAGGGTTTCCTAATATGTTAGGGTTGCTAGCTGAAGAAGGTATTTGAAGAGGTGTTTGGCTATTAGTGAAAATGAGTGTAGAAAAGTCATATAAAAAAAATCATTCTGTTGGGATCTATGTATGTTTGCATTATATTGTCAGTGATATTTTAAATCTGTGGCTTGAATTTCTTGTGCTTGAGTTCTGATCTTCTGTACATATATATGATCCTGAAGTGGTCCTGTAATCACAGAACACTCCTGTAAACACAGGAGGTAAAACACAGAACATCAGTGCAAACATTGATGCTTCCACTGCTGCCATCCAGCCAGTTTAACAGCTGATAAATTACTAGTCTGAATTTGTTTATTAAAAAGACCTCAGAAGTTTGCTGTGCCCTACATGCAAACCAGTGCTTGGACTCTTGGTCTGAAACTAATTTCATTTGCATTGATGTAAATAAAGAGTAGCTCTCTTAGAGCTGAGGGTTTTTGTTTGTATGTTTGTTTTTTTGTGTGTTTGTTTGTTTTATTGTAATTTATATTTTAAAATGAAGTCAATCAGAGGAATGAAGGGGAAGAGGTAGCCTTTACCCAGAATTACTGTTCTGCTTGTTATAGCATCTGAAAACACTGGCATTAGGTTGACTTACTTTGTTGGAGTGTTCTTTGATAATTTCTGAAGCTTTTAACTGAAATTAAATGAGTGGGTTGTGGGTTTTCTTGCAAAGCAAGGAGCTCTAGCCTTTCATTTACCTATTTGTTACAGCTTATTAAGCTTTCCTGTCTTGCGTGTCTGTCCAACAGAGTTCTCTGCCTTTTAGTGGAACTGTTCCAATGAAAACAACTGCATGTCTGTTTTAAATTTCCTTATTTTTCTATCCAGTCATGACTTTATCATTTGGATTCATTCATGAATGCTAGAGCCATGTTCTCATTTTTGTCAGTCAGTGCTGTGAATTTTCAGGTCTTTCTTAACAGCCTGCTTTGTGGTGAGTGCTTTCTGTAGCTTTATGAATAATTCAGGGAAAAAGAACAAAGCTAGGATTATAGCAATATGGAAGAGGGAAAAAAAATAAAAAAGCAGGTTTACTGGAAAAGGAATTCTTTGGGCTGCAGTTTCAGTGAGCTGTTCCAGTGATGGAGCATGTTAATGACAGTGGTAAGCAAGTGAGGTCATTGTGATGTCAGTGCTCTTGCTTGTAATCCTGCACATGCTTGGTAGTTTGGAACAGTTCATGCTGAGCTCTGGTAGAGGCACAGCAGAATCGTTTGTGCAGAAGTTGATCATGGCTGTAACAGGAGATGAAACAGGTAAAAATCTTGTTAGCCTTTGACATGGTATTTTTGTATGTCTGTGCAGTGTTTAGTTAATATTTGTGACATTTTCTTTTGAACCTGTTGCTGTAATTCTTTCATCTCTCTAAACTCATACAAATAGCTTCTAATTATATCTACTTTGTGTAGGATTCTAGGGCAATCTTAACAGTTTCATTTGGGGGAAAAAACAAAACAAAAAATCAGTGTTAGTACATGAGTTCTTGCACAGAAAGCAGTGTTCAACACAAGATTCAGTAACTGTTCTTTATTATTTGATGCAGGATTTTGCTGAAAACAATCCACCACTCTGCTTTTGCATTTTTTTTTATTGTGAAGGTAGTCATATATGTTACTGTGTTTATAGTTGCTTTTTGTTTCATAAAATGACAACTGCCTTTTTAATAGAGCAATAGACGCTACAAATTTCATAGCCATGGGTTGAAGCCTATCTCTATAGAAATTGTTTCAGCAGTGTAAATCAACCCTATGCTTCCATTAGTAAAGAAACCACTAAATGGAAAGAAATTTGAGGGCAATAATTGAAGTATTGTAACGCCTGCTTGTTTTCTCCTCCGCTGTTAAAATGGTCTGTTCCTCAGCTAATTGAGTTCAAAAGGCTGACGTCATTAGATTTCCTGGAATCGTGTTGCAGTAGGGAACTGGAAAAGTTAAACTCCAAACAAGATACACATTGACGTCAGCTCCAAGTCATGCTGCGATTTAGTCAGTTCCTTTCTGCCTCGTCAATTGCCTCCGGCTGCTCGGTAACATTAACTACTTCCCTGCCGGCTCCTACTACGTGCTGCTGCTCAGTGCTGGCGCATGTTGTTTCATTAATCCAAAGATAAATATCTTCTCCACGTCGATGTTTCTAATGCTCAAAGGGATAATGATTCATGCCTTGTGTAGCCAGTTTAGTGGTGAAGTTAAAAACCCTTTGATAATCAAGTCTCACCATTGTGACTCGAAGAGGGGGAGAATAGGCATCCAAATGCATTGGGCATTTTTTCTCCTGGATAGTCACTGAAAGAACTCGAGTGCAGGTATGCTCTCTAGTGTTCAGCAAGTTACTTTTTCCAAGAGGTGGTTGCTTTGAAAAAAAAATAAATTAAATGCAGTTTGATTTTTTTTTTTTAGGTAATTGTCTTTTGGCTTTCTTAATTTTCTTTTTTGTATGTCTCAACTAAAAGCTTCAGGTTTTCAGTGACTTTTTACTCCCTTGCATTTTAAGGAGTAATTAAAGGAAAAAAAAAATACCTGAGGCAATATGTTAGGGAAATGCACCAAGTCCAGGTTTGTTGCTTTGTTAACACTCTCAGTTCTACTTCTGGTACCTTAGGAATTATATTAAACCTTTGTGAAGTGTCGTTAGAAGCAGCCATAGAATTTTGTCAGTCTGGATGAAGTGTGTGTGACATTTGTCTCAGATGCTGAAGTGGAAGGTATGCTTCACTGTAATATAGACACATAACTGAGCTTAAAATAAGTGAAAAAAATTAAATTTATCCCACTCTCCTTAATGACCATTTTATCTTTCCAAAGGGCTTTTTCTGGGAAAATCAGTTACATTGTAACTGATGAAAATGAAAAACATTTTTCAGTCTTTGAAATATTTTTTGCAATGATATATCATAAAACATATTATTGCACTGCCAGAAGATACTTGTCTACGCTGTGCTTTTTTTCTTGTTTCTAAACAGTGATGTCTGGATTTGCAAGGTCTGTACCACCAGAACAGTTACTTATCTGTATTACTGTGCTGGCAGTGAGACAACTGTCAGGCAGAGACTGCCACTACTGGGATCTGCTCAGACTGGAGTACTTAGCATTGGTGTTTGCTGATCCCAGCTGAGATAGGGAGTTGCTTTTGTTAAGTCTTGCTTGGAGGTACATGGTTATACTGAGTCCTCTGCACCAAAGCTGCAGGAAGTCCTGCTTGCTGCCAGCCGAGTATAAATCAGACACAGGCAACAAAGTAGTTGGTCTTGCCAGGATGGGGTGATCTGGGTTGTGGAGCTTTCCCCATGACTTGATCTAAAAAGTGGTTTGCTTGGATTTCTAATTAATTGTTGCTAAGGCAAACTAAGATAACATCTCTTTAATACCTAGTGATGAGGTAGAAAAAGGTAGTTCTTACCATAGAGTCTATAAGATATATGTAATGTGGCCAGCATAAAGGTGAGCCTGAAGAGTTGCTAAAATTCCATTTTTATAATTAGTGAGCTGAAGTGTCATTCCATTGATGTGACTGGGACTGCTGAGAAATGTGGAGGACTTAAAACTTAAAGGGTTAAGCAATTCCCCAGTAGATTTACAAGATGACCAAGCCCTGTGTTCATGGCAGCTGCCTGTCAGTGCTCACAGGGCGGTTCTGGGCTGATTTCTCCCTCCCTCCCTCCCACATCCCCGGGGGATTATCCAGGTCAGTTCACTGGTCCAGTTCATCTTGTAATTCCACAAACACTTTTACCCGCAGGACTGAGCAGGGGGTGGTGCACAGGGTTTAAGCTGATAATGATTTCAGGACATGGCTGTGGAATTGTAGTCTAAACACAACTTGATTCTGGTTTTTTGTTTTGCATTAGTGAAGCACTTGCATTAATATAGTAAGAGTAATAGTAGATTGTTATGAAGTTTAATTTTTCCCCCCTGTAGTTAACTGATGATTCTTAACTGCTCAACCTGTCAGCCTTCCCAAGATATTTTTGTCTACATTTTATTTTTCCAGGTTGTCCTAGTGTCAGCTGGGATAGAGTTAATTTTCTTAATATTAGCTGGTACAGTGCCATGGTTTGGTTTTAGGATGAGAGAGATGTTGATAACACAGTCAAGTTTGTTGCTCAGCAGTACTTGCACTAAGTCAAGGACTTTCCAGCTTCTCATGGTCTGCCAGTGAGTAGGCTGGGGGTGCACACAAAGCTGTGAGGGATCACAGCCAGAACAGCTGACCCCAGGTAGCCAAAGGGATGTTCCATACCATAAGGCATCATGCTCAGCATATGGATTGTAGGATAAGCTGGCCTGGGGCCTGCTGCTGAGCAGCAGGCTGGGCATCAGTCGGTGAGTGATGAACAATTGGGTTTTATTTGCATCAATTATTTTTCTTGGTTTTATTTCTCTTTCTTTTTGTTATTTTCCTTTTAATTATATTTATTATTTTAATTTATTTCCATCAAATTGTTCCCATCTCAGCCTATGAGTTTTCTTGCCCCATCCAACTGGGGAGCTGTGTGGGTAGAGTGAACAAGTGACTGTGTGGTGCTTAGTTGCAAGCTGGGGTTAAACTGTGAGACATATTTTTCCATTATTTGAATAATGCTTTAAAGAATTAAAGTAGAAACTAACTGTAACAATAGCCTCTGAAACATCAGCTATATACAGTTGCTTTAATTACAAAGTTTTAAGTTTTTTTCTATCATAATATGAAATATTTATGGAAAGGAACAGGTAAATACTTGCTTGGAATGTGAAGAAAAATTTTTTTTTTGTTTGCTTTCTTTTCTGTCAGACAAGACACAAGTACTTAGGACTTCACCACTGTTTTCAAGTTGAGGTACATCATGTAGGGACAGACACGTATGAAACAAAGAAATGAGTGAGACTGTCAAAAAAGTGTTGGTTTCAAGGCAGGTCAGATCAGCATTTAGCATGGTGAGAGCACAGAACTGCTAAACTCAGGAGCTGAATCTGAACTTTTGCCCTCTGATTTACTGTGCAGCTACACCCCTTCCTGTGCAACCACTGCTGCCTCCTGCTGCTTGCCAATGCCACGGCATCCCGTGTGTGTTCCTCTTGCCCAGGGAACAAATGCCTGCACATCCCGAGCACTTCTGTTCCTTCTCATTGTAGCAGCAGCAGCTCTCACTTGTTATCCAGGGGTTGCCATACTGTAGTTGTAAGAGGAGCTGGTGCTGGTGCTATCATAAGGAAGGAGGAGAAAGTTGTCTTCTAAAGCAAATTGAGTCCTGTACAGGGAGAACAGGGTTGCATATAAACCTCAGTGGCTGCAACAGCATGACCATCTTTTTGTGGGGTTGTGCAAACAGGAAGTAAGCTTCACTGCTCGAACTGTTTCTCAAGCTGCTTTTCCCATGCTGTCTGGAAAGAGCCATGTGGAAGCTTTCAGTCTGGCTGTAAGAGGGGGCCACGTACTAGAGCAATTCAGATACTATACAGTGTGGAAATACATCCTATTAAGATAAAAAACGTAGCTGTCAATTATAGGGCTGTGAAATAATTTACGTATCTGGGATCCTGGCGAAATCATTGTCAGAAATCTGTTATTTTTAGATATACCTCTTTTTTTGCCATACATTTTAAAATATGTTCCTTTTATACAGCTGCCACTGGAGACATGCCAGCTTACCAGATTCGAACTCCCACTACTACCTTACCTCAGGGAGTGGTTATGGCAGCCTCACCAGGGACTTTGCATAGCCCTCAGCAAATGGCAGAAGAGGCAACACGCAAGAGAGAACTGAGACTTTTGAAAAACAGGTAAGATTAT
>VWZN01011571.1:155257-170889 GCA_013396955.1 Regulus satrapa | reverse complement strand
ATAGGTTAAAAATAGACTGGTTTTGAAATACACTATTTACAAAAAAAACCCACCAAAACCCAAAAACCACTGCCTATATTGTTACATTGTAGTAGCTCTAAGCAGAATCTGGTCAGTCTTAAATTTGAAATGCTGGTATTTTCTGACCTTCTGGGTAAAGTTCAGAGCGAAAAAGACACAATTCTTTTCCAGCTGTTTTAGAGTGACACCTTGTGGAGTGTAAATGTCTGCACTTTATTTTCAAACTGATAAAGCAGCCAAAGGATGTTCCAGAAGTAGGGAATTTCTTGTATCCTGTTGGGGAGATATGGGGGTTGTTCTGTGGCTGTTGAGGACACAAACTCATTTTCCTGCTGTTCCTGTGTTAATATGTAGTTAAAATAAATTATTTAAAATTTGATAGCCTTTCAAGAGGAAAAAAAAAATCTTATTGACAGTTTTGCAGTTTATAGACTTTCTGACCAATATTGCACTTTAATGAAAGACAAAACAGGAGTTATTTAATTTTATTTATAAAACTAATAATAAATTGTATCTAAATGCTATTAAAAATACTGCAGTTGAAGCCCAGTAGTTATTAGTTCTAGGTCACAGAAATTAAATACAAAAACCCTAAGTATCTTTTGAGATGTAATGATGTGAAGGGAAAATGAAATAATGCGGTTTTAATCCTGGCATATGGAAATATCATTCTGGAAATGGAAGGGGGAGGTAAAAAGGGGGAGTGCAGAACACAGGAAAAGATAAAGTCAAAGTCATGAAGAAAATCACTCTTCAGGCTAGATAGATTCCACTTTTCTAATACATGGCACAGATCTGCATTACAACCATGAGCTACATAACATTCTGTCCCCCACAGACACATCTGCAAGTGACCACATGGATAGTTCATGCATGTGTTTTTCCACAGCACCTGTGAAGTGGGTGACCTGAACACCTAAACAGATGGTTTTTTGACTCTTTCAAGAGAATTATCAAAATACATGAGATGTGATGTCAAGATCTAGAACAACAAATGCATTTGCATATGGTAAGTTTATAGGCCTATTCTATGAAAAACTAAAACAAATGTAGTTTGGGAATTGTTGTTATTAAGAGATTAGATATTTATATAATTGGACAAATAAACCATTAACTAATGTCATGCACATTTTTTTTCCCAGTCCAAAATATTAACTTGGTCACAGTTAAATTTGTGTTGTAAGAGACAGTCTGAAGAGGGTCAGTATATACTTTCACTGTGTAGTGTGTGGCTGCAAAGCTTATAAAACTGATTTGCTGTCCCAGCTGTTTTCATTGTAGCTGTTTTGGTCAGTGTTAGATCTGGTCGTGTGTCTCTTCCCCAGACTAGGGCATTCCTGAGGTGACAAACATTATACTCAAACAACATCTAATATTAGCTCTTGCTGTTTGAGTAGATCAGTTGGTTTCACAAAGTCCTTCTGTTTCCAGTTCACACACAGCCCCACACCACCTCACTTTCAAGAATGAAAGAAATAAATGTTACATTTCTTTAGCCTGTATTTTAGCCCTGGGAATCCTTAGGTCTTCTCTTTGGTCTCTCATTAGCTCCGTACGGATCAGAAGCAGATTTGCTCTCCTAACCCAGCTGTGTGCTTTTGTGAACAGCAGAGGGCTCATTGTGCAACTTGGGGAGGTACGAGCAGAGAGAAACAACTCGTGCAAATATCCACAGCAGCATCTGCAGGCCTCAGGTCAAGAGCCATCTCTAGAGACTAATTTTTACCAGATCTCCTTTGTAAATGATGACAACAGAACCTCTGCTTTCTACTGCTCATTTGCCCAAAACCACATGTAAGAGAACTTGTTCAAGTTATTAATATTTCTGGAAGTATCACTTTTTATTGGCTCCTTTTATTTTGTTTTTGAAAGTTTTTTTTTTGTTTTTTTTTCTCAGAGCAATGACTCTTCTAGCAGAGCCTAGATGCCTCTACATAACAAAGTTCAGGTTTAAGTTTTTCTCTAGCAAGATGGTCAGCTTCTACCTGTGGCAGAGGAGCTTGTTATTCTTTTTAATGCACACTTAACACTAAGGGAACAGCTATAGAAATATCCAAGAGCTTTTTAAAGTGTACTGAGGTAAAATAAAATAAAGGCATGTGCTCAAACTTGAAGGAAGAAAACACTTCCTTCAAGCAAGAAGAGGGCACTCCCATAATTATCAAAGCTCTACTCTGAAGTTTCATAACAAACATTAAATCTGGGCAAAGCATTTCCTCACCTATTCCTCTGCCCCCTACAAAGGTTTTGAAAATACAAAATTTCAACTGTTCAGCCAGTCTAAAGAATCTGAAAGAATCAGTTTACAGCAGATTATGTAAAAAAATCTGATTCTGATGCCTGCCTCTGCTGAACTTGTAAGTAAATAAACCTAGTGCTTTCATGATTTTATTGTGAACTGCAGAAGGACTAAATTTAGGACAAAGGAAAGCATGATTAACAATGTTCACATACATTTTAGTTAGGATATAGGGTAGTTTGGGGTTGTCTTGGTTGAATTACTCTTGGAAAAAATCTTCATAAACAAACAAAAACATTACTAAAGTACAAGGATTCATGCAATTTCATGAAAGAAAATGTGTATAGATCAAATAGAAAATATGAGTCAATTAGTGTCACTTATGAACAGGACAATGGTTAAGTATGTAGGTCACTTTTTGGAGATTAATTATCTGGGCTATTGGACAGATGCCCAGCAAAAGGAAACACACTAAATGGAATTGCTGATATAAAATAATCCTGTTAAAATACAACATTAACTTTGCAATAATGTAGAGAAGTGATGTTAGGGCAGCAGCTTTCTTTTAAAATATGTACCTGATATGGAAATAAGCCTATCAAATGAATAAAATTATAAGGATAGTGGTTAAATACATTTTAAATGTGGTTAAAGATTTTATTCCTAATGAATCCATCTCCTTTGAATCTTTAACAACATAAAGTAGGATGGAAGACATTCAAAAATACAAGGAATGCAGCTGATATGTCATCAGGTATGACATTTAGGCCAGATCAGCAGTTTTTGTTTGCTCAAGTCAGTCAATAATTGTAGCAGAAAGCATAACTAGAACCTGAGCATATAAACTGCAAAAAAATCCAACCCAATAGATAATTGAGGCAAAATGAAGGAATATGCTTCAACAAAGGTGCTGGAAAAAATAGTTGTGCCTACTGTCTTAGTTGAGTAGCAGTGGTACAAAATGAATCTGGAGTGCTACACCTGTTTCTCCTTCAACATTGGTGAACCTGAGTATGTCGTGATGAGAGAAACAGACCTGCCTGAAGAACAGAGCTGCTGCACAGCCAGAACTTGGCCTGCAGATTTCCTTGTGCCTCATCACTGCAGAAGTGCTAGAGGGGCTGAAACCTTGAAGAGCACCCCACATTGATGGTACCCAGGAGAACTGCAATGGCATTGTGAACCTGTATGGGAAATAGCCCTATCTCAAGGGCCCGATACTAAATGGTCCAGTAAATTGTTGCATGTCTAAACTTCTGGATATCTGGTCTCAAATCTGGTAATTGGATCTCTCAGTGTGTACAAGGTCTGTACACATGACTGCTAACATTAAAATTCAGAGAAGTTCGTAGTAGTAGGTATAGAAAGGCCATCTCCTTTCTCCAGATCCTTGGATAAGTTAACTGTTAATTGCTTGAAGTGATACTCGTCTTACCTAACAATGGTAATCTAAACTCTAGGTATTTCTCCGTAGTTTAGTTCTGTATTTCAGTGGAATGGCAGGCAGCGCTTCCATAGTGCAGTCCATAACTCTGAGGATGGAGTTATTTGCCCTTCCTGAGGTCCCTTTCATTACACTAAACAAACAGTTGAGAAAGGAGCTAAAAACAGAGGGCTGATTTTTAAAATTGAAGTTAAGATACACCCAACCCCTATGTTATAAATTCCTAATCTTTCTAAAGACAGATAAACTTTTATCTTGAAGAAAAAGGTGTTCCTGAGAGGAACAGCTGTGATAAGGAAGGGGAGATAATATTATCAGAACAATGGTATACAGACAGCAGACCCTGACCATGTCTTCAGCATGGTGGCTGAAGACTTCCCAGGAGAGGCGAGATCAAATATTCTTCGGCAGAGGAGGAACTGGATACATCTCCGCAGTGATCCTGATTCTGAGCCATAGAAGATGTGCCATAAACATCCCAGGCATGGATTATGTAATTTTAAAGGCTAATAAAATATTTGGCATCATAGGTCAAGCTTGATCTGAAAGTATGAAGTGAGTTTTGAAGCCAACGGAAAACCCTAGTGGTATCAGGTTGCCTTCCATGTTCCACCTGGGTTGAGTGTAAGCAGCAGCTCTGTAAGCACTGAAAAACTGTAGCTGTTAACAGGAGCAAAACTGTAGCCATGTCAGGAGCTCTTAAGACTGGGATACCCAAGTTCATTCACATGCCTTTTTGAACAGCAAAACCTTGACTTTAGATCTGACCTTGTTGCAGTATGCTTACTCAAACACCATGTTCTCTTTAATATTTCTGCTTTGGTGAATGTGGATATAATTAAGTACAGAGATATCCAAGACCATTAAATACTAAACAATGATTCTTTTCTTTCTCTTTGCTGTTCCTTATCAGATAGTATATTTTACCTTATTTAGCATTAAATAAAAAATTATTTCTGAGTAGTTCTTAACCTTTTGAATGTATTCTAGAAATATTTTATGGATATTTACAGAGCTGAACAATTGCGTAAAAATACAAGAAGGGCTTAAGCTAATGTGTGACTCTGTAACTCTTGGGAATGAGTCAGCTATTCGTTTGGAATGGAAAATACACAATCCCAATAATGATGTGGAGTTATTTTGTTAACATTTGTTGGATTTTTGCCAATAGTTAATTTTCAGCATTGTTATGTGAATGAAAATTCATTATTACCTATGAAACAGTTTCAAAATAAAACCCCAAAATTCTTCACAAGATTTATTTTTTCTTTGTTAGGTAGGAAGGCTTAAATTTGAATATTGTACAAATTGTATATTGCAGTAAAATTCCCCGACCCAAATTTCTAGTCTAACCTAGATAGTTATTTAGTTTATGTGGGTTCCTGATGTCAACTTCAAAAGTTATGTTATTCAGATGAACAACATAAATTAATAATCAGTGCATATCTGATAATGTTTGCAGATATTTTTGTCTTCATTTTCTGTACTGTGTGCCACTGATGCTGACAACTTTAGGACATGTGTGATTAGTTCTCTGTGCAGACAGAAATCTGTTTGTTGTCCTGTATTTATGCTTTCAGTCTTACCAGTACCTCACAAAAAATCCTGATTTACAGAGCTGTTATGGATCTCGCTTCTCCAGTTCTCTCTATCTGTCCCATTCGATCCCATCTGGAAACCAGTGGTTGTCTTAAGCTTTTGATGTTTCTGTGCACCTCACCATTCTCTTTACGTAAATTGATTTGCATTAGCAGGTAAGATAGCAAAGGTTTTTAATTTTAATTCTCCAGATCAGCTTGTTGAAATAAGACTGTTAAAACAGTTATCCCTAAAAATGTGTGGGTTTTTTGGTCCATATAGTTAAATTGCATACATAATAGGGTTCCAACACATATGTGCAGTAACTATAGACTTCAGGATATTCAGATCAGTGGTGAAAATAACACTGGTATAAAGAATTGCAAAACAGAGATACTTATTAATAAAAAGCCAGTGCTGGTTTCAGCATCTGTATTACATATTTCTGATTCTTGGTCTGCTCAGCGATGCTGTCTGATGTTCCAGGTTCTTGAAGTGGAAGCAAATGATATAACCAAAACAAAGAGAACAGCACAGTGGAAGATTTCAGATCAACTGTTGAAGCTACAGTTGTCTGGCACTAGTCAAATTCACATGATTAAAAATCCTCTCCTGCTTTTATTTCAGCATCTTAGAAAAAACATTGAAATGTCCAGCAAAAGCAACTGGCAGTATAGGAGTAGTGATAGGGGAGGATTCATGAGAATACATTTGCTCTCAGAGACGATTCCCAAATTTAGGCTGCTGTCTCAGTCACTTAAGCCCCTTGAGTGAGACCGTGACCCAGAAAAACAGTCCTATCTTTCCCCAGTCACGTATTTCCACTGCTTCTCCTGAGCCAGTAATAATGTTAGCACAATTACATGGTAAGCTGAGTTAGAGACTAGCTGAAAACGTTGCCTGATTTAGCTTTGAGAAGAACAGCCTGACAGAGCTTCCTGTATGGCCATACAAATAATAATGTGGGCAGAGGGAACAGACATGATCCTGCATGTGGGAGGTCAGGACAGCTGGTTTTATAACAGTGAGCACATGATTCAGAGTGTCAGTATTGTGTTTTTGAGGTGATTAATGTAAAAATTGGAAAACTAACATCAGGGGCAGCAAAAATTCCCAACTCATGTATAGAGAAGGAATTGCAGGCAAGGATTTTCCATCCTCTGGTTATGTTCCGTTGGTCCCATGGAAAAGAAAGGGAGGACAGTTTTGTGTCTTTCAGTGTTGACTGTTTTGAAATACTTTGTGTACCATTAGTCGTGTCTGGAAGAAGCTCTACATATTGGATACATCTGTGGTAAACAGATTTTCAGTCATGCAAGTGAAAATTAGGCTGTTGGATCTTGTTTACTTTCAGTGGAAAGGAGGCCTTTACCTCCAAAGCTCAGAGTGGCGAGAATCCCTTCTGAAATGATCCTCGTACGTTTGTTCAAGCGTTGCAGTCATCAGGCCAGAGTGATTGGACTCTCCTAGGGTTGGACTTTGCTATGTAGTTTTTAGTGATTCTCTATTCTGCAAGGGGCCCCTGACACATTTACTGCTTTGATGGCACCTGCAAAATTGTACATTAAGTTTAAGGACATCTAAAAGCAGGATGTCTTGAAGAGTGAGCTCTTGCAGTGAGACAGTTAACTCGGTGGTTGTATTTCTGCTTCTTCCAGTGGTTGTTCTGGGAAGTTTTGTTCTGCAAAGCTGGTTTAGGTTTTTTGTATTGTTTTTGGTGCTTTTAAAACTCTTATCAATGGGTTTGTGCATGATTAAGGGTATAGATAAAACTCAAAAGAGTCTGTGAGCCATAATGCTCTAGATGAATGATAGAAAATGTATTTTGCATTACATAATGTGTAATTTTTTTCTCCTTTTGTTTGCTGCACTGTGACCAGCAGAGTGATTTATCCTGAACCTAAACACTTTGCCAACACATATTTGATTAAAAATATTAGCCATTACCAAGACACATATTTTAGTTATGTAGGCAATCCTATACCAGCTGTGAATTCTTAAGATAACTCAGTCTGAACGACTGGGAAAGTGATGAAACCAATTAACAGACTCAGACAAAGTACTGTATTATCCTTATGAATAATCCATTCTATTAAACAGTGAGATGTGTCTTTGGCAACTTTATTTTGGACAAAGACAATTAAGGTTGAGGTTAGAGACTTTGTAAGCTTGAATACATATTCAGAGTCCAAAGATTGCATTTCACTGCTCTTCAGTCTTTAAAGGGCAGCTGCAAACATCTGACCTGAATTGCCTAAGCACTCCGAAAAAGAAAGTTTGCTTTGTAACATTGTACCAAATTTTATAATTAATTTAATTCACCCAGTATTAGAAATTATTTTAACTCAGAGGTTACAGAAAAAAAGAAGTACTTTTTAAATATGTTTTTTCCATTTATTGGAAAAGTGGTGCTGCAATTTTAGAAGATTTACTACAAAATTTGAAGAAAATGGGCATATGCTTATAGACAGATATTGTGTCCTGTATCACACAAGATGTTTTGCTGGTTTTCAAAATGAATTTGAGGAGGCCTATCTTTTCTACTTGCAGCCAAGCTGATCTAGAAGGGCTACAATTTATAGTCATGTCTTGTTATACGCTTTTATGTATTCTTTAGACCTTAACTGTTAAATTATGTGACAGCTCAAAGTTCCTGGAATGTAAAAATCTGGTGTCTCTAAATCGTTTCTAGTTAAGTAACATTAAAGTAAAGAGATGCTCATCACTGAATTATTGGGTGTTATGGAAGTGGCACATGCATGAGCACAACAGAAGCATGCTGCAATAAACCTGGTGACGCAATGAGCTGGACCTAAGAAAACACCTGTTTTAATGCATGCATTTTATTTCCTGAAGCACTCCCTAGACTTGGGTTTAGCTGAAGAGTTTGAAGTTTAGCTGAAGAGTCCCAGCAGTGAAGGATAGCATTAACTTTGAATGAAAAACAGCAAGCTAGTTCCTTACTTGAGATAAAAAATGTCTCCAATAATTATATTCCATTTAATTTGCAGTATAATTCAAATTGACTAGATTCTTCCCAATGTTATTCAGAAGTTTCCTACAGAAATGGCAGTGCTGAGTTCCCTGTTTAACCACACATTGCCAGATGTAACTGCAGGTCATGGGGCCTGATGGCTGGTCAGCTGCTGAAATTCCAGAGCTGCCACAGGGACTGCAGGACACTGAAAATATATAATAATTTCCCCATTAAGGGTTTAAAAAGTATGGCTCATTTTGTCTTTTGATTATTTAGAATACTTGCACAATAGTATAGTTGTATTTGTATTAGTTGCGCTTGGTTGTATTTTCATGTTTGCTATGACACTTTATTTCACCATGAAGTCCTGCTTCTTTAGCTGCTTTAATTCTTGTCACTTTTAACTGTGTGAAATGGATTCCCAGACAGCCAACAGGAAGTGTTTTTAGGTCAGCAGCTAATTTTCCCAGGCCCATTTTGCAGACTCTTGTGATTTACACCAACTCTATTTATAGAGGAAAGATGACTTTTTTAACCTATGAACTTGCTATCCTCACGTTGGCATTTTTTCTATCAACTGATGTATCTGCTTGTTGAGGGATGGTGACAGCAAAGTTAATGAGCTACACAAGTGGCAAAATGTATTACAACAGACAAGAATTTAATAATTTAATGATGGTTCAGGCACTGCCTGCATCCTGCCATGTTGGGTGCATGTCAAAAGCACCACGGGAGGACAGCACATCTGTGATTACAGAGTAATCTCTCAATTTTATTTACTTGGTCCCCTTTCCTGTAATACATGAACAACTTGCTGTTGTAAAGATTTTAGTCTTTAAAAAACCCCTTTCATATATTCCATAGATTCCATGATTCCCATTCACTGAAAGGGATATGAGATATGGGGGTTAAGTGGTTTTCAGAAGTCTTGCAAAGTCTGCAATAGAGCAGAAAAATGAATTTGGCTTCCTTGACTGTTGGAAAATCTCTGGGTGGTTATGCTCAAAAATAAAGCAATCATTAGTCTTGTCTCTGTGGTTTCATAGTTTAAAATGTGATTAAAAAAAACCCCAGGAGTTTCACCTGATTACAGGAGAAAATTTTCTTCTTCCCCATGGTAATGGAAACTTGATGTAAGGCTCATGCCAGGTTTTGGTGTATTCAAGAGGAAATTTTTAGATATTCATATGGAATCCTCGATTTTAGTTCTGTTGCTTATGTCCTGGATACTTTTTCATTGAGAGGGAAAGAACTTTGGAATACAAAGAGGTAATGTTTTTGTTACTTTTATTGATTTTGTAGCTTTTCTACTCAATGGACACTGATATCAACGACCACTGATGGTGGACAGAATTCACAAAAAAAGCTTTTGGCCTGTTTTTATGTATAGTTTTCAATCTTGCATTGTTTTTCAAAGGAAAGCGTCCTGCCTAATCCCATATGAACCCTGAGGAAGTGGAACAAAATCTGTAAGAAGTACACACTCAAAATTACATATCTGTTGATAATTTTTTGAGTACATTAATTAATATTTGGGTATTTATGTCTAAGATCTATATTTCCATGTTCTATATTTTCCAGACATGGGGTTTTGTCTGGAGAAGCATGATTTTTGGCCTCTCTACAGTTCCAAATGAGTTCCTACAGGTATTCGCAATTGTAATACTCTGCTAAAAATAAAAAAGGCTCATGCCTGGATGCTTCTCTATTGAAAACGTGGATGTTTCAATGTAATTTTTATACTGAGAATTTTCTCACTTTTTAATTTCACCTCTTGATTTGAAAAATAACTGAGGAAAGCCTATTTTCGCTCAATACAGATGTTAATACTTGGGGGAATTTAGCTTGAAAACGTGTTTCACAGGAATTATTCTTGAGATGCATCTTTACAGCTAATCATATCTAGCTTGATTCCCTGTCTCTGAAATCTATAACTTTTCTTCAGGTCTATCCTTCAAACAAAACTCTTTTTTTAATTCTACTTTAAAAGGATAGTCTTTTGGGGAGCTGTAAGATAAAGCCATGTACTTCCCTCAGATTCTTCTTCATACAGAGAGCTCAGCCTGAGCAAATGTATGGAGAGACACATGATCTTCTGGTGAGCCATGTTTCAAAAGATTTCAATCACCTGCATATTATTAGCTCATATTACAGGACCTGTAAGCTCACACTACACATAAATGTTTTTAACTGTGAGCTGCCACAACTGATACTCAAAATGACTAGGTATTGACAGCTGGGAAAAGTAGGGGATGTTATTTTCTCAAGATTAATTTGAGAGAAGATGGTTTTGTATGAACATGCTATCCCAAATTGTTGGGCCTGGTTCAGTTCTCATTCTTAGTGGAAATTAGGCACAGCTTCATTGAAACGAAAGAAGTTGTATTTGCCTAGACTTGTATGAAATAAGAAGAGACTAACACATACCCCTTAACAGAATGGGATCTTTCACAGGCAGGACAGACTAAAGCACAGAAGGCTTTTATTCATACTCCATATAGACTCTCTAGCTAGCTTAGTGCTTTGTGGCAGCACTGCCTGGTTTTACACATTTTGTTTTGTTTCGTTAGGCTTTTCTCTACAAGGGGTTTTATTGTTCAAGAGGGGGCACTCCCACCCTTGCTCGTAGTCATCGAGTCATACCATGGAGTAATTACTGCTCTTTACATGCCAAGATCTCAGACCAAGAAAAGGCAGCCAATCCTGATACAGGAAGACACACACTGGCACAAAAAAACTAACTAGGGAGACAATGAAGAGAGGAAAACACAGAGCGAGCCTGTATGGGATTGTGCTCTATCTGCCTGTGACAGTAGCATCAGGGGCAAAGTTGTTTTTCCCCAGTAGCTTTCCAATATAGTTACTCCATTCACTGATGAATTGAGAGTATGTGAAACTGTGCCAAAGCTAATCAAATCAAATTCCACCCAGCTGGTTAAATCCAATTGCCTGTGCCTTCCTCCACAATGCAAGGGCATCCATGGTACACTCTGCTGAACTGCCTCCTCCCTCCCAAAGCTCACTGCAGATTTGTGCAGTGTGGGTGATCTTCCCTCATAAGCGTAATGCGTGGGCTTCTGGCTGCTTCTGAGAGCAGATCTTGTCTTGTTCAGTCCCTGAAGAAACAATAAAAACAAAATAGAAAAGAACACTTACATATACATACACACACACACACACACATATACATAGATATATATTCTAGCACAGTTGTTCTTCAAGTGTTTCCCCTAAAACAATGAACAACCTTTTCCTACTTGTGGGGAAACTGCCTCTTTCTGCAGTGATTTCAAGCTGGTGAGAAACCAGCACTAATGGCATTAATAAAAAGGATTGTAATATAAGACAACATGCTCTTATCTGGGCTATGTATGTTTCGTGAAGTACTCCAACACGTCTCTCCGGTGTATCACCTTCCTTCTTGAATCAGCTGTTTCCTCCTGTATAGGACGTGGCAATAGGCAGAGTCCTCTGGTTGCCACACACTTCAGAGGAGGAGCTGGACTTAGGGCTTTACATTGTTGCCTAGAACAGAATCTCTTCATGGGCTAGCATGAGACTAATATGCCAATCCATGCACTAAAGTTGAATACATTAATCAAATAGCCCAAATTTCTATCTTGATCTTCAAAAGAGATCTTAATTTACTCTTTTCCCGTTTCTCACTGATCGGAGTAAGGCACTTGATTCCTGCGAAACAAGAGTGCCATTCTCTGGAGGAATAACTTCACCGATACCAGTGGTATATTTTTAAAGCAGATCCCATCTCTTACATACTTCTTGTTTAGTCTGGGTGTCTTTCCTGTGAACTGTAGCTGTAGCAATCTGCTATGTACAGAAACCTCCACTTATCTGTGGAGACGGCTCCGTGGTTGGGGCTGGCAGATTACTTGTGTCGAGGCTGAAGGATGTTTTCTGGCAAGCACTGCATTTCTACCTCCAAGAAAGAGAGTACAGTACTGTCTTAGCCCTGGAAGAATCAACACCTTTAGCAAAGGGGAACTCTGCCACAGGAGTAGCAAATACTTGTGTATGCAAATACTTGTGGGGAGGGAATCTAAGACATGATCCATGAATGCATTCCCTTGAGGAGCAGCACAGTAAAAGGCTCTGCCATACAGCCTGGGTCAGAATCAAGTGTGTTGCATTCTGAACTTGCCTTCAGGAAGGAAGTCTGCTAATGCTACTGGAGTTCAGGCTTGTAACAATAAACGCAAATATTAACAATAAGAATTGTCAGAGGGATAATAACATTCCTCAGATGTGTTTGTGACTGGTTTTAACTGATTCAGAATTTATTCCTATCATCAAAAGAAATTTAGCTATTGCTATCAACGAAGTCTAGAGTATGATTCAGTTGACCAGACTGAACACTTAGTACATGGGAATGTTAATTTTAAGCTTTTGATTAAACTCCAAACAATGATTAGCTCTGTGAGAAAATTGACACAATGGCATTTTAGAGTGGCTGTAACGCAAACTCTGAGTAGGACTCCTACTAAACATCAGATGGCGGTGTGGGGAAAGTATTGTGTCACATGAATTTCTCAGATTGTATTTGAAAGATGAGCAGAATCAAAAGATCTGGTTATCACCACTTATCTAACTTAAGGGTTGGGGTTTGGGGTTTTTTGTTTCTGTTTTTTTAAACTGTGCTTCCCAAGTCATTTGGTTTGTGAGCACAAAATACTTTCGGATTAAATAATAGTTATCATTTTTATCTGCTCAAAATAGATAAAAAAAGCTTATATAAGCAAAACACTGACCTATATCTGCTGTTTTGAAACACATTTTTTGACAGCGTTCAGGGAAGATTTCAAGCACAAAATTAAACGGGCCACATCATTAATTTTAGCCTATCAAAATCCATTGTCTTTGTATAGTGTATAGTGTATTTTATAGTGGAGTGTCATCTGCACAGGGAGATGCTACAGATTTAAAATATTTTTGTTCAGGAATAGGCACTTTTAAAATGAAGGTATGTCAGTGCTGACCAGTTGTGAAATCCATGGCCTTAGTTGAGGGAGCTTTATGGTGTTCCTCAGCTGATGCAGTTGCTTGGGAGGGCAAACTCATTAAAATTCATAAATAGTAAATCTCAGTAACAGAATAGTCTCTAAACAAAAAAGGAAATACATTGATATCTAAGCATGTCAGTAAGGTACAGTGAGTGGTTCGTGCTTTACTGTATGAATATTTATCAAATAATGCAGTTACATTTGCATCATTCACTTCAGGTAGCTGAAATAAAATAATCATAATCAACCCCCAAATGTTTTAATGGTATATATTTCACCTCTTCTCAGCTCTTACTAGCAGGAGACCATTGCTCTAGAGCAGCATCCCTTTACTTTGATTTGAAATATGTATTGTAGCACCTTTGTCATTCTAATGTACTTCAGCAAGCTCTTAGAGTGAAAAGAGGAGGAATAAAGGTAAAAATTTAGAATGAAAGACTGCAAGTAAGAAAATAGGTGGTTATACAGCATAATAGAAATATGGATAGAATACAGAATAGTTTGAGTTGGAAGGGACCTTAAAGGGCATCCATCTAGTGGTCACACAGTCACATCTAGTGATCACATGGTCACAGCCAGTGATGACAAATTTTAAATACATTAAAACAATTACAATGTTTAGTTTTAGAATATTAGTTTTAAATAAAAAAGTTTAAATCAAGACTTTCTAATAAAGAAAACATGTCTTTTTAAGCTCTACTTATACATTTAGAGAAGCAAACTTAGTAATTAACCCAACACCATCATAATGTGGCCTGTTTTGTTTCTAAGCTTATGAAAATTGTGGACTAAGTATAAACTGCAAGTTTTGTCTAAGATTTTGCTACAATAGATTTACAGCTGTTACAAGTTTCTAAGTAATTAGGGGTTATGAAATATTTATGCAAAAATGTAGTGGGACCAATACAGAGCAAGGCAACAGTTGCCAAACTAGCATTACCAAAAAAAATACTTAAAAGACAATGGCACCGGTGCCCTTGGAGTAGTCGTGCCAGGAGGCCACAGGTTGAAAAGGCCATAAATGAGCATGTCCCTGATTCCTACAGGAAGGTGGAATTTAACAGGGCAGGTCAGATAAGTCTTCCACGGAGATCTCATTAGCTTGAGGTCCTGTTGTAAGATGTGGTAAGGCAGGCATTTCAGGAACATCTATCTTACTGTTCTGTTGCGTATATACTGAGATGAATTGATTATTTAAAAATTGTGTTGGGATTTTCTGGTTGTTGCTCATGCCCGTTTGGGATTTAACCTACTCTGCTGCCATGTTAAGGTCAGGCCTGGTCTGAGCAAGCTCAAACTCAGCTGGAGAGCAGCTGAGCTCCATGAGCACCATGACACGGTGGTAGAAGGCACTAGGTAGCACAACATCCTCCTAAACAGCACTTCCAAATGCTCAGCAAGGATTTCCCTTTTGTCTGGATGCAAACTAATGAATACAGTAAGACAAAAAAGATGCTAGACGTACTCTTAATTTATCTTGAGTTACTCAAACACAAAGGGATGATGTAACTCCAAATCTACTGCCCATCCATGTTTGGAGAGGAGAGTGTCACAAAACCAGTTACAGAAGACATCCTGAGAACAGTTTTATTTTGAAAAAATCCTCACATTCTTTTTCTTTCTTCCTGATTCTTTGTCCCTCACTAGAGTACATTTGCATCAGTAAACATTCAAAAGGTAGTTGAAAATGAAAAATGAGTTTTTCTTTGCAGTGTGTGATTTGAAAAAAAAGTAGGATAAAAACTTACAAGTCTTTCATGTAATCATCTGACTTGAGCAGATCTTGTGGAAAACATCAGGTATCATGAGATGCCTGATGGAGTAAGTAATGGCTCCCTGGACACAGGGCTGTAAGTCAAAGCATCTTTTATAAACACAGTAAAGTGCTTTTCTGTTATCAAATTATCAGTGTACCCATTCAACTACCATGACTCAGACCTCCAGCAGTCAAGAGATGTGCTTAGATTACAAAGATTTAAAGAAAAAAACCACCAAAAAAAAAACCACCAGCAAAAGACTGATGAAAGCCATGCATCATCCCCATCTTTAACATTACTCTGAATAGTGGATTTTGACTGGGAGAGCCCCTAAACACAGGGAAGGTGTTTCAAAGGGGCACTTTACAGCCTCTCATTTCTCTGCGGCCTGTTATCTTTGGAACGGTCAGTGTACAGGCGAGCCTAGCGAGTTCTTAAGGAATTCGCGCAGTGTCTGCAAAGCTCCGGGACACGGGTGCCCGTGTCCTGGCGGCTGCGGGTCCCCGCCGCGGGCAGCAGCAGGGCGGCTTCCCCAGGAGCCCCGGGCAGCGCCGCGGCCCGGCGCCCGCTCCCTCCGGCACCGGCGAGGAGGGCAGAG
>VWZN01011571.1:114936-151635 GCA_013396955.1 Regulus satrapa | reverse complement strand
CCCCCCCCCCCCCCACTACACAAAAATCAGATTTATTTTTTCCCCTCTTTGTAAACTTCTGCTAATGTCACTAGGTGATGCACTGCTGGCTCAGATAATGTCCTGTGCCAACTGTGCATCACTGATAAACCTTTTCAGCCCTTTTCATGAGGGGTCAGTCATGTTATTTTTTTTGCTGCATAATGCACAGGCTGCTAAGAATGGACTGCTTTTTAAAAAGCCATTTATTTGTTAATTTACTTTTTTTTTTTTCCCTCAGTCTTTTTGGAACTGGCATAAGAGGGTCTCTGACATGGGATTAGTTAGTATTTGTGTATTTCTTGTCTGCTGGGTTTTATAATAATTGCAAGATTTTGGCTAAATAGAAGGAAGTTTTTAAATGTCTGCCCCGTACACCTAATGGAATTTTGCTGAGAGGGAATACTGGTGTTTTCAAGAGCTAGGGCATGATGGGTTGCACATTGTGAAGGAACTGACCTACTTCACAAAAGTCAAGACATAAGCATTTCAGAAGCAAGTTAAACATCTAGTGTGCTGCACACAGACATTCCTGATAAAACACAGATTGTAAAAGGATAGCTCTTCTTTAAAAACAAAGTCTATGTGGTTTACAGAAAATTCTCTTTCAAAAAATGTTCCTGTTCCCTTAGCCAGAACTCCAGCACAGAGGTGATCTATGTGGTTTTTCAGTACTACTGTTTTGGTATTTGGCATTATCTACTTAAGCATTTGTCAGAGGTAGTGTAACAAGGTACCCTTGCATTCTGATGCATAAAAAATTAAAAATGCAGCCTGCTGTGGCCTACATGGGTGACTATATTGCACCTTGCTAATGATGCCTTCTGCACAGGTTTCTTTTACCTTCTGTTACCAGCCTCATCTGGTTATTCTGTCTCGTGCTCCTCCAAACAGATGCCATCGTGTTGTACAAAGCCTTCCTGAAAACTCACTTTTACATTGGTCACATCAAACCAATAAGTTTACACCCTGTATGAAGTCAGTATTTTCATATTTAGCTGCAGAAGCTCTCAGAGGGACACATACTAAGACTAGTAATATCTGAACTTACCTCTAAGAAATTTTATTACTGCACTGTCGTGTGATTAATATTTTCTTTGAAAGTTAGTTACATAATCTTGGCTGGCTAAATTGGTGCTTGAAACAGAAGGACAAAACTTAAAATTGTGGGTCTCAGAAAATGGAAGGACTACTGTATGTTGAGTTGTTTTGGATAGTTTTTGATGTGTATTTGGGTTTTTTTTTTCTTGGGTTTTGTAATAATTAAAAGGAATGAGACTCTCTTCACTGAGTGGTCATAGCTGGTTTACCTAATTTTATGTACTTACTGAAGGTTTTTCAGACTTCCAGGGTATGTTTACTGCATCTTCAGGCCTTGCTCATGTCAGATGATACAAAAACCAGTCCTGGTGGGACACCATACAGCAGCTTACTGACATCTTGGGTGGCTTTTTCTGCTGCCTGTCTGTCCTGAGGCTGGGAGGGGAATAAGTGAGCGATGTTGAGCACTACCTGGTGGCTGTCATTGTCCTGCCAGCAGTTGGACATAGTCTAAATATCTTCCTTGTTCAACATCTTTGCAAGAATATGAAATAAACTTTGCAAATTGAAAGCATATATATAGCCCTTCTCTGAGCTTTCCATGTAGAAAGGAATTGACATTATTTTGGCTTCTTTTCCGTTCCTTTGAACTTGGATAAGCAGTACTTTTATTAATTTTCTGTGTGCATTCAGACATATGGAGTGATCTTTTTCACTTCATCCTGCAGAATATTTAATATATGTTCCATACGTCTCTGAAATGTATGTGAAGAGCTGGTAAGCATTAATAAATATTTTAAAGCTAGAACTATGGATGGACTATTCCAAGCAGTATGCATGGGTGGTGCCTTCACAGGAGTAGGTGCTATTTCCTCTCTATCTTCTTTAAGAAGAACAGTTTCTACTGAGTTTTATCTCCTTACAAACCAACTTTAAAAGCAGATATTCCAGAATTGCTGAAATGGACTGTTGGGATGTTCATTTCCTGTGCTGAAACCTTTTGCAGAAGTTGACCCAAGTTCAGAGACGGTTTTACTGAGTTCAATTTAAACTAGCTTTTGTTGCTGATTCCGTAGGCCCCTCGTGCCACCAGAACCCATCCCCTCAGCCGGTGCAGCAGGAGCATCACCAACCCTTGTGCTGCTTCTGGGAGGACTGGTTTCAAATTTGGAGCACTCAGTAGCCTGAATTGGGTGGAGAAAGAATTTAGTCTTCAGCCCAAAGCTCCTGCTTCTAACCCTTAACTAGTATAGAAGATGGTTAAAGAGCTGTGGTTGGCATTAGTGGAAAATTACTAATGAAAACTGGCTGGAGAATTTGCACAAAGTCCTGGTTTCCCCCCCTTTTTTGTTTTCCCCCTTTCTCGTCATGCTTATAACATTTTGGGCCTGCAAATTGGAAAGGATTTTTTTGATAATTCACCTAAGACAAGATTCTCAGATCATCAAGATTCCCATTTTCCATGAACTGGTGTTAGAATCATAGAATATTCTGAGTTGCAAGAGACCCACAAGGAACACTGAAGTCCAACTCCTATTTATATACGTCTCTCGTTTTTTCTTTGGAAATGACTACTGTCAGGCTAATGCTGTAATCAAGTTGCTGAAATGCCTTTGCTATGCCATCAATAGATGCAGATTACACTGCAAAACTTGTGCCCTCCTCCTGTAGCTTATGGTATTTTGAAGAAAATGTTTCAAAATCAATGTTTTTGGTGCTGTGAGTGGCACTTTATTACCGTCTTTGTTGGTGTGAAAACGTTGCAGAAAACTGCAGTAGTTGAATGCTCAGACAAGGTTATGGAATAGAGCTAATCCCAAGATTAAAAGCAAATTTTTATTCCCCTTGTGTAACATTTCCCACGCTCTTTTCTATCATGATTCTTAGAGGGAAGAGTCTGCACTGTGATATCCTTCTCTCTGCAATAAGAAGAGTCAGCCTTCAGCTACGGACTTGTAATTTTCTTTTAACTAAAGCTCCATGCAGCCTTAGTAAAGAAGTTGTATCTCAAACTTTTTGCTTGCTTTTTTTTTNTGCAAAATGGTTTTTATACAGCTCTGGCTGAGATCCAGAAGATATCAGATGGGAAGTGAAAATATTTACTTTCAACAGTATTGAAACCAATATGAGAGTGTGTTGAAATTCTAAAAGGTTATTTTCTTTGTGGTGTTGGTATTTCATTAAGAGTGGGAATTGATGAGTTATTCCTGCATCTGAAAGTTGGATTGTAAGGAGACAAAACTTACAGAAGATACAGAGTACTCCAGGGCTTTGTAAAGTCAGGCTGCACAAAGTGATGTGATAAAGGTGCAGTGCCACTAAGTGAAGATGCAAGATTTGATGGTACAGGGATTCTTTCCTAGATTCAGAATTGGATCCAGAATTTAGAATTACTGGCAAGCTTAAAATTGTTTCTGTTTTGCATTTTATTCTTGCACATCAGTGTTCTGGAACCTTTTCGTTGCCATGTTGTTATCAGTTTTATGACATCTTCAGGGATGCTTCCAACTGAAGAAGAAACTTATCACCATCTTTGTTCCTGGAAAAACATTCATTTCAGATATTGAAAGTGGTATTCCATGGGAAGGAAACCATGCTTGGTCAGCAAAGATGTTTTACATTGCTATCCTGCACTTTTTCACTTCCATGCAAGCTCTCTATGGAGGGGGTAATTTAGGAATTGTCAGTAGATGAGGCTGTGTATATGAACAAACTGGCAGTAGCTGTGCTTTTGTACTATTTATTAATAGTTTCATTTTACAGTTAACTATACAGTGGTTTCTTTATCCTTCTTCCTGACCTTCTGATGGAATTAGATTAGAAGGTCCAAAGTTTGGGAATTGTGCTGATCCTGAACACAGCACACCGTGCTTCCCTGCTTTGCTAAAGGAAACTTGCAGGCTATGGTCAGTGGGCTTTACAAGCACTAATTACCTGTCTGAATTACCTGGTGAGCTGTGTTGTGATGTAAAGTGATGCAAGTGATCTAAAGACCTTGAAGAAGGTCTTTCAACATTTGAGATTAATTAATCTCTTCATTCCTAGGCTCATATTAGGAGTTTCAGATTTCATCTGTTTTTCTAGCTTGAAAAATGTTGTCTCTAGGTTATATATACAGTTTTCATTCAATAAACTGCAGTCTCTAGTAATTTGGTTTGGGTTTCCCCCCACTTCCTCATCTTCAAAGAATGCTGTTAGAATAACCAATGTGAAATACAGGTTAGAAGAAATAAGTTATGATTGAGAACATGCAGATAATGCTAAAAGAAATTTTGATTTACAGAGGCTTGGTTTGATTATTATAGAACTGCAGTCTCCTGTGTGTTTGGGAGGTAGAATCACAGCTATTAGGAATTGGGATCTATGAAATCTCTTTTTATTCCTGTTTGTTTTTTGTTTTTATTTTGGAAAACTTTGAAAGGCTCTTTTTGGTTTTATTAATTAAATTAATGAAATATATAATTGAAATCAACAGAGTTAAAATTCATAATAAGTCCAATGGCAGAATATTTTGCCTTACAATTCATAACATTCTTCTGCTTTTTTTGTAATTAGGGAAAAAACAGTTTCAGATTTTATTAGAAAGAATTTTATTTCTAGTTGCTGGCAAAGTTTCAACTGTTGCTATAGGCAGAATCCTAAATCTATTGGATCTCCAAACTTAGTAAAACCTGTTGAGGATGGTCTTTAATGTGAAATTCTTTGCCCTATTCACTTTTAAAATAAGGATTGTAATTAACCACTTGACACAGTTGCTCATACATGTTTTGAAATTGTAGTGTTTCCATTTTTTAATAGTAATCAATGATTGATTTATTTGCATTTGGAGCAAACAGTTCTTGAAAAGGGATTCTAAAATTAAGATACATTACTTTTTTTTTTTCTGGTTAATATTCATATTTCTTGTTAAAATCCTACGCAGCAGATTTCAACATCCAGACGGTAAAATAAACATCAAGGTAAAATCCAAGTGAACAACAAGATCTTTTGCATGTGCCTGGGCCCCGTCCCACCTGATGCTCCCTGGGAATGCGCAGCTCTCGGTGGCGTTTCCTTCTTGGAGCTGCTTGTTGTGATTTTTCCTAGCTGGCAGAAATCCACGTGCGTTTATTCAGTCACTCAGCGGAGCTCGAAAGCGTGTGGAGAGTTTGGAAGTGCAATTGGGTTGGAAACTTTCAAATCACACTTGGTGCAGCTAAATGTCCTCCTTTCTTCTGGGATAATTCACTTGGGAAAAGTGTCTGGAATGCTGCATTCACAGTATACAGTTGCTCTCTCTGTGTCAGGCGTAGAAATTGGAATTATGGTTTTGTTTTGGAGGGTTTTCTGTACTTTTTCATGGGATTAGGTACAGGAAGGATTCCTGTAATTGGGATGGTCCTAGAGATCAAGACTCTGCTAAAAAGAGTAAGAAATAAGAGAGATTTAACTGGTTGTTTCATGGAGAGAAAGAAACCAATACCGCCTTTGAAAGGAAACAAAAAATAATTTATAATTCCACATATAACCAATGATGCAAATTCTGAATCTAGAAAGTAGTTTTCCATGGGCAAAAATGGTTATTTAGGTGAAGGGGACAGTGCCAAGTTAAACTGGACTGGAAATGAATGTCTTGTGAAAAGTAAGCTCTCAACATTAAGTCCCAATTCTTTAAAAAATATTATGGTAAAGAATTGTTTTTGTAACAAGTATTTGAGTCACAGTTCATGCAATCCAAAGAACGAGGCTTTATATTACTACAGGAGAACCTGAACTTATATTCTACAATTTCTCTCATATTTTCCCATACCTGTTTGTGGGGTTTTTTTGGTTTTTTTTTTGTTTCTTCATTTATCCTTACTACGTGCTTGAATTTTTGAATATAAGTTTGCAGGTCAACAGCAGTGAAAATTATGTCTGATTGTGGATAGAAAAGGAGAAGCCAACTTAAGAAAGCACTTGTGTAGTTCCTTTGTCTCTGATTTTGTGGTATCTTAGAATAGGCTCCCATAGCTATGCCAGTGTAATTGTTAATGTGGGAAAGCACAGATGTGCTCATGCTGTCTGTACAGGGTGGTCACAGGTGAGGCAGCTGCTGGCACTGTGGCTGCTGCCTGCTGCTGGTCTCTGGGGGCCGAGTGTCCTCCTGCCCCTGTGGCTGTGTCCCCTGCCCTGTGTCTGAGTGTCCCCCTGCCCTCTCTCTGCATGTCCCCCTGTCCCTGTGTCCGAGTGTCCCCCTGCCCTGTGTCCTGGTGTCCCCCTGCCCCCGTGTCCCGGTGTCCCTGTGTCCCGGTGTCCCCTGTCCCCGTGGCTGAGCCCAGCTCAGGGCCTGCCCTGCTGCTGGGCTGTGGGTAACTGAGGCAAGCCCAGCGTGGCATTTGTCCATGGAGTGTCTGTGGGAGTGCAGGAGAGGCCTCTGGGCTTTGGTAAAAGAGTAGGCTACAGTTAGGTAGCAGATTCTGGCCCAAATTATTTTTATTTTTTGGTGTGTGTGTTTGGTCGTGAATGAAAACTTTCTTCTTAAGGTCTTATGTTTAACAAACTTATTGGAATATAATATTTTTAAAGTAAGAAGTTTATTTTTTTTTGACGTGTGGCTAGTACAATGGTAAAAGCAGCTTTGAGCTCAAAGATAAATAAGATTCCTTTTTGATCATTCTTCCAATGATTTTTCAGGATTCCTCCATCCTTGTTGTTTTACCAAGACTGCCGTTTTTTTATCTCCTTTCCTCTCTTTCCCTTTGTTCTGTATCACTCTGTCATAATCTGCCTTCTTCGCCTCCTGCCTGTGCTCAGCCCAACCTTGTTCCACCCACAGCACACAGGCACGCTGCCCCCTCTCATCTCCTCTTACTTGATCCCTTCTGTTCCACAATGCTTTTTGAGTGATGAGAAGTGCGCAACAATTACAGTTTGTTCTGTAGATAGGGCCAGTGAAGGTTCCAGAGTGGCATCATACCTGTCAACATTGAATTCAAAGCCCTGTATTATCTTACATCATATTTTCATTTCAACATTTGCTGCGTATTCCTACTTGTCCTCCCTCTCCTACAGACAAGCAAATAGTCCTTGTTCTCTTGGATCTGTGTTTTGGTTATCCACAAATTGGTAAGGTTTCTATATTTCTGCATTGTGTCTTTGGATTTCCCAAGTGCATTTTAATCTCTATAATTTTCTTCATATCTTTTGAAGATGTGTGTTTCATGATGAATATATGTCCTGGATTACAGTTTGGGATTACATATGAATTGCATGGTGCATGAATTGTAATTCTTAAAACATCTGTGAAGCTGTGGAGGGTTTTTTCCTTTTTAAAGGGTATGGAATGCATATACACCGCTTTCTTCTGAATAAAAAGCTGAAAAGAGAATTAGTTGGTAGGAGTCTTAAGATCTGCATTTCATGGAAGAAATTTCCTGGTAATTACCATCTTTGTAATTGATACTCTGCCCATTATTCAGTGTGTCCAGCTGTATGTAAATCTTCTCTAACCATGTGTTTTTGCATTTCTTTCCTCATGCAAATGAAGAACCTTCTTGGTTTCTATTAGGGGACTCAAATCCGGCTGATTTGGCGTGTCCTAATTGAAAGACGGGGTCTCTTGGTGGAAAAGGTTTTCTTTCTCTTGAAGGAGTGGGAATGTGCTGGAGCTCAGCATTGCCCAGTGGGAATGGTGGCTGGCCTCTTCTGGCCAGGGTCACCTGGCAGAGCAGGTGGCACCCTGTGGGGGCTGGCGGGACACAAAGGGCAGTTGTGCTGTCACTGTTGGGCTCCTGGAGTCACCTGTCCTGCCAGGTGATGGTGGAACCTTGTCTGGTACTCTTCCTTCTCTTGGTTTTGTTAGTCTGGGCTCTTGGCCATATGTAGGTTTTAGTTTGTAGGTCAGAAGAGCTCTCTGTGCCTGTTGTCTGCTTCTGGAAGGTGTTTTGCAGAATGCTGGAATCACGAGTGCTTGCCATGCTCCTCTTGCTGGGCCATGCCATCATGTCCACCAGCAGTTCCTTTGCACTGCGTAAGTGCCTGTAGGTGTATAACTTGTCTTATTTATGCAATAAAAATTGTGTTTTATCTCAACTAGATTTAATGAGAAATTTGACGTGCTGACTTGCTTGAGCCATTGTCAGTTCTTACATGGAGGTTTTGATCCTGGTTTTCATCGAGGTAAAATGAGCTTTGATGCAGGTATACCAGAAATAAGCTTTTATATAGGGGGGCAGGATAATTCATGATGAAAAGGCTTTGGCAGGGGTGCAGCAGCATATAATAAAGTGTGAAGCTTCTGTTCAACAGTGCATGTAAACTGTATACTCAAGTGCATTGCTGGCTGTAAAACATTTGTATTTGCAATGATGCTAAAGCATCTAAGCTTGTTGTTATCACACAGTTAATTCCTGTGATAAATTTTCTAACCAAGGCCCATGTGAGAAAAAGTTTTGTTGAAGTAATTCAGAATGTGGAACTTGCTCTTGCAAGACTCTTAGTGTTCAGAAAGGCACTTGTTGAAAGAGAATACTGCATCTGATTTCTAAATAGTCATATTAACTTCCTATTGCTTGCTGCAGTTTTCTTTCCTTAAATACCTAAGATACTTTTTTCTTCATATCTGATAGAAAATAATAGGGCAAGTATGCACTGATAGAAATGTATTATTGATGTCTTCTAGAGAGTTGGCAATACCTACCTCTAACCTAGAAAATAAATTTTATCCAGGAATCTGTTTGATCTCTGGAAAGATCTCTGTGGCATCTTTCAAGTAAGATTTGACAGTATTTACTTATTTTTTGGGGAGAAACCCAAGACTTGGTTTAAAAAAACAGTCTTATGCCACTGCTGAGTGGCCTTATCTCCCTATCTTGCTGTTTGGGTCTGGTGGTCTATTTTCTTTTCTAAATTTTTCTTGTGTCCTTCTCTTTTGTCTTCTATTTCTCCCCTTTTGGCAGCGTTTATTGCTTTGTCACAAGTAAGCTTTTTTCTCATAGCGAGCTGAGGTTGTCATCTGGGACTTGGTTATGGCAGCATTTTTTGGTGCCATAGCTAAACTTGGGATAAGTGTATTTTCTTAATGGAATTTAAAATATTAGGAGGAAAACATCAGAGTTTCCTTCTGATAATATATAGCAGCTGTGTCCAGGCACATACCTGTGTGTTTTAAAAAAATAGCTTGTGTATTGGTAGTTAGCATTAATTATTTCCCTTAACTTCATTGCTTTGATTAAAAGGGATCATTGTCATCTCCATGATGGTACACTGACCTTACATTGAGTAAACAATGGAGAATCAGAAATTACTTGCAAGTGAAGGTTGTTGGGATGAACAACACTTTGTCATGCTTGTGCTTATTAATAGACTATATTAATAATAGGTAACTTACGTATTTTCAAGCTGAGACAGCAGTAAGAAATGTCCTTGGCTCTTTATTTATCAGAAATATGAAATAAATAAAAAAACCAAAACAAAAGGATTAGTGATATGAACAAAGAAAGCTGAAAAATATTGGATATTAAATAATTTGCAAATACTGTGCCTGACTCCTAGGAACAGAATTTATTTTCAAATTAATGTATGTCTTCTTCCTCTTAATAGAAATTCTTTTATTTTCCTGATATTAAAGCCTTTATTTTTTGAAGAGAATATCTTGATCCTGCAAGCTAGAATTAAAAAATATCAGTTGGCATCTTTCAAGCAAAGCACTTTCCATGTCAACAAGTAATATTTGTGAGAGAATGAAAAGCTGAAAAGCCCTTAAAACATGCTAAAAGACTTACAGTGGGTGGGGAAAGAATGGTTTTATTCACTGGAACTGCAGACTGTAGTAGAAGTTGCAGCATCCCTAATTTGCTTGTTCCAATACCCTTATCAGGGAATTTCGTAGAAACACATTTAATAAAATTTATTTTCCAATGTGATGTATGTATCAAGGCAGCTCTTGAAGATCTGATGTTTGGTAGTTCCTTGAGGGTGTGGAATTTTTCAGAAGCCTCAAGAAAAGAAATGGAGAGGTTTTCTGCCAGTTTAGACCAAAGAAAATGTTAATCTAGTTCTTGTAGTAAAATTGCTTCCTTGCAAATAAAAGAATGCTGTAATTTTTAGAATAGATTTTGTTTTAGTTTAGGGGTTATTTGTTGTTTTTTATTGTGTAAATGTACATATGCATACATATATTCCTGTACATTTAGATAAAACCTCTCACAAGTAAAACCTTTTGGTAAAGAAAATTCAGGGTACTGTGTGAATGTAAAAGCTCCTGGGACATAGATTGCTGCCAGGAACGTGTAAATTAAATAGACCTGATAACAGCCCTGCCAGAAACATGTAAATTAAATAGAGCTGATAACAGTCAAAGACTTATTTTGCTAGTTCTTTTATGACTCTGTGCACTGTACAATGGCTCTTCTTGACTTCTATTGTTCGTTTAAAAAAAAAAAAAAAAAAAAAAAAAAAGGGGGAAAAAAAACCTTCCTGTTTGCAGTCAAATCCAAGGTATCCTTTTGGGGTTTGGTCCTTAGTTCCCGGCTCATATAAGAGTTCTTCATTGTCACCAGTCCTGGCTGAAAATACTTTCTTCTGTGCTGACTGTCAGGATGTGAAGGACACACACTGAAAGGTGTCTTATGGGGCCTGCAAGGTGAACAGCATGTGGTGGGCTCACTTGGCTGGGATGTATCCAAGACAAGATCAGCAACTTTGGTTTTCCTTTGAAGATTAAGTTGGCATTAAATTGTACATTTGACTTGCTGTTTTCTTTTAGAGGGAAGTTCAGCAGTGTCTCTACTCGAAGTTTAATTTATAGCTGTTTTGATAATAGCTACAGCCTTGAACTGTGGAAAAAAATCCTTTCTACCTTTTCAACCACCTGGGTTTTACCAAAGGACAGATTTTTTTTACTATCTCAAATATTTTCTCTCTCTGTGAAAGGGTATTTAAAAGATAGCTGACCAGCTGGTCTGCTGTCTCCCTCACTGGCTTAAGGCTAAGGGTCCATTCCTGCTTCTGTCGTTTTCTGATGAGTGTTTGCTGTGTGTATATTATGCTAAGATACTCACTAAATGAGACTGGCTTTTAGAAAGCCAAACCACTTGATTACTCAGTGAAGTTAAAAAAAAAGGCAGAATAAGCCTTCACTAAATTTTATTTCCTTCTAAAAAGTGCCTTACATACTTGACTTCAAGTGTTGTATTAGCATGTAGCAGAGAATTTGAGAAACCCCACAGCTGGCCAGGACAATGTCTCTGACAGCAGCAGCTGCTCAGAGAAAGTGCGTGGGAACATCTGCAGTGTGCTGTATTAGAAGAGCTTTACAGAACTGGAAAATACATGAAAGACAGTGGCAAGAATTACAACTGTCTTTGGATGTGACTCTTTTTTAAAAGGGAAGATATTACTAACCTTTAAAAAAAGAAAGAAATTCCTTGTTTATAAACCTCTGTATTAGATTTGGATTGGTTCAGGTAGAGGAAAGTAGGTTTGTCTGTGGGATTGTTTTGCAGTGCTGTATTTCCCAGGCAGAAGGGCATGTGCTGGAGTCCTACAGAACTGTGCTGGTGGGTGAGCAGCAGACATCCTTATGTATTTGACTTCAATTTTATGAGGTCTAGGCTACGTTGATGGTCTACCAGCACACAGTGACAAGTTTTCAGAGTTGACTAGAACGCTAAAACGTACTAATTATTTTTTGTTTACTACATTTTGTTCTTTACAAAATTATATGTTTTATAAGGACATCCAAATCAAGTTGGATTTTCAGTGGGAAATATGAATTTTAGTGCTTCTGCTACACAGTTGTAGGCCCATAAAGACTGATGTTTGAGCTGGACTTAAAGGGAGGACCAAGGGGTCATGTTTCTCAGTGAGGCATGGAAATAGGATAGGCTTTCTAAAACTCAGTAATTAGTATATTTCAGCCCTGGCCTCCTGATTTCTGATGGAGCTGTACACAGCGTTATGGGTTCTTTAGGTCTCAACTTTTTTGGGAAAATTGCTGGGGGTGATTTGAGTATTTCGTGTCCTATAATTACACTCGGGTAGGAATGCAGTGGAGTCATCAGCTGTGCTTCACAGTCTGGGTTTTCCTTGCCTAAGCAGTGTGTGAAGGGGACAAGAAACATGAAACGTGAAACTTCTGTTAACAGTTACAGTTTTGCTTCTCGGTGTATTGGGGAGCATTGGTAGCATACACTGAAAAGAAAACTGGATTTATATTGGGAAATACATTGCTACTGGATAACAGGAAATGTTATCTTCTAGAAAAGGTGTCTTCCAGAATATACTGCACTTGATTATATAGGCATCTCTAGTAAGTGCAAGAATTACATACTTGAAAGGTAAGTAAAAGTCAGAGGTTAAACTAAAGTTGAGGACTAGCCACTGAGTTGTCTGATGATGCCTTGAACAATAGATGAAGAGGAAAAAAGAATTCTATTAACCCTCACCAAATTCCATACTGCACTTTTTCAAGATATTCAAGGAGGAAGCAATATTGCACTTGAAACCACAGTCAAGTACTCGTGCATTTGTGGTGTTACTGTTTCGGTTCCCCTTCATTTCCAATGAATAGTAAAGTCTCCTGAAAGATTATATTTCACAGAAGATTAGTCTTCAGAATATTCAGTTTATGATAGTCAACAGGTGCCATTCTACACCATAATTTTTATTGATTTTATCTAAAGCCTATCCAGAACACTGATAAAAAAAATACTTTTATCTGGGCAGTTTTGGTTCATTTATATAGAAAAGACTTAATGTTTTGTACATGTCTGTTTGCATATCTTTGAAGCCTAATGAGGAACCCATCAGATAAAATCTATAAAAGGCAGTTATCACTATTTTCAAAACTGCCCCATACCCAGTTAATTTCCTGAGTTTTGAAATCTTAGCTGTTTCCAGTCATTACTGCAATTGCAAGAAAGTCTCTTGCGTTGTCTGATGTTTGAAAAGTCTGGATATAAAAGTAAATAGACAGAAGGTGATATTATTCTGTTATCTCTGTTATTGCTTGCTGTTATCTCTTTGTAGTCACTGCCTGTGACTTCACCGATGTCTCAGATGCTCACTTCTGTTTGTTTCCTAAACGTAGATGTTTTTTAGACATGAAATAACCAGCCATTTGGCTTTTTGCCATTTCTTATATCTAAAGATAAGAGAGAACCAGCTGATCAGTACCTCCAGTGCAGGTGTACAGTGTGACGTGGGGTATTACATGGAAAATGGGCATGTTAGCAGTGTCCCTGCCCAGCGCTGTTCTCTGGGCTGGATTCTCTGTCTTGCTTTCACGGGATGTGTGGCAGCGGTGTCAGGGACAAGGCACAGCAGCACATATTGAGTTTCTCTCTGGAAGTGGCTATATTTAATTGGTGGATGAACAGTCAGAGTCCACTATTGGCAATAGTCCTGTTACTGTTTTTTTTAACTAGAAATTGTTCAGTGATGGGCACTGGAATTCCAGTGAGGCAGATGGAAAGGCAGCAGAAGGCTTTCAGATTTAACAAAATTAAAGTCTTTGCTTTGGCATTACTCTCAGTTCTTTTTTCTGTTTTAACTTTGTCGTTAAGGGAGGGGAAGAGTGTTGCTCTAATTAAAGCAAGAAACTGCAAGCAGGTGTTAGTGTTAATTGTGGATTGTGTTTATCCTTTCAGCTGTATCTGCTAACAAAGCTATATAAGCATTTTCCTTGGGGGGCTGCTCTTCTGTCATTTTGATGACATTAAGTTAGCTCTTTGACTCTTAGTATGTAGACTACAATTTTAATTGTAGTTAAAATTGTAACAATTTTAATTGTGTTGCCCTAGAAGTATTATTGATGTATTCATCATAGATTTTCATGCTTAAAAGAAAATGTTCTGTTACTCATGAGCGCTGCTTGTTTTCTATTTCAGCTGGACTGCCTTACCTCGTTCTGACTGCTGTGTAGAAAGCCCTATAGACTACTAAGGAATTGTCAGCTTTCTGGACTGTTCTTGTTTCTATATTGTTCTGAATAGTAAAATTATTTTTGTTTTGAATTTAATATATTTTCAGAAGCTTCTTGTTCGAGTTCAAATCCTACCAACTTACTTCTAATGTTTTCCGCTTCAAGTGATTCTTTATACTCCTTTGATTATGTATTTTCTGTTTCTCTTTTCTCTGTTGCTCTTAGAAAAATGCCCTTTTGCATAGGGTAATTTCACTACATGGTGCTGTGCTCATTCTTACTTTAGAAAAAAAATTGTATAATTTTTCTAGTAACAATGGCAATCCCTACTTGTTCCTGCTTATGTATAAATATATATATTCTTAAAATAATAGAGAATGCTTTGGGGGTTTTAGTCATTTATACACTGCAGGTTATTGAGAACTAAAGGATACATGCAAATACAGCAGGAGGCTAAAAATACTGTTGATGGGGTTCTAAGCAGACAGTGTCTCTGTCCCTCCCTCTCTGTTTGTGTATTACCATTGATTATTAAATGGTTGGCTTAGAAAGTTAACATGGATGAATATTCAGAAAATGATGCATCACCTTGAAATGTAAATGTGCTAGGAAGTGGGATCAACAATGTTTTAATTAATGTTTCAATCTTTCTTAAACTTCCAAATGAAGAAATAGATATTTTATTGTAATTTTGATTTAGGAATTGATGCCTAATCATGAAAATTAACTTGTTTTTTTTTTCCACAGGCATGCATCTTCTGGTTTTCTTAACCATAAATGTGATGTGATTAGTTATCTGAAACTAAAGCTTCTATAAATAATTTAATTCTATTCCCAAATCTCCCTGGAAGGAGTTCAACTCAGATTGTCAGCAAGAGCAGTGATGGTCTGAGTTGTGTACCAAAGTCAGAGAGGACCTGCTCTACTTACTATTCAGTTTAAGTGACTTGCTGGGACAGCCCTGTGAAAATCAAGATACAGGAACCCAATCTTTAAATAATTTTAAGTGTGTGAATGATTTGACTGGGTTATTTTCTTGTCCCCTTTGAAGAAAGCAAATGATTCAATAGGCTTCAAGCGTATGATTGAATGGCTTTGTTTTCCCAGGGAATTTGAGGTGGGTTGTTTTTAGGGAAACACCAAAGGACATCTGTATGCCTCAGCATTTAAATCTTCAAAATACTAGTTTTGTATTGGTTAACAGAATTACTGGAAACTGCTTTTCTTCATCACAAAGAAGTGATGTTTCTCTTGTTAAGGTTGCTTTAGGCTGTTGCTTTATGCTGTAATGCAGAGGTTGTTCCTTTTCTAGCTAAACTCAAGTCAGAACAGAACTGCAATATACTGAGTGAAAAAGAGCTTCAGGATTAACCCTGGTCTCTGTGTGGGCACCTTGACCCCTTGGAAGGGAGTGTCTCTGTGTGTTTTGTCTAGCTCTAATCTTTGATTCTTCAGTGGAGAAACATAACTGCCAGGTAATTAAGGTCTCTCTTGACAGATTTTCCTTCACTGAATTAATTTATTTACAGATTATAAACATTCTAAATTCTTGAAAGTCCCAAATTCTGATGCTAATTCCAGCTAAACCTGTGACACCTGTGTTCATTTATCTCAACCATGCAATGCCTTTTAAGGGCTTGAATTTTCCTTTCTAATCTGCCAGCTCACATCACAGTGTCTCCTTTCAAAGCCGCTCATGTGTGCTCTGAAGTTGAACACTGATATCATCTGGGGCTGTGGCAGGCTGGAGCCCCATGGCTTTTATCTCTGTCTGCCATAATGTGCCTATAGTAGGCAAAATTTTGGGTGTGATCATATTTTGTTTGCAATTTTGAAAAGCCTGACAGTTGGTTTCTTTTTATGATGCAATTAACCAACAGGTAACCAATGCAAAATGATAGTTTTAAAACAACGTTTCTTGTGCAGTTGATGTGAAGTTGCCATGTAGATACTGGACTTTAGAAATGTGTGAAGGACTTCAAATTTTATAACATTTGTGAAATGACTTTGCTGTTTATCAAACAGTGGCACTCTGGGACATAAAATGTACAGCATGCTTTGGTTTTACCGTGGGGGAGTGCTTGCAAGGTGTATATTTGTTTCCAGAGTTTTATGATATGAATGAGACAGTGGGCTTGAAGTCTGCTGCTCCATGAAGAATTCCCTGTCCCAAAGCCAGTAGGATTGAAGAGCAAAAAATTTGCATCCTCTGTGTCACTCCTGCTTCTTGAGATTTAATTTAAGGGTCTTTCAGTCCCTAGAAATATTAATTATCAGAGCTGTCTTTGAGATCTTGACATAATGACATGGGGATTTCTGGCGTGCTTTAAGAGAGAAATTGGATAGTCTTTCCTTACTTTGCAGTTGAAAGCTCCTTTATGTTTTGTCTGTGAAGTCACTCTGTCACTGTTGCAGGAAAAGAGCAATTAGGCTGGGTTTTTTACCACGACAAATTGGGTTACTGCTTTTTCCCTCTGGGAATCAGTTGGGGATGAACTTGAAATGGAGATGCTATGAAGCTTCAACTTTAGAGCTTCCCTTATTGGAGTCTGTGTCATAAAAGAATTGGGTAGTTCTAAAGTTCCTGTAAAGCAAGAACAAATCCTAACTGATTTACATCTCTTCAGAAGAGTGAATGGATAGCTACTAGAGGCTGTATTTTATTGAGGCTGTATTTAATTTTGTAAAACAACAGTCTTGACAGCCAGAGGGTGAATAAGTTGTTTGAAAGGGACATACAGTTTTCAGATAGCAAGGAAATTGCTGTGTCCTGTCTAGAGGCAAAAGTAGATATTAGCCATCAAAATATACATCATATATAATAAGCAGTGTATTAAAAATTCTTAAAATGTACTGGGTTTGAGTCTCTTAAACCTTTTCTGTTTATTTATTTGTTTGGGTTTTCAGTTTCATTGTGGGAGCTGTGAAAACAGGATTCTCAAATGTATGTACCTGGCCTATGAATCAGCAGCAGCATATGCCTTTTCTAAAGAAGAGATTGGGTTTGCATTTCTTTATATATTTTTGTCTTCCATGTGTTAGAAATATTTTCAGAGACCTTTCCCAAAGCTATGTAACACCTGCAGTTTTTTTACCCAGAACAAGCAATACTGTTAATCATAAGCAGCCAGCTGAGTTTGTTGTTCCTGTAATTTTCAGTCTTATTTGTGGAGTTAGCTCGTTTCTTATGTACTTGTTTAGTTCTGAGATATTTCAGGAACAGGTCCCCATTAGTGTTTCAGTTTCAACATCTATAAATTTTTTCATGATTCGATTGACCATTTGTGTATTATGTTATGTTGCACACTGAGAGGGCTGAAGTATTAAGTATTAAAAATTAAGTGTTTTCCCCCAATGATTCTGTCTTCTGAAAACAGGAGTGCTCTGTATTTGACTTAAGGAATAATCTGGTGAACTCTGCCTATCTTATTCTTTAAATATGAGAAGCTTGTTCTAGTTTTAAGAATGAGAAATTTGCAGCAAGGAACTGTTTCCCATAGGACAGGAGGAAAGGGATCCAGATTCAGCCTTTTTCTTGAATTTGTTTTTCCTACATTTTTTTATGCTGGGGAAGAATAACTTATTTTCTGTTTGCAGAGATACGTATCTTCTTTCTGTAACTTAGTTTAGCATTTTACCAGGTGACTTTGAATAGGCTTCCTCCTTCTCTCTGTGTCCTCAAATAGCCCCTCTTTCAAATTCGGTGCATTTTAGCTTCATTTTTGCTGTCAGGGTTTATAAGTAATATTATTAATTTCAGTGCTAAAGGGACAGTACTATTACATTTTAACTCACTGGTCATGCTTCCCCTTGCCTGAGCACTTTGTGATAGGAAAGAAAACCTTCATGTCTTTGCCTGGCTGATCCAATGTGAACCCATGGCCCGAGCAAGCCAGTATTCTCCTTTTTCGTAGGGGTGTGCTCAGTGCTGATGCAAACCTTGGAGGCTTCTATTATGGGCTGACTTTTGGTAACATCATAAGGATATATTGGTGGCCAGTGGCATGTTAGAGACACATGGAAAGTTGTAAATGAATTGTGAGTAGCGGAAGTGTCCTGTAAAAAAGAAGATGTTTGCTGAAGTGTTTGTCTGAAGAGCTCCTTGCTCCAGCAAATTTCTTCAGATGTCTGACTATTTTTGTCTGCAAATGGTCACCCTTCCCAGTGTTTGTTCTTCCTTGTGTTGATGTTTGTTTTTCTTTTGGGTTGTAATAAACTGAGTGTTGATTTGGCTGTGGCTGTCTTTTCATTACAAGTGTTTTGGAGTTTGTTCTCTCTTCTGTTTTCTCTATACAGTTTCAGCATTCATGTGATGTTGGAGAAAAAAGACAAAAATAAAACATTGCTGGGGGGGAGAGGGTTGTCTGTTATTGTTTAGTTCTCTGGCTGAACTCACTGTTGATGATGGATCAAGAACGTTTTCCTTCTTTGTCCGGGTAACTTTACAAAATAGAGGAACATAAATGAAGAAACTAAGATTTACCATTTCTTAGTATGGTAAAGTTGAAAACAAAGGAGGAATACATTTGTTCTAGGGGGTGGAAGTGAAGGACTTAACCTTACATCATCTCTAAGGATGTATTTTGCTGATAAGCAATGAGGTATGCCTGTAGCTCGAGGGCTGTATATAACATAATTCAACATACATATATATTTCAGTGGATGCTAACTAGTGGAAACCTTTGTTGGACAACATCAGAAGTAGAATGCTTCATGTGCTGTGTAATACATTAAGCAGAGTCTTCTGTTTCTCTTGGTCATAGCTAAAGCAATCTTAGGTATAATTTTGGTTAAAGGATGGCCCCACTATATACAGGCATTCTCCCACGAGCCAATTACATTTTATTTTTTGTGGTTAAACCACAAAAATGTGGTAAACTGAATTATTATCTTGGTTTCCTTCATACTTTCGAAAATGCATATGAGGATTTTACTATGTGAGGAGGAGGTTGCAAATTAAGAGGAGTGTGATTCCCCAAACCTTTCCTGCTCCTGTCAAATGGGAAGTATTTTGTAGGGTTGTGTTTTAATCCAGTCTGAAAAGTACAGATTTCTTTAAATCCATGGAAATATCAGTGTCCCATACCCTATCTTGAGTGGAAAAACTGAGCAGATTTGAAGTCTTGCTGCTTATCATCTCATTATCTGTATCATGAGATCGAATGAAGGAATGTTAAGAGGGAGTCCAAGCCCAGTAAATACAGACATTGAAACAATGATAAGTTTTCAGAGCTGGTTGAAAATAATTTTCCATTTGACAGGAGTTTTGGTATTTACTCTTAATTCCTGCTGCTTTCCCATATGCAGTTAAACTGAAATGGTGTTAATTATGATTCTAGATAATGAACATCCTGCAGGCAGTGGGGTGGTTGTTCTCTCTTCCTTTAACCAGCACAAACGGAGAACTCCCCAGCCTTTAGCTGTGCTATGAAATTGCCAATGCTTTGATTTTCCTACTGCCAATCTTTTTCAGAGAAACACTATTTCTTCTCACATATCCCACCAGGAAGTCAGCTGGTCCAGATTAAAGGAGATGAGTTTTGGTCATGTGTAAGCTTGGGCTTTTGACTTGTGCCGAGACCACACTTATTTTATTTTAGACTTCAAAGTAAATTCCCAAATATCTTTCAACTCACACAGCTCCCACCAATAACATTGTGTTTTTTGATTATTAGGTTAATGCAGAGGAGCTAGTTCCAGTTATTTTTCTCTTTCAAATGACTAAGTCACTGTATTTCTGTATTTAGGGTTGCAAGCTGAGTACTAACTTTACTTGTGATACTTTAATATCACAAGTGGTTCTTCAAGCTTGAAGGTACTTTTCTAACATTTCCTTCTGTAAACTTAGTATTTGGGGTTAGTAACTTAAGGTTACGTCAGGGGGGTAGATGCTCCTTAGTGACATCTTTCTTTTTATTCCTCATTGGCAAATATGGCGAGTACAGAGTGTTAGTATCCTACAAGAAAGTAGAGAACATGTTACATATGATAAATGGCTTGATTTAGTTTTTTCCATCAGTCTTCCATCTCTTGCTTCTGGTTTCATTCCTTCTCCATAGTTTCTGTTGTTGCTAGATCCTGTATTTGCTTTTAGTATTGCTTTTGCTTGTGTATGAGAGATGCCAGTTTGGTATTTTTTAATAAAAACAGAGATGCATGCCTTCAAGGCCAGGTGCTTGAAATTAATCTCTTCAATTAAAGGAGCCCAGTTCTTAATGTGTGTGCTGAATGTACATTTCTGTGGAAATTGTATATGACCAGAATTGTATCCCTCTTTGATTCATGATACTAGGGAAGTGTTCAACTTTGAAGCAACTTACGTTTATGTTTTAATAATATTGAATGGCAAACACATTTTTATTCTTATTTTTAAAAGGCATAAATCCTACAAAAGCTAAGCTTTTAAGCCGTTTTTAAACACTCTGTGTGATGAGGCTTCCAGTCATTTCCCTTACTTTACCTAGACTTGATGACTAATCTTTGGGTTGTGTGGCGGAATTTGTTAAAGTGTTAGTGTGCAGCAGGAGCAATATTTGTAAACTGTTATAAATGATATTTTACAGGCTAAGTCACAGACCAGCTTCTGCTGAATGGGACCAGGATGTCACCTTCTGTTCTTAGTCTGCTCTTTTTGTGTGTCAGGCAGGTGGCTGGCAGCGTCTTTGGTAAGTGGTCTGCCCTCAAAATTGCAACACAAATAACTCCATTAAGACAAAAGGAGGAATGGGATTACAGCATCTTCCGTCTATTCACAGTAACGTAATTTGGCTGTCACAGTTCTTTCTTAATGTACAGTCAGCTAGGAAAGTCTCCTAATGCCCTCTGCATTCCTGGGAATTTTATCTCCTCTCCTTTCTCACAGATTAATGGAAATAGGCTTTCCAAGAGCTGTGAAACAGATGTCAAAATTGCAGCAGAGAGCAGTGACAAACTCTGCCGTCTGTGTTTCTTGTTATCATTGGATCGCAGTATGGTTTCAAATCAGGATGAAAGGAACCACATCAGTATAGCAATTCCTTTTGCTTGTGGTGGATGTTTATTTTAAGTGTTGGCTTCAGAATATTTTTGGTACATTCAGAAACCTGTCAGAACAGCAGGAGAGGTTTGGGTGCGTACCTGCAATGTGCTGGAGAGTCTCACGCCTCATAATCACTAACGTGCGTGGTGGTGTGTAAGAAACCAAAATGCTGTCTGCAGTTCTCCAGCTTTCCTTTCTCTTTGGCTCTGGAAATAAAAAAAGTTTTGGAAGCTTCTGAAAAGAACTTAATTAGCTTACTTTCTTAATGTTTGTTAAAAGCTGTCATATAATTGCTCCCTCCCCACCCCCCCCAAAGATGTAGAGCTCAGATCTTAAGGGATTTGTGAGTCTGGGAGTTAGCAGTTTGGAAAATTTGCAAAGGTAAAGTATAATGCCAGTTTTCTTACTGATAGAGAATGCTTTTTGTCTACGACTTCTGCAGTCTAGTCTGGTCTTTACATATTATTCTTAAGCTAATGTTTTTAGGGATTGGGAAAGAGGAAGATACCACCATAGAAATCACAACAGAAATAAAAACAGGCTTAGAAATTATTCATAAAGTGTGTTCTGTTGTCAATAGCCTGAATATGTATAGTGCCTTGATTCACAGAGCATCTACACATATGGTACAGTTAGGGACTAGGTTAATGAAAAGTATTTTTATCCTCAGCGTCAATATTCAGCGTCTTGTTTCTCTTAATAGTATCAGAATGGCTGAGTTGTTACACTGAAGTTGTAGTTAAATAGAGAATTCCTGCAGCTGCTCATTTGTTTCATTATGTTCTAGCTAAAGGCAATTCCATTGCAATTTCATGTCTTTGCTATGACTTTGTTCAGTTACAATTTTTTCCATTAGCTTAAATTAAGATGCAAGATTTCCTGAGCCTTTTTTTTTTTTCCCTCCTGTTTGTATCAGTTTGAGCAGGCACAGGCTCTTAAGGAGTGTTATGTTCAACGGAGATTAGAGTGACATTAATTTACCAAGAAGAAAAATAAATTACTGAGAAGAATTTTCCACCCGTGCTTACTCCTTTGGCCTTTAACTGAAACAGAACCACGATGCTAATACATTTGCAAAAGTTTTCAGACAGCCTGCAGATAAATACTGGATGACTAAACAGGTTGTTATTTGTGTCATGGAAGTCAGTGGCTTTTCCTCTCTATTGGCAGTGATGCCTGTGCCCCATTTCCCCAAATAAAATAAAGCATCAATTTGAATTTGCAGTATAAAGGATTGTTTCTATCAATTACTTGAAATATGGTTTTTTAAAATTAGTTTCTAAATTCCTGCCTAAAGAAATAAGGCAGGAAATAGCAGTAGCACAGTGAAATAGGTCAGTGGCAAATGCATGGGAAGAAAACTAAAAATCGCTGTCTTGCTGTTGTATGTCTAAAATCCTGAAGCCACCCCTGCTTATCTTTCCTCTAAGGGATATGACATGGAGATGCTGCAGTGATTCACCATTGCTATGCAAATGGTTCAAGTATTTTGAGGCACTTTTCCTTCAGGCATCTCATGCTGTGTGGAAGGGTCAGATGTTTTGAGACTGTAGGAAATCTCCCCATCAGCTGAGAGGTCAAAAAAAAAAATCTATGTTGTCCCCAGGTACACTTCTCCAATCTGCAGTTACAGTTATAATACAGGAAAGTACTTCTAAATTCACACTATTGGATGGAAAAAGATTTTGTGGAAACACTCTTTTCAGGTGAGTCCAGAGAATTTTATCTTGCTCAGATAAAATGATTTATTTCAGTACTGGGCAAATCTAAGCACATATTCTCATATATTCCTTTTTTTTTTTTTTTTTTTTTGTTTTTTTTTTTTTTTACCAGCNTTTTTGTTTGCTTTTGTGTTCTTGTAGCCAGCTGAAACTGATGGAAGTGTTAACTCTTAAAGTATAGAGACATTAAAACTTCAGTTTGAAGACTGTAGTGAGTTGACCCTTGCTGGATGCCAGACACCCACCAAAGCCTCTCTATGACTCCCCTCTGCAGCTGGACTGGGGAGAGAAAATATAACGATGGGTTCACTGGTTGAGATACGGACAGAGAGAGATCACTCACCAAGTACCATTATGGGCAAAACAGGCTAGAATTAGAGATATTACTTGAATTTATTACTAACAAAATCATAGCAGGATAATGAGAAGTAAAAGCAGGCCTTAAGAGCAACTTCTCCCCCACCCCTCCTTCCCAGCTCTGTCTCCCCCAGCGGTGCAGGGAGATGGGAATGGGGGCTGTGGTCAGTCCATCACAAGCTTCTCAGACTGCTCAGGGAGAGGAGTCCTTGCTCTGCTCCAGCCTGAGGTCCCTTCCAGAGGAGAAGTTCCCCATGAACTTCTCCAGTGTGAGTGCCCCCCTCAGGCTGAGTTCTCCACAAGCTGCCGCAGTGCTGGCTGCTCTTCTGCGGGGTGCAGTCCTTCAGGAACAGGCTGCTCCAGCATGGGTCCCCTGTGGGGTCACAATTGCCCCAGGAAACCTGCTCCAGTGTGGGCTGTGCTCTCCATGGTTCTTCAGGTCCCTGCCAGGAGCCTGTTCCAGCACAGGCCTCCCATGGGGTCACAGCCTCCTCTCAGGCACCCCCCTGCACTGGCATGGGTCTCCTCTACGGGCTGCAGGTGGATCTCTGCATCCCTGTGGCCTTTCCTGGCAGCACATCCGTCTTGGGGCCAGCTGGGATTTGCTCTGTTGGACATGGAGGAAGCTTCTAGCAGCTTCTCACAGTAAGCACCCCTGTAGCCACTCTGCTAACAAAGCCCAGCCATACAAATGCAATGCAAACACTTAGAAGAATCACCACAGTAAATAAATTGTTGAAGATTAATGATGCTCACAGGTTACTGTAAGTTTTATTGAAATGTATTTATCACTGCTTGCAACTATTAGGTTTTATTATGGCTTTAATAATACATTCTACTGCATCTACTATGTGATAATGTACCTGTGCCATTTTCACCTCAGTTTTTTCTCTTTAAGAATTCAATGCTCATCCAAATACTGCTGTTATTGTTTCTTTGGCTGTGTACTTTCTCACATACTCCTCTGACTGGTAAATGTAATGATTGCCAGAATGGTAGATTATATTTTCATTTATAGATTTTTATTCCATGTAATAATCAATAATCAGTTTGAAACCCAACCAGTAGTCTTCTCTACCTGGCCCTTTTATTCAGCTGCTGTTTTTCCTCTTTCTTCCAGAGGAGAAAGTTGTTTTCTGCTCTTTTTCTCTCCTGTTTGTTGCTGTTCTGATGATAATAGATGGGAAGTTATCCACCATACAGCCTCTGGGACATCATTTAGCCAAGTAAGGCTTGTCTGTTCTATAGCTCTTTGCAGCCTGCACTGTTGATGCACTGTGTCTGCCAGGTGTGCCATAAACCAGCAGAACCTGTGAGAGCTGTGACGCCAAGAAACCACTCCATTACTTTCCAGTTTGTAAAATAAAGGGAGCTGTTTTTTTTTAGAAGGAGGCTTGTAAATGGGTTTGGAGGTATTGTGGAGGTTGTGTGTGTGGTACAGATGTGAGTGGGTGGCTGGAGTGAGCAGCCACCACTGGGCACGGCTCCTTCCCAGCCTGGTTGGAAGGGCTGGCGCTGCCCTTCCACTCCTGTTTGTCACACACAGAGCTCTCATCTCCCAGGAGATGGCTGGGCAGACGTGGCACACCTGGTGAGCCCTCAGCAGCAGGGCCCTGCCTGGGGCACAGTGGGGAAGTGAAGAGTTGTGGCTGTGCCCCTTGGGGAGCCGTCAGCTCCATTCGAGCCGTAAACACCAACATCTCAGATAACCTGGCAGGGTGAGCTGCCAAAGACGAGCCGGGCCAGTGAGACCCCTCAGGGGCCTGAAGCCATCCGGGATGTGTGCCCTTCTCTCCATTCCCAGGGGCACTCGGGGTGTGGAGGTGGGCAGGGCTGCGAGCGTGGCCCGTCCTGCGAGGGCAGCTCCTCAGCGGGCTCCTCTGCTCACGTCAGGGTGCACACAGCTAGGAGGAAATCCAAACCTTTGGATCTGTTTCCTGGCAAATTGCCCTGCAGGGAAGTTTGGTATTTTAGTGATGTTTCTGCCTTAATTTGGAGGGAGGTTATATTTTTATCTGCTTTACTGATCAGGTGGGAATTATTGTACAATTGAATGCAGCAATACTGAGATTATGCAGTGCTTTTTTTTTAAAAAAAGGTAAAAAATAGAAGACGTGCAATGCTAATGTAACTTCTGTTTTCTTGGGTGTGAGGTTTCTTCCTTGTTAGGCTTTCTTTTTTTTTTTTTTCCCTAATGGACTTTGGTATATGAAGAGTATGCAGCATAGACAAGCTCAAAGCTTCTTGCTTTTCCTAACCCTGTACAGGCTTGTACTATGCCTTGATAGACCTTTGGGATTAATTAGTTTTCCTCAAAAGAAAAAACAGCTGCGCTTATTACAGTAGGTTTGAATTTTGCACTGAGGTTTCATTTTAATAAGGTGACTGAGGTGTAGGAGGAAAACATCTATGACGTTTGCCTCAGCTATGTTTTCTGTAAATAGCTTTTATAGAGCTAAGCTGTAGATCAATGCAATATGCAAGTTGAATCTGCTCTGTCAGCTATATTGTTTTTAAAAAAGAATTTAAACAAAATTGTGTTTTTCTTAAAGTTTGAAGCCAGCTTCTGCATTCTGAACATGCTCATATTAATTGTGATATTTTTAATATTTCTTCATTGGTTGTATATTGATTTTGGAAGATTGTGATATATAGATAAATGGTACTTTACTGTTATGTGATTCTGGGATCTCTCTTATAATGTGCTAATTTGGGCCTGTGTTTTTAAGATCTACATTAACTACTAATGATGGTTGGTAATTGTGGTTTCTCTTACTACTTGCCTTGCAAATGTCACCTGAATTGGGATTCTTTTTTGTGATTCCTTAATGTCACTGCTGTGGCGCTGCAGGTGAGAAGAGAGAGGAGTGCTACTTCTCTAGCACAGCAGATTTCTGTCCTACTTTGTTGACAGCATGCCTGAGACTAAGGGAAGTACCTACATTTTGAAAAATGTTTGTCTCCTCGTCTCGAAATATTAAGACTCTAGTACATAATGTTCTCACAGCAGTTGCCTTTCTGATAGATAAAAATAAGCAGTGATTCCTGAGGAGGACAAAAGCTGTCATAAATTCCATTAAGATCTGAACAAATGCTTCTAAGTGTTCTTGGAAATAATAACGCAAAAAAAAAAAAATCCCTCCTTACTTACCATATGGCACTGCTTTAGGTCTTGCTGGGAGGTCTTGACTGTTTTATTTTAATGATTGCATAACCTCTCACTTCAGAAGCTTGTTCACATTAATAGCTGGCTAAGGGAAGCCTGGACCTTTATCTTCTTTAGTATGTATGGACTTCAGGTTTTAGCTTTAATGGGATTCACTAAGCCAGCTTTCCTTTTAAGCTTTGCTGTTTTAAGCAGGAGGACTCTTCATCTGACTAGGCAATAGTTGATTTCTGTTTTCTTTTCCTTTTAAAATCTTCTTTCTCCTCCCTAATCAACTGGGGATTTATTTTAAGAAAAAAGAAAAAATCAGGGTCTGAGACTGCAATTTGTTTTGGTGTTATTTTAAAGGTGGGATGATATTCACGGAGACAGTTGACATAAGGAATGGTTGACAACCTCTAAGGGCTGAGGTTTATCTAAAAGGATGAGAAATCAGAATGATTTTTTTAGAAAACATGCTAGTTGTCTACTTTGCATGTTTTTGGATTATATGATACACAGCCTGTTTACAGGTCTTTTAACAAGAACTGCTAATAAAGGGGGTTTTGATGTTGGGTTTTTCTTTCTGAACTTCTCCTGCAGCTATGTTTTTAAATCTCTCAGGCAGTGGTATGCTCCCTTTCTTGGGAGCATGTTGTAATTTTGAAGAATAATCACTATTACTTTTTTTAAAGATTCCCCCCTGACCTATTTTCTCCAGCTTTTGCTCTACATACATCTTCTCTAATTTAAATAGTGTTAGGAGTTGGCTTCAAGATTTTTTTGTCCACAGTGTGGGAGGAAATGGACTCCAGCAAATTACTGCATCTCTGTATGCACTTAATTGTACTGGAAGGCCTTCAAGATGTGATTTCAAAGTCTGAGAAGACACCACACTAATTGTAATTTTGCTTTTAGACTGATTGGTCCAGTGGAATGCAGACAAGACAATTGGGAGTGGGGCATTATGGGCTGATGTCCGTGCGATTTGTTCTTGGGTGACATTTTGGATAATTTCTTTTTGTTCAGGGATGAATTCTTTGCTTCCATAACACAGATGCACATCAAAGCAGTGTTCTCAATTAGAAGGGCACTTACTATATTGTTTTGTTGTTGGAATTGTTTTGTTTGTGTAAAATATATAGAGATGCAGGTATACAATCCATTTTTACTTTGCAGAGTTGGTAAATCTGCCACTCTGACTCATTGAATAATTCACTTTCTCAGTAAGTGTAACTTCTTTTTATTTAGCTTATACAGTTTATTTGGTAGAAATACTTGCACTGTAAAATACTTTCTGACATGATTAAACGTGCAAAAAATAAATAAGCTATTGGATGCACTCTTTCTTATATGGGGAAGGTATTTCCTACAGTTCGCTCCTACTGTCACACCTGCTATTGTTATTGTAATTTATCCATTTCTGTAATGCAGTTTCATGATTGAAATTGTTGTGGAATTACACACTGTGTCAGCAGGGATCACTTTACCTCAATTACTGCCGGCTACCACAAGCCTTTTCCCAGATGAAAAGTGCTAGCCATGGCACAAACACCAATAACAAAGCAGTTTAAAGATTTGAGTGGATGCAGCATGGGCTTTTGAGGTTCCGTGACTGGAATTTTTAGCCCAGCGCTAAATCTATGCTTCCTTTGATGTCTAGTAACAAAATTATATCTAGTAACAAATTACATTATAGTCTTCACTGGCCACCATCTTAGACCTACATTTAATGCAGGAGCATGAGTAGACGGAAGATTGATTTTGGAGTCAACGAAAGGAGCTTCTCTACAAAGTGAGACCAAGAACATTTAGTACTTGCTCACTGCGGTTTTTTAGCTCTGGGACTAAAATCTGTACTTACTCCCCAGAAAGCTTCATGTTTGCTGTATCTTCAGGCCTGAGTTATATGTGCTTCTGGTGTACATACCATTAATGTGTCATCTTCTGTATCTTATGTCTCAAGAAACTATTTGCCCTTCGTGCTCTCTGGAAGAGCTGTAGCCTTGTACGGCAGCTTTGTGTTGGACCTTGACATCTGCTGACAAAGCCTGTCTGTGAATATTGCCATTGTATTTATCTTAGGCCTCCAAGTATATTGAGTCACCTAAGTACTCCTTATGTGGAGATATATCTATTTTATCTGAGTTACACAAAATCTTCAGTCTAAGTAAGATGTTTTTCTTTTAAAATACTGGATCGTGAAAAAGAATCAACATGAGGCAACTAGTGTTACAGCATCCCATCTTGTAGACAGGGGGCATTCTTCAAAATATTCAGCGTTCTTTGAATATCTAAATACCTTTAATGATACTTTGTGGCTTCCTGTGCCTCAGCATAAAATGCAGGTAAGTATATGAACATTACATTTGTTTTTGTAAGACAAGCCTTATTTCTGTGTTTTGCAGTCCAATTATTTTCCCCTTCCATAAGGATTATTCAGGTAACTAATCCTCCTTTCCTCTTCCATGTTCAAAAATGAGTTTAATGTTGGGTGAAACAGGCTCTGTAATGGGCTGCCTGTGCATCCTGAGGCTTACTTGAACTCACTTTTCTCATCAGGTACTTATTATTATTATTATTTCAAAGAAAGAACAAGGATTGGAGTATTAGAAGTATATACCATATTTGGGTATGACATCTACTACTCTAAACCAAATGGACTTAAGATAATTGTATTAAATTCATGATATTTAGGAATAATAAATTACAGTGGAAACAATCAAAATAATTAATCCTCTTTTTTTTTCTCTCTTAAAACTTTTTGGAGAGTTAACTTCAAAGCTGTGTTGCTGGGTAGTGTCAGTGCAGTGCTGAGGGACCCTGCCAAAAGTGGACTTGAGGGGGTCCTGAACTTACCTGAACTTGTGTAAGTTTTCCTGTCAATTGTTGTTTTCTGTCCTTTAATGAAAGTACTTATGTGGCATAGAATGTATAGGAAAAGAAGGAAGTGTGAGGACTTCACAGGCTTCTCAAATCTTTACTTCTTCGATTGAGATTTCAAAAGAAGATCTTGTTAATGGCCAAGAAGCGAGCTGCAGCCGCTGTGTTTTGTGTCCCTGTGAGCAGTGTGCACGGCTGTGTTAGAGCCAGGGAGGGCTGGCACAAACTGCATTCTGCATCTGGCCTTGGCAGCAGCGAGGAAGGAGTGCTGCTCATTCTCCAGTAATGCACTTTGGGGTTTTGGGTGTGGGGTTTGGTTTTTTTAATAGTCTCCAGCTCCTTCCTGGATAGAGGTGTGCCTGTTATGTGTTTCTAGCAATTGTTTCCTATAAATACTTTTAAAATGTTGTGTGCAAGCACTGCCCTTTTTATAGCTACTCTTCATTCTTTGTCTGTGACAAAAACCTGTTAATCTGTTTTGCCTTTCGTTTGTTATTTGTCCCCATATCTTCTGAGTAATCTTAAAAAATTAATTAAGTGGTGTTGATAGCATTGGGTGGGCTGTGCCTTGGGGCTGTGAATTTGGGGTGCTAGAGATGTTATCTGTGTTGGTTCCTTGCAGAAGTGTTTCTGGGGAGTTGTCCTGCCAGAGGGGCCGTGTTTGGTTCTGCTGCAGAAGGCCTCGCCTTCAGGGAGAGGCTCCACGGCTGAGCGTGCTGCTGGAATGAGACAAACACTCAGGTTCCTTATTACGGACAGCTATTTGAAAAATTTTAAACAGACAAACCAAAAAGCCCCAGACCAGCTAAACCACCCAGAGAGTTTTTGCCATCGTTGCTTTGAAGTCTTTTGAGTGTGTTTGTGGTCATTTCCAGCAGCAGAAGACCGCAGATGGAAGTGTTCCTTCAGGGCAGCGAAAGGCCTCTGGAGCATCAGTCTCCAGTTGCCTCTGTGCAGGCGCCTCCCAGCAGCTTCAGATGGGGTGTTCATGTTCCAGTCTTTATTTTTTCTTCCTGACTGCTTTTTCCTTATATCTGTATGGCTGGGCAGTGCTTTCTGTCTGCCATTCTCTATTTTTCCATGGGTGCTCACTGCTGTGTGGAGTGGGGGCTCAGCAGAGCCAGCTGGAGAGAGCAGTGTGGGTGTTTGCTCTCTGCAGCTTATTGCCACAAACACTTTTTGAAACGGTTGCTTTCCTCTGCATTCTGAGTTTGCTTCCCTTGGGCATTTTTCCATTATTAGGATGGTAATGGAAATCAGTTTCTGTCCTCTCTTGGTGAAATTGGTGTGTCTTGAAGCAGCTATTCATTACTTTCCTTTTTCAGGTTTTAGTAATAAAAGGTTTTAAAGTCTCTTACATCGTCCTGCTCAACAAAATTTTTTGTGCTGCTCTGATTTTCTTTAGATTTCTCTTGGTACCCTTTGCTCCTTTGTTTTGGTAATATAACTCAATTTTAGCTGGAAAGTGATCTCTCCTACCAATAACCCCAGATGTTTTAATCTACATTTATTTTTTTTAGAAAGGAGCCTTGATTCTTGTGTGCAGGTTATTTGTAAAAGCCGCTAGATTTCTTTGGATGGATTTGTTTGATTTCTTGCTTTCAGCAGTAATTCTACTTGAATAAAATCAGAAACATTTTATGTTTTAGTGTTCCCTTTTTTTATAATTTCAGTTGTGCAGGGCTCAACATTTTACTTCAAAAACCTATCCGACAAACATTGCATATTTCCACTTATATTTATATGTATATTCAAGGATGCTTCTTATTCTAAGTCTTTCAGCTAGAGAAAAATTACCTTACATGTATATTTGTGACAAAGGTCTGTGTGGTTTATGCCAAGTCTTCTGTCCCATGAAATGGGCCATGGTGCTTGTCAGGTGGCAGAAACACATAGAGGTTAGTGCTTCTTAAGATGGAATATATGGAATATTTTTAAAAATAAATGCTTCTTCTCCTCTAGAGGGAAAATAGAGAGCTAGAACAAGAGAGATTGTTGGTGGGGATATTAGATTATTTTCCCTATCCTGCCTTATTTAAACAAGGGCTAGTCCCTGGAGTTCGTGCCTGGTGTATGAAGTGCATGGAATGTGCACCTTAGGTCCTGACTTGAGTTTTGCATTTTCTTTAGTCATTGATCTAATCAAAGTCATGGCATCCTGTTGAAATACTGCAAGCTAGGGACAAGCTAGGTTGATTTAGGTATTCAAAAATTTGTCATCTATTTTTTTGTATCTGGTATGAAATGTTTCCTTCCCGTCTTTTAAATTTAGTATCTAGTTTCTGTTCAAGTATATTCCATTTTCATCTGAAAACCTTTCAAAGTCCTTTTGGATATTATGAAACAACTGAGCTAATTAAATATGTTTTTGCTCAACTGTAGAGGGACTCTTGGCTCATCAGGGATATTTTTCAGGGGTTTCACATAGTGGTTATTTTTGTTTTCCTCTGTTTTAAGCAGCCAGTATACAGAGCATGTATTTGGAGTAACATTGGTTCTTACCTTCTGGAAGATCATGTTTTGTGGTTCAATAGTTCATTCCACAGAATAACATATTTGCCATTTCTAAGATAAGTGAAGCTTAGTAGAGGGACAAAGTTAAAGGAGTAGATTAAAAGAGATAAAACCAAGTTGTTTTCTTTTGTTCAATGAGGCAGTAGAAATGATTTTTATAAAATGCTTCAGAAAGGACTTGGCTGAACTTCAGTGCACTGAAAGCTTGAGTCCCTAAAGATAGCTCTCTGAAGCAGTGTATTTATCCTGTGTTCATACATTTCACTACTTGGTCAACCCTTAGAGCAGGCAGCCTGACTTTTGTAAGTAAAATTAAAGATTAAAGATTGGTGACATGTGCAAACAGGTGATGGAAAGAATGAAGTCAGAACTGTTCTTTTAACTGTTTAACAAGATATTAATAGAAACGTCGTTTGTTTTTTTTTTTTTTCAAGATATGGTCTGCAAAATGCCTACTTTCAAGGCTTCTGTTTTTCTATGTTTATTATAACTGCCTTCTTGAAGTGTTTGTGAGATGAAGTTTTTAGCTCAGTTTATGGGACACAGCTGTCACTGAAGTGTTCTACCACCCCCAGCAGAGAGGTAACATTATTTAATCTTAGCATTGCTGCTCTGAAAGGTAAAAAGTTGTATTGAATTTGCTGTATTTGATGCTACACAGTAGTATTTTGTGTCAGGTGGAAATCCTTGCACAACCAGGTAATGTTTGATCAATTTATGAAAATATCATTGGCTGCTGTTCAAACTACAACAATAACCGAGCTTATTACAGTAGTGATACTGGCTTTACAGCACTGCATTTTCATTTTCTTAGGATACACTGCTGCCTTTAGCTAGCATTTCCTTTCATATTATGACCTTCATGTGCCCTGTGGAAGGTTTTCCTTGCTTTTTTTTCCCTTTAATTTCTTTTTTGTGCAAATTACCAGCTGTGGATAGGCACCCTTATCTGCAGGCACTGCACTGCACTGCCCATCTGCAGTGTGTGGGATGGTGGAGAGCTCTTCCTCACTCTCCTTGGTTTCTGTATGGGCTTGCTTTCTAGGAGTGCCAGTTCCTGCTTTTCAGCCCTTGCTGAACAGGCATGTTCTGACCCTGACCATTCTGTGAGTCTCTGAAATGTCTGATTTGATTTCAGTGCACAGGCCCCAGGGTGTTGTCCTGTAGTTGGCAGTAGGTGGTCATGGCGCCCATCACTGCCACCCGGGCCAGCCCTCATGGTTTGGTGGCAGAGTTGTGTCTGAATTTACCTGTGTGACTTCAGTCTTCTGCTAAACTTCCTCACTATTGTAGGGAGTATTTACTGCAGGCCAAGTCTACTGCTCCCTATTTCAGTGAAAATGCAGTTTGAAATTTCCTTGAGTCTTTTTTGCTGGTTGTGACTCCCTCCAGAAGCAGAGACTGAGCGTGTCTCATGGAAAGGTCTCCTGGTGCTCTTGAAGGGAGCAGTTAAAACCACATTGTTAAGCATGAGGTAAAAGACAGGGACATTTTATTTTTTCTTATGATAACCTGTTAATGCATTTAATTTGTTTACCAACAAGCTGTTATACAGTGACATTTCCAGTTTTCTGAATTTCTTGAGCAATATGTGTTATGGATAAACTTGGTCCAGGTTTACAGTGCCTTAAACTGCTGTGGGTCATTTGGGTCTGAGGTTTCCAATTAGTGTTTTCTTTTTGCAATTTTCTACTGGTGCTGCTGTCCAGGTGAGGTCAGGTGGTGAAGGCTGGTTTGGGAAGGCATCGTGTGTCCTCACATGCTCTTCATGTGCCTGTAGAAGGCAGTTATATAAAACCCCTAAATAAGCAGGCATGATTTCTGACGCAGCCTTTTGCAGCCCAGGAGGAAGAATGTAGATAGAATAAGGCTGATCTTAGGCTTCTGGATCTGTGTTATAAACTGCATAAATTTACCTCTAGCAAAACCAGCCAAACAAAAAAACCAGCAGAGGGACTCGAGCTGTCAGCTCTTCATCACAGCCTCAGGGTCACTTTGGGCTTGCTCTGCATTTTTCCCACTGACCCGTGGTGGATTCTGCTTCTCTGTGTGGGAGAATACCTGTGGAACAGCACTGTCTCTCACTTGTCACCTCTGTCAGTAAACTGGTAACAGAGAAGCCACTTTGAGATTTTCAATTGATATTTTTTTCCATAGGGGTACTTTATTCTTGAAATTCCTTGTGCTGCTTCATTTTAACCCACTGGCTCAATAGCCTCCTTTGCAGTATCTATGGTGTAACACAGAAGTGGTCCTGCTGCTGTGGATGCTTTAGTTTCACCAGAGCTGCTGATCAGCTGCTACACAATTTATAATTGGGATTGAATGGGAATGAAAGGCATAAACATCTTTATTTCCCTCATAATTGGGTAGGACAAAAAAGAAAAAAAGTTTTATTTTAGAAAGAAGTCTGTAAAGGTTTTTTTTGGTGGTTGGTTTGTTTTCTTTGTAGCTGAAGTTCTGCCCTATTTAGTGCAAAAATGCAGTTGACATTTATGTGCTTGTAAATATATTTTTAAGCATCTTGTTTTGAAATGAATGACAGGTAAATTATGCCTTTATCTACCATGCATAATGTGAAATTTTCTGTTCTGTGATCAGCAATTCAAGTCATTGGCTAAAAAGTGGTGTAGAACAGTAATTCCTTTTACAGGTTTTAAGCATACCTCCTAATACAGTATTAAACATTGTAAGAAAGTTCTTACTATATTGGACTGAGATAAAAATTCATTGCTGTCTGCTTAAAATAAATTGTGGAAAATATCCTTGCAGAGATCATAAGTCCTGAATTCATCCACCCTGGTGAGGTTGCACAAGGGCCTAGGTCATCCACAGCATTATTTATCTCATTCAGAGTCTTTCTCACCTCCCTTTCTTATGGCAAGCAGCTGTTGCAGTCTGCAGAACCTTTGCTGTTTTTCTAAGTAACAAACAATTACGTAGCTTCTACATATATCTCTCAGAAATTTAAGTACTGATTTAATAATGAATACTGCCTTAAGAAGATATCTACCTTTTCTGATAAAGGTATTGTGACCCATTTTAGTCATTTGGAGGAGTGTCAGTGTAATCTTAAAGAGAAAATAAAATTCAAACTATATATTTCTGTATCACGGTAGTTATTTCCTTGGGGATAGTAGGGTCAATCTTCAGACCTTAGAGTTTTAAACCTCACTAAGGTGCTTGTTCTCCTTTCTTTAAAGTGATCTTTAATAAGCTTCTGTAAATGTTTAGGTTTTACTGGTTTTTTTTTGTTTTGTTTTGGTTTTTTGTTTTTTTTCCCTCTAGCAAACACATTACAGAGTGGTTGTGAGTTCATAGGTGGTACATGTGATGCTTAATCCCTCATGTAAAGCCTGGATAATATATGTGTAGCATGCACAAATGATAGTAAAAGGCTTACCCCCACACTTGGGTTTCTTTATTTGCTCTTCTGATTAAAGATCTTGGCCTGAAATATCCTGCCCAAGCTTAAGTTTTCATTCTGTGTGTGTTTTGTGGTCCAGAACAGGAGACGGTTTCAGGAGCTTTGTAATAAACACATGCCTGTTGTAAATCAGGGCTGAGTGTTGCTTGCCCTACAATTAGTTTAGAACCCTTGCAGGTGTAGACCTCTGTACTGTTTTCTTTCCCAAAGCAATTGGTTGTTGGTACATGCCCTCTGAATGTGCCCCTGATGGGTTCACAGGCTGTATGCATTTGATTCTGTCTCTTTTGTACCAGTCATTTGTGCCCAGAGCAAGGAAGTAACATAATATGGGACTTGAAGGATTTTTCTATGCTTAAATTTGTGGCAATTTATTTTTTTCTACCTTCTGTTCAGTGTGTTCCAGCACTGAAAAGGGAAGTCTTTGGAGACTTAAATAGAATGAAGCCTTTTTGTCAGAAGATCCTACAGTGATAAATACCTTAGAATGTTGAAAGATATTCTGAAAAACTGCCTATCACTCAAAAAACCATTTAGTTCTGCTCATTCAGTGGTGTGTAAACACCCTTAATTTAGCCTGATATTTATGCACACGTCTTGAATATAGAATGCTGGGAAATACTATTACTTCAATTTAGTGCTAAGAAAATTGGGGGGGTGGGTGGAAGGTTCTAATAGGATGACCAAATTGCAGGGAGTAGAAAATTAACAGGATTTTGGACAGGAATATGTTCTACTGTTTTTGCTGCTTGACATAAGTTTTAACTTGAGTGATGCCTGTGGAGGTGAAAACCTACGTTTGCATGCTCTTATTTTTTTTCTTCTCTTTTGCCTGCCTCTTTTCAGCTTCCTCTGAAATTTTTAGTGCTGGTGTCTCCAAGATCTATGTCTTGGTGTAAGTGGGAGTGTTTCTGATGGTATATAGCAGCTCCCATCTTTAGGCTGAGATATGTAGGGAGTGGACAAGCACCTGAAGTGTTTCCTAAAACATCTGTGTGAAATGTTTGTCAAGACGGGAGACAGATAATAAAATTTATATCATCAGTTTATAGCAATTTTGATGCCTGTATCCATTTGTATGAGATTCATATGAATTATATAAAGGATTTGTGCATAACAGATGCACTGTTAAATAGGATATGCAGTGTACCATCATAATGAAATATCCTTCTGTCTCTTTTTCCATGTGCTTTTGTTTGAGGTACCATGCAGAACTCGTGAAGGAGATGCACACACGTGGGAGGTGTGTTCTAGCTTGCCAGATATCCATGGCAAGAGTGCATGTGGTGTGGGAAGACTGGGAGCCTGCTAGAGAAATCAGAGACAGAGGAGGCAAGGATCGGTCAGATCTGCTGGGAAGAAAAATGAAACTGCTGCCAGCTGTCCAGGAGGAGTTCAGCCTTTGAAGGGCAGTGAGGTCAGAGAGGCTGCAGACCATGTGTGAGAGAGAACAGTATGTTTAGAAAGGTTGGAAAGCAAATCCCATTTCCAGCCTGCAGCTGGAACTCTTTCTCCTCACCAAAAATTCAAATAAGGCAAACCCAGGACACAGCCACATGCTGTCACAGTTTTCAATGTGCTTTTGCAAATTTACCATCTTTCTGCTGTTTGTTCTTTGAACACACCTAAATAATGTTGTGGTTTAATTCTTTGTTAGTCAAATTTTTTTGTGTTTCTTTTTTTTTTTTT
>VWZN01011571.1:31183-114885 GCA_013396955.1 Regulus satrapa | reverse complement strand
GGTAATTCTTCTCCATATTGAGTTGATTTCCCTATTCTGTGTTGAAATATCCCCAGAATAAAACATAGGCAATAAATTAATCTCTGTCAACTGTGACGAGAGCCTGAGGCGACTAGCCCATAATTTAAGCTTTATGTAGCAAGATGGGTTGACTGTGAACCTAGCAAAACTATCTTGTTATTTTTTTGGAGGGAAAATTAGTAATGTTTAAATGCAATTTCGTATTGTAGTCTGTTCTCTGGTCTCATGTAAGTTCTTACTCTTCTCATGCAAACTCTTTGAATCCTCCATTTTTCTAGGCCATATCCTCCTTTAAGCTGCTTTATTCTACAGCACACTTATCCTGCATAGCAGTTTTCTATTTTAGCAACTGCATTTCTTGTATTGAAAACACAAACATAGTGTGTCCTTTCCATGTTCCATGTGAGAAAATTGATAACGCTTCCCTTGTCCCAGCTGCAGCATCTGTATGGCTCTCCCAAGTTCCCAGCGCTCCTGTTTTTGAGCCACTCAGTTTATTTCAGACTCGGATTTTGATGTTGGACATGGGGTAGCTCGGCTGTTATAGAGTGGGCAGCTGCTTTGACTTCGTTTGGTGCAGCGTGTGCTTCTGGATGGATTGAAGTGGGTTAAGAAAATGTAGGAAGTAAGTGAACCTAGTGAAGAAATAACTGAGTGCTCAGTGTTGATGTCAGGGGAGTAGGGAGAAGTAAAGTTGTCTTCATTTCTCTTCTGCTAAAGAAAAGAAAATGTAGTGAACGTAAAAAACCAAAGCCCTGGGGCAAGGGAAATCCAAAAGAGGGAAAAGAGAAATTACACAGCTCTGGAAAAGATATGCCTCGGGAGGAAAAAATGGAACTCGGGGGCCATGGAGTGGAAAACCTTGGTTCAGAAAAAGAGATGTACAAATAGATAATGCTATATGCTGTTGTGGTATTATGCTTGTTGTGGAAAAAGAGCATCTAGAAAGTGTCGGAAAATTCACTTTCCAAATTAATAGCACAAAGAACAGGTTAATGGGAATAGATATGCGGTGGTGTGATATCCTGGTTGGTGATACAGAAGTAATTTACGTTGTATATCAGCAATAGGGCACTGACAAAAGGAAAACAGACACTGACAGAGGAAAACCAGATGCCATTAGTTAAGATCTCCCATGTCTTTGCTTCTCATTGCATCTGGAGATTTTGTGAAACACGGATCACCTTTATGTTCTTGTTCTTACAGGATATGAGAATAAAGATGAAATTGCTGTTCAGAATGAACATTTGTATTAAATAGCCTAATGCAATTTGCCTCAATTTTTCTAATTTGATTGGAACATAATTTAGCCTTCATCATAAAGTTATTAGTGCCAGGGGACATATTTTAAAGATTGTGAGGAGCACTTAGGATCATTTTAATCAGATATGGATAAGTCCCATTAAACAGTTGAGCTAATCTTCCTGCCAAGACAGAGCTATGTGTGTGCTATATACAGATATATGAATTGTTTCATGAGCAAGTCCATTGAAGTTTCTCTGTTAAATTTAATTTCCTTTTTCTTAATAGTTTCTTGTTACTTTTGCTGCTCTGCCCCGTCTTCGCTCCATTTTCTTCTCTTTGCATGGACACAAGGGCTATCTCTGGACTGGAAATGGCAAGCTGCAGGCCAACCACTCCCTCCTGAGATGAACCATCACTATCTCCTTCCTTTTAACAAGGTCTTTGATACAATGCCTTTCCAACACCAGCCTGCCAGCTTTCCCAAAATACGCAGGCAGATTGTTCATTTGAACTACTTAGCCTTCTACAGCATTTATTGAAGGAGGTTTTGTGCTCAGAAGATTTCAGGGCAGAGTGTTAGCACAGTTACATATGCCTGATTTCCTTAGGAAGTTAGCTAAAAATAGTGTTATGCTTGAATATTTATCTACAAGCCAAAACGCTGACATCATCTATTGTCTGCAAGCCCTGTTTGTGAACAACAAAAAATAAGCAGGTGTGGCACTTCTGTAGGTGTCACTTTAGAAAAGAGAGCTGAAATTTCCTAACTCGGTACTAAGATTCTCAGTGCTTTCCTACTTCGTTTTTTTAGCAACATACATCCTGTATTTTCCCTTTTTTGTTGCATTTTGGTTTACTTTTTCCCTTTTTCCTCTTCTTTTTCCCCCTTTCATTTTCTTTTTTTTTTTAATACATGACAATTGTTTGGATGCAGTCAAATGCATAGGCAAGTCATTGCATATATAAATACCCTATAATAATTATTTCATTTTTTGGTAGGCTTCTTGGGCCTTTGGGCTAGGTAGTGTTTGTGCTCTGTGTGCCAAGAAATACTTTGCCAAGTGACCTGAGTTTCACTGAGTTTTTTTGGTGAAAGTGTCTCTTTGGAAGCCAGTATAAGAATTATATTAATAATAACAATAGCAAAAGCAGTAATGCATAATAATAATGATGAAAACTGTCTGCAGATAGTTCATACCTCTCCCTGGGATGTTTGCTTTGCCCAAATCCACAGCTACTTTGTGTATGTACCTGCTTGATTACCAGGATGGATAAAGACAGTTTCTCTTTGTGTAACAGTCCTTGTACAGATGCTTCAATTTCCATATAATTAGACTTTTTGTCCAATATCTTCTGTTAAATACCTGCTAGTTAACAAACAATTGAACANAAACAATTAAAACATTGAAGAAAGAGAAAGACATTTCTCTTCAAGGGCAGTTTATTTGTGTGAAATGTAGCACTTAGTGGAATAAGCACTAATGAAATACTGTGTCAGAGGCTGATGGTTTGGGTGGTTATGCCCTGAGTATTACCTTCATTTGTTGTTCCATTTTTCTTGGTTTTACTTCTTTCTTTCCTATGTGGATAAGCATGGTTCTTAGTGGAAAAAAACTCGTAAGGAAATGAGTGCTGATTGCTATTTAATGAAGAACTGGAGATTAACTAGGCTAACAGCTAAACTACTGTGTTTACTTGGTAAACACACGGGTGTAAGAGAGCACACATTAATGAATCTGAAGATACAGTGTAAAAAACTGTTCTGACAGCATATGTATTTTGTTCTTCATGCCAACCAAATGACAGTGGTCATACATTTCCCCATCTCAGTTGATGGTAAGACTTAAGTAGTGTTTTTTCAGAATAAGAGTCTGTGTAGTTTCTTACTCACATGGTATATATTCCCATTGCAGACAATTCACAACTGTTTGAAAGGACTGTGTCATTTATTTTATTTTTGGGAAGCTGACAGCCAAGTAACTTTTGCTGTCATTTTGTGTTCTACATTTGAATTGTAAAGCAGGAGCCACTCATTCTCTTGAATATCTTATTGCCCTTGACAGTAAAAGTATATGTTTATTAATTCTTGCCTTCTGGAGGCAATGATAGATAATGGTCAAGAGTAGATAATCTAGAAAGAATAAGTTCTTACAGGGTTGCACTTGTAATGAAAAATTCAAAATTCAGTGCTGTTATTAAAAAAGTTATTTAATTTGTTAATAATACATGCTTCATTTTTTTCCCCATAGTGCAGTGGGGATTTATTTATTTACTTATTTTCATTTTTGGCTAAGAGTCTTTTACTTCAGATGACTACTTCAGTAGAAGAAGTTTGCTAAGCTGGAAAGCAGAAGAGAGAAGAACCTGGTTTTAAAATGATATAGTAGTCAGCTGTGAAGCACAGTTCCTGTTCCTTTAATTTTTTTCTGTAAGGGAAGTTCAGTATAACATTTCTTGAACCATATTACCATTCTTGAATCATAAATAATGCATTCAAAAAATACTAAGAGCCAAAAATAGAACACTTGAAAAATAGGAAATATCAAGAGTGAAAGTTGCTTAACTGAATTAAGTTAAAGCTTAATTTATTTTGTAATTCTTCTCCTGTTATGCATGATCCGGAAGTGTGGGCGTGTTCTTGTCTTATTCAGCAGCACTGGTCACCTAATGGACTGCTTTTAAGCATTTTTCTCATTTGTTTGTCACAGACTCAGGTCTTCTACTAATCAAATCTTGTTCCAAGGTAAGTTACGCAGTAGTGCTTGTGGACACAAGCATTTCTACTTGTCTTCCAAGAGTTTTATCAGATTTATCCTTCTACTGCAGATGGTGAGCTAAGATACAGAATAATTTTGGAAAGGCCTGCTAATTTAGTCTTGTTTCTAAGTGCCAGAAACTCAGTTTACAGGTTCTCTGCATGATGTAGTGGTTCATGTTCTTAGCAAAGATGCTGCAGTTGGGTCACAGTTGCAGCTCTTGATTACTTTGGCAATTTTTAATGAGGCCTTAAGGAAGAGTTGGACATAGAATCACGGAATCCTCTAGGTTGCAATAGACCTCTAAGATCATTGAATCCAGCCATTTAACCTAACGTTGCCAAGTCCAGACATGCAGCAAATGAGGAACTTGCTGCTATGGATTGCCTCTGTAAAGTTTGGGGCTTACCTGGCAGCAAACAAGCTCTGTCTGGAGGCAGAGGAGCCTTTTTTTCTCTCATCACTAGAGACTGGTTTCTCTTTACACAGTCTACTGCACACCTTGTTTTCTGTGACGAGAGGAAGAGATCCTTCAGCTAACTGCTATCTTCATTTGGTGCTGCAGGTTTGTTCTTCCTCTTCTGGGTGTAGTGCCTCTGTGACCACAGGGGAGGGAGAAGTGTGCGCTTGGGGTAAGTAAAGGCTGTCAGAATGAAGAAAGCTCTCATGGTGGCTGCACACAGACCAGAGTATTTCAGCTGAACTCTCCAAAATCGCCAAACTGTACTGGAAGGTTTCTGGTCACTTTTTCCAAAGTTTTCCGAAGTTGTAAGCAGTAGGGAAAAGCCTGCATATTGGAAGTATAAGCTTATCAGCTGGGAGTGCTGGGAAGACTATTAGCCTTGCCAGATACAATTTTTTTTTTTCAGAATACAGTGCAATAAAATACTCATGCATTAACATTACCTTGTGTATTTATTTCAGTTGTGGAACTTTACCTTGAACAGGTGATGAGAGTTTGCTTATTATGACAAATAGGAGATACCAGGATATCTCAGGATATTTAGGAGAATAATTAGGGTAATGATTGAGGTTATTTCAGAATAGTAGAAACTGGCTACCCTTTGAGTGCTCTGTCTAGTCCTGGCCCTCTCGGTTCAGGAAGGCTCAGAACTGGGCTCATTGACATGCTGGAGCAAGTCCAGAGAAAGGCAACAGAGCTGGTGAAGGGTCTGGAGAATAAGTCATATGAGGAGCAGCTGAGCGAGCTGGGAGTGTTTAGCTTGGAGAAGAGAAGGCTCATGGATGATCTTACCACTCTGTAACTCCCCAAAATGAGGATCTAGCCTGCAGGTGGGGTCAGCCTCTTCTCCCACTAAACCAGTGACAGGATGAGAGGACGTAGTCTTAAGTTGCACTGGGGCAGGTTTAAGTTGGAAATTAGGAGGAATTTATTTGCAGAAGGGTTGATTAGGGGAATGGACTGTCTGGAGAGGTGCTCATGGAGTCATTGCTCATGGAGGTATTTAGGGAGAGAATGGATGTGGCACCCAATGATATTGTCTGGACAGTATAGTGGTGTTCAGGCAAAGGTTGGACTCAGTTGCAGAGGTCTTTCCCAACGTGATTCTATGATTCTTTGATGCATACTTAATGCCTTTCAATTGTCATTTCACATGCAGATTATTTCTAATGCCATTACTTTAGGTTATCTTGGCTCCTTTCAGAGAGAGGAGACTTGTGCTGTGTGTTCAGGGGCAAGCACAGAAGAGCTGCAGGAGGACAACCTCATGGAGTCATTCATGCAGAAGGGGCAGGCACTGATCTCTCTCTGGTGACCAGTGGTAGGACATGAGGGAATGGCAGCTGTTTTGGAGAAGGTTTGAGACTGTTATTAGGAAAAGATTTTTCACCCTTTTGAAGAGGGTGGTTGGGCTCTCAAGGGAAGTGATCAGAGCACTGAGCCAGCCAGAGTTCAGGAAGAGTTTTGACAGTGTTCTCTGATGCATAGTTTGATTCTTGGGATTGTCTTGTGACTTCATTAATGTATCACTAATGGCCACATTTGTCAGCAAAATTTGCTGTACTTCGTCATATTATCAGTCTGCCGGTTTGGGAGCTCTTCTTTTGCAGTCTCCACTTGGTACTTTAGGGTTCAGAGCAGAATAACTAAATGGTCTCCATGGTAGAATATCTGACAATCAAGGGAAGTGCTCTCCTGGATTAATGTCCGGTACTGAAGTGCTGGCGTTTCCAGTCTAACGTTCCTGACCATAAAATGTTACTAGCATTCAAGGTATTGTATCTGCCTGAGTTCTGTGCTGCATTCATTTAGTTTAAGTAGAAAATATGCCCATGTAGTGGCTACGTCATACATTAGGAGGATAAATGGTGTTAGAAGCTCTGTTACAGAAGCAAATATTAAATCTGATTGTGAAATGACCCTTATGGGTTGTGTAAGATGACAGACAAGCTTTCTTGTTCGTTTTTTTACAAGGGAAATTGAAATTGTTTTAAGGTACTTGCAAAGATCACAAAATGTATCTGGAGAACTCTCAGATAATACTGTAGGTATTTCTGCTTCTAAAGGCTAAAAGGATACAGGTTTTCTCTCTCTCTAAAAGTGTAGAAAAAAAATGGAATAACTTCCTTCAACCTATCAACTGTATCTCTCATTTCAGAACAAAACTTTATTTTATATTACAACATTTGGGAGAAATGCAGATGGTTTGGTTAAGTCTGGTGTGCTCTATCAGTAACATTTATTTGTTTTACTATGGAATACAAAAACATGCAGTTTACCCTGCTTCATGCTAAGCATCTCAAGGTATTAAAATTATTCTTAACAAACAATTTACATTGCCTTACAATATTTTAGGAATAAGGAAAACAAAAAAATTAAGAAATTGTATGTTGTTATTCAAAATATTCTTAAGTCAGGCTGTTAAACTTTTATGGAGTTAAAAATTATTGAGACAGTAGTGACCTGTATCTCTGTGTAATCTAGCAAATTGTTTCAGCATATGTATTTAAGAAGCATTTTCCTGTTTGGCAGGAGGGAAATAGTGCTGCTGTTTGCTTTACAGTTGAAAGTAGGAGGGTAGCAAGTAGAAGAAACAAAAGAGCCAAGCTGCTTTTAAAGGAGCCAAACCAGCTGACTGTTTATTAATTATTCATGAAGAATATGTTCATGTGAAGTCTTTCATTGTCTGAAGTGTCAGGCTTCCTGATGAAATATAATAAACCTCGTGGTGAAAGGTTTCTATTTATACACCTTCGGGCTCCAGAAGGGATGATTGTGGTAAATAAGACCCTGCATGTTTTTTAATGCCTGATTTGTTATTTTTCTGAAATCTGTTTTGTAACTGTTTTCCCTGATGTACTTTTAGGCTTTTGATCTTCCAGCTAATCAACCAAATCTGTATAAATGTAGAATGACTGAGTGATAAAATTCTTAAGTAGTGTAAAATTTTTTCCCAATGGCTGAGAGTTTTTTGTTCTCTCTTTTCCTTAAAAACAAATAATCCCATTATAAGAAAGTGAAATTTTATTGCAGGTTTTCCATGCAATGTCCATTTGAGTGTTAATTTTTACTATTTTTTCCTCTCACTTTTGTCATCCATTATTTTATTTATAAATATATTGAATACTTTTTTCTTTTAACATTAAAAATAATTAGGTCAAATCAGCTCTGTTACAGCTGTCTATCACTGTGTCATGTAAAAAAAGATCAAGGTAAAAGGTAAATAAGCATAAGAGGGGAATGATTATGGACTTTCAAGTTTACTCTTTTCCTGTGTGGCTGACTGCCCCACTTGCTGAGTTACTTCAAAATTCTGCCCCTTTTTTCCTTTTCCTTCCTATGCTTCAGTCAATTTCTGGTCCCTGTTGATTTTGTTCCTCCTGCTGTTTCTGTACATTGCAGGCACCTGTCATGATTCTCCTCTTGAGCTGTCTTTGGGGAAAGCTAGGTTTGTGGGAATTCAAGCAAGATAAATAAAGAACGCCTACAGGAGGACACATTGTTTTTTATTAAAAATCTTCCTGAATTAACTTCAAGGTCTTAAGAACAATCCTGTTTGAAAAAAAAAAAAAGTGAAAGAAAAAAAAAGTGTCTAAAACATTTTGGCAAGGGAAGAAATGAAAACAGATCAAGGTATCGAAGCTGGAAATGGAGAGTGTGATGTTCGTATTCAGTTTTACTAATGGTTGGTGACATCTCCCTTTGAAATAATAAGCATAAATTTGCTTGAGAAATAGGCAGCATATGTTTTTGTGGTTTAAAACTAGATCTGTTTGCCAGTCTGCTGACATAGTCATTCATGCCACTGATCATTATAGCTTAAAACCAACAGCTCCAACAGCCAGTGTTGTAGTATGGCAGGATGATGGTAGAATATCCATTCATTTGATGCATAACAGGAAATTTAACTGTGTAGTACCAGCTGTAATGCATGAGAAAATCAAAGGTGCAGTGCAAGAAATGTGATCCTGAATTGAAAGCTTTAGTTTGTATTTTCTACAGTTTATTAATAGACACTTGATTTTGGAGCAGTTTGGCAGCATGATGTCTGTTCCAGCAGCAGCTGTAGAATAGGCTGGGTGTGTTTTATATAGGAATGTTTTTTGTTAACCAGAGAAGAAATATCTATGGGTTAGATAAGCAGCTATATTCAGTTAAAAATGAAACTTTGTATCCTTATATTTCTGTTAGAAGATGCTAAATTATATATTTTTTTTATTTACATGATGATGAGGGTCCCCAAATACATGTCACCACTAACAACATGCAAACTGCTTCAGAATGATGAGCTGATAGATAGCAAGGGTAACTTCTAGTGATATTGTGTGCTGCTTTTCAAAGGTGTCAGTAGTGATAGTTGTACTTGATAAAAGTATACACTGGAAACTGCTAGCATATAGCCCATTTCAAATGTGATGTATGTCAGGCTCTATTTGCTGGGATGTAGCTGCTAGTATAAACTACACTGAATTTGTTCCAAATACAGTCATCTTCTGTTGTTTGGTACCCTCTGGCCATTTATATTGAAAATGTATTTTATACCAGCTTGGTAACTGGTTTGTTTTTCTCAAAGTTTTTCCCTGTACATTGATGCCTGAAGTTGAGACCTGGAAGCTTTTAAAGTGCACATATTTCACTTTTCAGAGAGTGGTAACTTCTGGCTAAGATTTTCTAGTCTATTGGCCAACTGGTCTGGAGGGTATTTAGAGAGACATTATCCAAACGTTTTATTAGCCAGTAAGATGTGATCAGAAGAATATTGAAAGGCTGGCAGCATTGGAAATCCTTGTGAAAGGTACTAGAGCACATGCTTGGATGGAGTGGGGCGTGCATAAGAGGGGAGAATAGTCTAATAAGTGATGGATGATCATCACCTGCTACTAATTAGACAGACTTAATTGTGCTTGCAGATGGGGAAATTGCCACAGTTATTGTAGAAGAGGTTACTTTTGATGACCTTTTCTTTAAATGTTTTGTTTGGTTTAACTGAAGTAATGAAATTCAGTTTGAAGGGTAGTTCATCCAAAACATGTTGCAAAGTTCGATTCTATGCTTCTGAGAGCAGAGGAGTAAATTTTTCCAACAATATTAATATTAATATTGTAATATTAATATTTTATGTGTGTAATATATATATCTGTAATATTTTTAATTCCATATATAAGGTGTATATACAAATGTCTCAATTAAGAGACTAATAATCTCCTCAGAGAACAGACCAGCCCCTCAGATGGAAGATAACAGCTGGGTGGACACCCTGCTGCACCTGTAGTGTTGAGAATGTAAATATTTGCTGGAGATAATGATGTGAGCTAGAAAGAAGGTATTCCATAGCAAGATGTTTCTTCAACCTCTGCCTTAGGTCTGAGTAGAAATCAACTAATAATGATGCAATAGGCTCCTCTTTTAATTTAGGTTTAATCAAGGACCATTACCAATAAACTGTATGAATCTTCATCTGTCTTCAAATAACAAAGGCTTGAGAGAACTGACCATGGAGGAATTCCATTCTCTGCACACTGGTCTATAATTTCTTATGTCTAAACTACCCTTCCCTTTATGAATAGAAGATAAATTAAGCTTGGGAGTTGTCGGTGTGGAAATGGGGAAGTTAGAAATTAAGTGAGCCAATGAGAAATAGGGATTAGGTTCTGTGAGTACACTAGAGACTAGGGCAGCCTGGATTACTGTGAAATGTCATATACATAAATTGACAGTATTAACTGCCTTATGGCCTGCACTTCATTTGCCTGTGTGTTCATTTGTAAGTTTTTAAAACTTCTGTTGAGAGTTTTGTTCAACAGAAAAGCGTATGTCATAAGGAAAATTAACATTGAATCAACCATCTGTCTGTAAATGGTGAAATCTGTGATAATGCAGAGATTATACATAGCTGGCAAAAACTTGTATTCATGTGCTTTTATTCATTTCAGGCAATATGAAGGTGGCTTTAAAAATGCTCTTGGTGGTGTATATTTTCTTTTTTATTTGAGAAATCCTGTAAGGAAAAAAACTATATTGGTAAAAGAAAGGGAGGCAAATAAACATATTTTGAAAGCTTCTGTTCTAGTTATTTCATTTTGTTTTTTATTGCTTATTGGTTTCAGTGGGGGATTGAAGGGAAAAATTTTCTACTTGACTGTATGTGTTACTTTATGACAGTTACAGACATACTAACTCATTAAAGAATGCCTACGAAAATTTTCTCATGATGAGAAGTGGGAGAGAGGGCAGAGAGAAAGATTTCCTTATGACAGTTAAAAATAATAAGAAAAATTTACTTGTGAAAGAAGCATTAAAAGCAGGATTTCTTACAGCTATTTGGAGACCAACTTCTCTTTGTTTCAGTCACCTTGATGTCAGAAGTGTTTTGGAAAGGATGACTTCTGTAAAAATACGATTCTTCTGACACTAATGTGACCAACATGAAACAAAAAGTAAGCAAACAAGCTTATGGCTTACCAGAAGAAAAAGGTGTAATCCTGTCCAATTTTCTGGGGAAGATGTAACAGTTTTCTGCTGTTTTCTGGTTTTGCAGATGTAAAAAATGGGAGTAGGCCAACATGGATTGCCTGTGTAATTACCTAAAGCCTAATAGTAGCTCTTTGCAGTGTCAGCAAGTGGAAACTTACTCATGAATGATGGACTCGCCCAATGGCAGAAATGCAGGAATTTTGGTTTGTAGTGTGCTGTCTTTTCCAGAGTTGATCTGACTGGTCAGATTGGTGGAATTTACACTGTCTGACTGAGACACTCCTCAGTCTCAGGATTTTGGCAGTGCTGGGACATCTGCTGTGCTTTCTGCATCTCAGGAAGCCTTTGTATTGTTTCTTTCTTGGCATATCTGAAAGATTTCCTGGTTTTAGTCCTATTGTTACCCTGTAACAAAGTAGACAGGTTAACACCCCAACTGCCTTCAGCTCTCAGGTCTGTGTGAACTTCCAGGATATTAGGAACCTAAATATGACAGTGTCCCAGGTCTCCATCCATATCAGTTTTCTGAGACAGCCAGTGTGTGTATAGGAGTGTTATGTGCCACCATAACATTTTGAAATATTTTAAGACTTCATTGCTTTTTACTTACTAGCATAAACCCTCTGGTCTGTTTCTGTTTCTGTAATTCTGCTTTGGCCCTTCGGAAGATCCACAATTCTTTTGTTAATGCACCTGTATTCACTCCTTCCCCATTGCAAACTTGTCCACAGCCTGCCTGTGCCAAGTCTGTCCTCTTGGCTCATTTGGTATCATCCAGTCCCCAGACTCATTTTCTTAGCTAAGAAAAGTTTTTCAACCATTCTCATTAGCTCTTCAAATATTTGGTTCAAGTTTGGATGTTTTAGTCAGTCCTGTTAGTTTGGTGGGTACGTACTTAAATCTGCTCTAGAAAGGATAGAGCAGAACATGCCAGGATATGGCAGCTTAGTAGCAACTTTTGAAAATCTGAAAGTTGTCATAAGCTTTGTGTAAGCTCTTCCTCTGAATCATTACACATGGCTATTGATTTGAAATTAGCTTGTGTTGCTTTAGTGCAGGCAGTCCCTTGTTGACTGCTACACGAACACTGAGAAGCTAAATGGCATTCTTAGAGCAAGCAACAGCTGTTCTTCTGAAAGGTTTGAAAGTGTCACTAGTCAGAGCCATTAGGAATCCATGAGAGCATTGAATGCTTGCCCTGAATCCTAGGACACCCAGCCTTTTGCCTCAGCTTCAGTGACAGCCTTCCCATTACTGTGCTGAAGCAGTCAGTACTGGCAATACCTGTAGCTGATGGCCTGTGGGCTTGGACCATGGTATATGGGCCTAAGGCATGAGGCACATGGCAGACTTTGAGATGGGTGTCTCAAGAACTGCTCCTGTCTCTTCAGTCATCCTGGTATTTTGAAGAACTGAAGTACTGTGAACTTTCAGATTGTATTATCGTATTTGGTTGATCAGAACAAGTTACAGCATCTCTTGTCATTGTTGATGTAAAGGGACTAAGATCTCAAAAAGATTTCAGGAATATCAGCTATTTTCCACTTATTTATTGGTGTCCACTTGTGGAAGTTTCATTTGCATGTCTTAAAGAAGAAATTAAAGGTAAAAAAAGGTCAGAATGAAAACATTATTCATAAAGTGTTTTTCGGTATGTAGATATAATCATATTGAAGACAAATAGTTTTCTGCTTTTGAAGTCAGACAAATTGGCGACAACATCAACTTTTAAAGCCTGAGAAAGAAAACAAAGATGATGCTAATGATTTTTCAAAGGCTGATACATTTCAGCTGGATTCAGCTTGCTAGTGCTTGTGCTGTAAAAATATGTCGAGTTGAACCTTGTCTCTTTTCTGTGCTTTTCTGCAGTTCTGTGAGTCTTCAAAGAGAATCCTTGCAACTTTTCTTAAGACTGCGAAAGTGAAAGTTAAAACTTCTGTGGTGTTTTTGAAAATCTTAGCCTATCAATGGAAACAGACTGTCATCATCAATAACTGAAAAATTGCCATTTGTCTTAAGACCAGGCCACAGAGAAGAGTGATAGATAAGGGAGCAGAACTTGCACTTCTGTCACTGGAACTGCTGGTGTGTTCCATGCCTGAGTGTTTATTGAAAAAAGGCTAAGGTTCAGCTGGTCCACAGATTTCAGAAAAAGCTGCCAGCAACAGTGACGTCAATGTCAGTTCTGGTGATTGCATTTTATGGTGACTGATCTGCTGGAATTTGGACTGAAATCACTGAAGTTACTATAGTGGATACTATATAGGATGGTATAAATTGGTGTAAATCCATTCACTTAAAAAAAAATAAATTGTTCTTATTTATGGCAAGACCAAGCTCAGGCTGTTGTATAGATGTCATATGTGTTGTAATTTTTAAAAAAAATTACCCTCTTGCCTTTGTGGCTTTTGTTTTTTGATAGCTTTTTTGATGATATAGAGGGAAGGAACTCAATAGTGATTTTTGCTCCATGGATGTGTACTTTGGAGAAACATGCTGTTGAGCTTTTGAATGCATAAGAAGTGTCAGGTTTTCTGGCAAGCCTCCAAATCCCTCCCACATAACTGGAGATAATCTAATCACATTGTGTGTGTGTTTCATGTTGCTAGGAAAAAGTAGAGACAGCAAATTGAAATTAATTCTCATTTTGTCTAAGGAGGCTGTGAGGTGCCAAATTTTGCAGCATTATTGCAGCACAAGTAGGAGGGAGATTTTGGAGGGGGATGGTGAAGATGAAGTGCAGACTGGTCACAGGCCGTAGGTAAAGCCAGTCAAGCCATTTTTCTTCACAACTCAGATGGGAATGAGGGGCAGGCAGAGAAAGACAACTCTGTTGCCTTCTAGACAACTCTGTCTTGTAGATTCTCAGAGCCCAGTTGTGTAATTCAAATCATAATAGGACACTGTAAGGCAGTGAGGGAACATTTAAACAACATGGTTTGGGGAGTTTTTGTTTATTTGTTTTGTTATTTTCCATTTCTAATTTGCCTCTCTAGCTGGCAATAATAATGATTTAAAAAGTCTGAGAAATCTGTTTAAAAAAATGTGTGTCAAAATGCAAACCTTACATTGAACATGTTTCTGTATCTAATTTTTAAAAACATGAACTTGTTTTGAAAAACACTGACAAAAAATATTTAACCAGGGTTTTGGGATGTTTAAAAAAACAGTAGCAGTATTGATCTGCATTTACTGACATGTTAAAAGTTTGCCTGTCTCACTGAGCAGTGCTGTGCTTTAGGTGCATCAGATAGCCTGGTGTAAGCACCTGGTAAAGTCAGGATCCAGTCCATCCATACACCCAAAGCTTTGTTGAAACCTCACTTAGTTGTTTAGATGCATTTTAAGCTGTACGTTGAATAACATGTGTAATAAATATCAGTAAAAGTGTTCAGCAAGAACTTTCAGCTGCTAACTCAAGTTGGCCTGTGGTTTGGCACATCCTCTGCCCATTGCTGGGTAGGCTTTTGCATAATAACTCAGATGGAAATAGAAATCTTGTATTTATTTCATAGGTAGGAAGAGCCTACAAAATACTCTGTATTTAATCAATTTTCACAAAGAAAAAAGAAAACAACTCAAAGTATGAAGTGTAAAACCTAAGGCCTCTCTTCTTCTCTACCCAAAAGTAATTTTTTCTGCAGAACTGGAAAACCTAGTCATTGTTTTTTACAAACGTTTAATCTATGACTTCAGGGTAGATTGATACCACTAGGAAAAAGAAGGTTCATGGTGAATTCCTCTTGGGCTTGTCCAGATCCTTAGGCAATTTGCAGTGGACCAACAGGTATTTAGTAAGAGATGGTACGTGAGCATTGTTCCAACCAGAAAAACTGCAACATGGCAGTGCACTGACCTCAGAGTTAATTGGGGCAGTAACATGGCCTGCAGCAGATCAATAACTGAGCCCTTACTGAACATTTGGTTTGGACTTGTTTCACTTCTGCCTACTGTGTTTTGATTCCTGCAGCTGATGTACAAGACATGCAGTACTTCCCTTTTCTGCTGCTTTCCAGAACTACCAGAAGGACAAATGCTTCTGAGGATGAAGAGCATGAAGGTGCTCTTTGAGGATGAAGGTCCATATGCTGCCATAAATCTGATGCTGGCTGGACAAACAGTCTGATTCAGTGGAGACAAGTTAGTTAATGTTAACTTGCGAGGCAGTGACAGCTTTGCTCCTTGCTTAAAGAGTACATGCTTGCCTAGTAAACTCCCAGCTTTGGGTTTAGATAATACAGATATTTTGGTAGTTCTCAACAGTAAAGGACCTATTTGGTTTAATTTGTTTATTTTACTGGTTTATTGAATCGCCATGTAACAGGATTTTAATGTGACTGGTGCTGGTTATACTGAAGTTCTGCCTGGCCTTCTCACCTGTCTCTGTGATCCAATGGCACAATAATAAAGAAGGATCATAACAATATTTGCCCTAAGACTGCACCCTGGGAATTCTCTGATGTGTTACTATGCACTTTCCAATTATTAATGATTTTTTCTTCTAGGAACCTCTCTAATCTCTTTTGAACCCATTGGTACTGTAAGAACTTCAGTGGTGAGTGGAAAGTAGTTACATAGCCTTAATGTTGATGAGGAGCCTCCTTCTTTTGTGTGATTTGAGTATGCCCATATCTGATTGCATTTTTTTCACAATTCCTACAACGTATCTCCTAAGAAAGAATATTCAAAGCTCATAATATTGAAGAGGAATATTTTTTCCTTTGTGCCCCAATTTTTGCATTTATTTGCGTCTACCATTTTGTCAACCGGTAATTAAGGTATTTTTCACAATTGATGACATTTATGATGTCATGTCCTGTCATCTGCAGACTTTGCTATCTTATTAAAATCACTTCATGGTTTTGAATGTGTTGAAAATGAACGGAGAACAGTTGTTGAAAAGTGACTGTTTCATCCTGTGCTTTCTTTTCCATCTTTTTTGTAGTGTGTGCCTGGCCTTTCGGTTTGTGCCTGAGCTTAGTTTGAAAAGCAAGTGGCCTTGTTAAAGCCTTTTGGTAGTCTTGAGCTGCACCAGAGGAGGTTTAGGTTGGACATTAGAAGAAATTTTTTTGCAGAAGGGACAATCAGACATTGTGATGGGCTGCCCAGGGAGTTGGTGGAGTATTTAAGGAAAGACTGGACACAGCACTCAGTGCCATGGTCTAGCTGACACGGTGGTGTTGGGTCATAGGTTGGACTCAATGACCTCAAAGGTCTTTTCCAACCACGTTGGTTCTGTGATTCTGTATATCTGCCAGATCTCCCTTATGCAAAAGTTTTTTTATCCCATTAAGGATAGGACTTAAGAAAGCCTGAGAGATGTAACCTTCCATTACAAAAGCCTGCTCAATTTTCCCACTGTGTGTCTGAATACTTTCAGTATCAGGACGCCATTGTTAAAAAGAGGTTCTTCAGAAGAGTAGACCTCCAGATAAATATCACATGTCAATTTTTCAGATGACTCCTGAATATATGAAATTGTAATTTTTTTATTTTTAAAGGTCAATCAGAGTTGGATTTGCTATCTGCTTCTATACATACAACACATGCCAGTAAAACCTCTCCTATGATGCCAACTGACATTGTGTAATGAAAAAACCTGTGATGTTATTTGAGATGAGGAACTGCTGTCCTGAGTAAAATGACTCATTGTATTTAATTTTTTATTGGCAGATTAGACATAGGCCTTTGAATTGGAAAAATTTCATGTCTGCTTAACAATTGCTTAAACATTTAATCTATGGTGTGACTAAATGCGTTCCTGACAGCTGTACAAATTTCTAATGATGTGATTATTCTTTCCTGTCAGTAGATTCCTTCAGTAGATTGTCTTGGAGAAGACTTGATGAAATCAGTCTGATTAGCATGCTGCATTATGTATTCTCTTTTCTGATTTAATAAATTGTCTTTCTGATTCTCTTTTCTCACAGCAACTCTTAAAGCAGTGTTCTAGGCTATGTGGGGTGTTTTCAGCTGTTCTGTGGTAGCAATTCAGTGTTGCTGCTTTCAGTCAGTCTAATGGGTTGACTCGGGTCTGAATTTGGCAATGAACATTTGAACACTATTGGAGCTATTTAAGGCAAAAAAAAAAAGGGCTTGGAAGAATTGAACTCTGTGATTTAAATTAGCATTTCCCCAGCAGGCAATAATAGGAAGTGTTTGTTCAAAAATGTTACATTACATATGGCCTGACATTTGGATGTATCTTTCCAGTAGCCTTGGTACCTGGAACAATTCCCGTAGTCTGGAAATGAGATACTGCTTAATAAGTAAGCAACACATAGTGTAAATGTGAATAGTTAAAAGCATTACTGGGTTAGTGTTACTTTATATATATTATTTTATATATTTTAAAAATTAATTTCCTGGTATGTTTGTCAATAAATGTATCAGGAAAGATAAGGGAGGTCTCACTATGTCAGTCTCTGTGCCTGAGGAAGAAGAGCGACGAAACTGTTGGATGGTATTATATTTACTTATAAGTAAATATAAGACTTTTCTTTTGTTGTTTAGAGCTATTAAGATACTCAGATTAATATATTAAATCATGATGAAGATAAATGGCAATGTTTGAGATTGCTATAAATTCATAGCAAATACCAAAATATCAATATACTGCTTTTTATCTCACTGGAAGTGGTAGCTTCTATAGTGACAATTTGTAACATATTCCATTGTTGTAAGGTGCTTCCTCAAGATCAGCATTTAATGACTCTGAGCTGACTCTTCTGAGAACAGATTTTGATTTAAGAACTGAAAGACTTAAAATAAATGTCAGTAAAAGATCGGTATCTCTTTTCTTCAGAGTTGAATTATCATATTCGTTCTTCTTGCTCTTTTTTTTGTGTGCCTGGTGGTATGGGATGCATGAGTGTGGAAGTTGCAGGGGTTTAGGTTGTAGAAGGTGTGGTGTCTGGAGTGTGGCATGGCTGCCCCTGAAGCACATCTCTGTTCAGAAGCAGTGTGGCACCTGTCCTGCCATCACACTTCGGTGGCACTGAGCCTTCTGGGCATAGGGGCAGCACCACAGCTGAGAATGCACACGTGTGCATGCACATGTGCTTCAGCTGGGGATGTTTATGGGCCTTTGCACTCATTGACACATGTAGAGATTCACTGATGAGAGAGGTTTGTAATATCAGTTGACTTTCAGCTTTAGGTGACAATTTGTATGTATGATTTTGACACTGTATCTTGGTAGCTTGGTAATTTGGTTGCCGTGTGAATACAAATCTGCAGGGGAAAAATTGAAAGCATGTTATTGCAGTTTGTCAGATATCCTGGGGTCCTCCTCAGAAAAGATTATGAATTATATTTTTTACATATTAAAAAAGCAGCTGCTGTCCTTGAAGTCAGAAATGTACCTTTGCAAGTGTTATATAATACACTTGGACTAAATTTTCTGAGAAACCAGTGTAGATATTTTTCTCTTTGTATTTCACGGATTACCTACTTACTTTAACTTTGGGTCACACAGCTCAGTAGGGAAGCAAAAGAAAAGAAGAGAGCCAGGAAAGGATACCATTTTCACTGGCACTTTAAAGAAATCATTTCTGTAAGGGAATGAGGAAGGGTAAACTCATCCTACCAAGCTGGGCTGGTGTGAGAGCTCCTCAGAGCTTCAGTCAGTGTCATAAGATGCCTTCTTCCAGGTGTAGAGTTGAGCTGCACCTCAGGCTCCTGTGCCCTGGTTTGCAGAATATAATGGATCTTTAAGTCATGCATTTTCTTACTGATTTGTGTGGCAATAATGTTTGTGTTTTGAGAAATGGTGAAATGTATGTACCTTGTATGCAAAGCTGCAGATAATTCTTCAGTCTAAGATTCAGATTGCTAATGTCAGCTCAGCTGTGAAATGGTGATGACTATGCTGCTAACTTTGTATTGATCTGTGTCTTCATGTAAAATTCACTTTTCTGTACGTTATCCCAAAACTTCTGCTGACTGGTATTGTGTGTTTGGCTCAGTGTCAATAATCCCCTGCCAGTTGCTGATCTCTAGCTTAAATGTGTGGCAAGAGCAGCTGGGTTCACAGCCAACCTCTCTTGGGGTATAGATGGCTTGATGTCTCTTGGTGGGAAAGTGTTGTAATACTCTTCGAAACAATTGAAATAATTTGGTATGGCATTAGCTGGGGTATTTTGTTTAGGTCTCTAATGATACTGTGTTTAAAAGATTTTACATGTGTCATGTAAGGTAGGTGTCATTATGAATGGTAAGTGAATCACAATGTAACTTTTTTCTGATACATTTATGTGAAGAAAAAACTTGGTATTTTTTATTATTGATTTTTTTTAAGTCTTTGACAATGCTTTCTGTTCCCTTCTGTCTGCCTTTGAACCTAATATGGTCAAATAAATTAATTTTAAAGTGGTGTACAAGTTAAGTAACAGTGTTTAGGGAGAAAGCATTTATGGTGCTCAGTGCCAGAGTGGCATCAGAGAAATGCATATATTTCAGTTTGATGTCAGTAGGACAGTGGCTTAGTTCCTTTTGTTGCTATATATGCTGTAAGTGAGGCATGTTGATAAAGCAGGCAGTAGTTGAGGTGTTAATAAATCCTGCTGGGAACAGGTGATGGAGCAGTTCAGGTGCTGACATTCTGCTGCTTCATGTAGAAATTCACTTGGAGTGGCAAGACACCAGCCCGTATTCCTGAGGGTGGGCACAGTGACAGGATCACATCCTGTGGGCTCTAGCTGGCTCCGTGGCATTTAATCCAGGTTGGTAAGAGAGAAGGGAGAACTAGCAACTTGAGTAGTGTGTTCTCAAGTGCCCCAGGTGTGGTCTAGTAACAAAATGAAAAGGTTATCAGTGAGAAAATGAGCAGCGATGGATGATGCTCAGCAAAGCCCAGGAGTGCAAAGGAAGATGCTGTTAAAATGGGTGCTGTAGTTTCTCTCCCCAGCCCACACTACTTGAAGGCAACTATGCTATATATGATTATTGGGGGAAAAAAAGGTTTTGTGGAAGTGCTTATATTACTTATAATATTTAGAGCAGACCTGAATAAATGAGAGCAAGCCTTTACCCTGTGTTTGTATTCTAACAGCAGAACTGAAATGCCACATTCCTTGCCTTTTGGTGAGAAGTGTTTAGAGCAGTTTTGCTTGGCCTCAGCTGTGTCCCTGACAGTGTGTTCACCCAGATGAGCTGAGGCAGGTGGCTGTTTGCACTTCTCAGACCTTCGAGGGAGGCTGCTGCACCTTCTGGGTCTGGCTCAGGCCACCTGGATGGGCTGGGCTGAAACCTGCCCTGGCCTCAGTGCCAAGGAGTCAGAAGCAATGGGGGGAGTCTTGTGTGTGATGGACTTGCAGGATTCCACTTGCTGTCCCAGTGTAAGCTTCATTCCAAAAGTCATGTTGCACTCTCAGTATAATGAAAATGATGTTTCAGAGTGAAGTTTTGTCCATGAAAACCTGTCGTGTCCTAGGGAATATTTTCCCTCAGCTCTGGAGTCAGTTTGGGTGTATTCCAGCATGCCTGCTTGATATCCCTGGATATCCTGCATATAAAAAAGTTTGGGCCCAGTTGTGGATCTTGGGCTAGGTTCTGTTGAACTCTTCTTGTGCGTTTTTTTTTGTTCTTTTTTTTAAGACTGGTGGGAGACTTCTGTGAGGACAGTTTTCAACTAAAGGGTTATCAGTATTCTTTATCCTCTAGTATGCCTTGGGCATGCTGGCAGGAAGGAATGCAGGCATGCTCACACGTGTGCTTGTCACCATTCTTGTTAATTTTAACAGGAAACTGAAAATCTTAAAGGCTCTATATCTGAGGAGCAGCTTCACTTCGGTGGCTTTAGATTTTCAGTCAGATAAGTGAAGGGAAGGTGGTATTCTTGTATGTAAAGATATTTTGATCCAAAGAAATGGCTTTCAGAATAAAGAGTGTTCTTCATTTCATTACTGTATTTTACTTTTCTTATACTTTAGATATTTTAGAGTAATGTGAAATGAATCATGCTTTATGACATTGAGATGCTGGAATATGTCCAAAGGACAGTGAAGCTTCTGAAGGGACTAGAGCACAAGTGTTAAGAGAAGGGGCTGAGGGAGCTGGGGGTGTTTTTCCTGGAGGGAAGGAGGCTCAGAGGAAGATCTTATTGCTCTCTACAGCTCCCTGAAAGGAGGCTGTAGCCAGGTTAGAATTGGCCTCTTCTCCCAGGTGACCAGTGATAGGACAAGAATAAATGGCATCAGGTTTAGATTGGATATTTGGAAACAATTCTTTACTGAGAGGGCTGTCAGGGATTGGCTCTGGCTGCCCAGGGAGGTGGTGGAGCCTCTGTAGGATCAGAGAATGTTGGGAAGATCATCCAGTCCCAGCCCTCTGGCACAGGCACGGACACCTTCCACTAGACCAGTTTGCTTTGTCTTGCCTGGCCTTCAGCCCTGCCAGGGTTGGGGCATGCACAGCCTCTCTGGGAAGTCACAGTTGAGTGCTCCTTTGAGCTATAGACTTGAAGAAAAGGTCAACCTGTTAGCCTGACTCCAGCCTGTATTATGCCCTCAAGTTATCTTCATGTGTAGGTCTTAGAAGGAAATTACCCTCTCTGGAATAGCTCTTTAATTTCTGCTGTGTGCACACCTCGAAACAAAGACTTGGAACAGTGCAAAAGGAAAAACTTGAAAATTTTGAACATTTTTTTTTTCCTTTCAGTCCTTGGTTCTCTAAGGCTGCTTAAATATTTGCATTCCATTATTCATATACCATATTTTTTTAAATCACTGAATAAATTTCAGTATTTTTTAAGTAAGTCTGTTTTGACTTCAAGTTCCTCTTTGATACAATAAGAAGAATAAAAGGACCGAGTAGTGCACTTAAATTTCTCTTTTGCCTTTTCATCACTAATTTCTACAGTTACTCAGTCTAAATTTATCTTGACCAAATTTATTCCTAGGGTATTAGTACAGGCTGAAAGACTTTAAAAATTTAAGTTTTAAAAGCATTCTTAGAGATCTTACAAAACAGGAGCATATATTCTTCCAATTCATGTTTGCATTAGTATTAATGCCAGAATTCTTTTTACTTAGTTTTTTGTCTGTGATTTTAACTTCTACAAGAAATAGTATTTAATGTCCCCATTTTAAGATGTTAACTTTTGGTGTGGAAGAAGGGATTACAGGTGACCTCGTCCCTGATAAATCACAGCTCTACTAATTACCAAAGAAGAGGAACAGCCTTGCCCTTGATGGGTTACAGCTGTGATGAATAAAGATAAGTGTGATAAAAGGGGTGGGTTGGGGGCCCATGGGGACCTTGAGGAAGAGGGCCTGGAGTAAGGGGACCTTGGGGAGGTAGAGGAACCCTGAGGAAGAAGAAGGAATGGTTCCTGGAGACACATAGAAGAACGGAGCAAGGAAGAGAGGTGCTGCTGTAAGGGGTCTGCTGTGAGGTCAGTCTGGGGCTGATGGAGTCAGAGCTGCTTTTGGAGCCTGCAGTCAGAGTCGAGCTGGGTAAAGGCTGTTCTCAGAGCCTGCAGGGCAATCCTTGCAGTCATGGCCCAGCAGGAGAGAGGCAGCAGGCCAGGTCTGCAGCTGGAGCCTGCAGTAGGGGCTTGCTGGAGTCAGAGCCAGCATGGCCCAGCTGTAAAGAAGAATAAACTGAGACCCTTCTCCCACTGTTAAATGAGAGCCTGTGTCTTGGCTCATTTCTACCCCTAATGAGAGGTCTGCTGCAACAGTTAACATTCAAGAAGTGTTTTTATTCTCTTGGGTGTTTGCTATGGGACTCAGGTTGCCTGAAGGTCATGCTCCGCTGTATTTGCAGCATGTCTTTGTAGGCTTCATTGAACTGTGGAGCCGGTCAGTGGCAATACCGTCCCTGGAGGTATCTCAAAGACTGTGGGTGTGGCTTAGGGACATGGATGGACCATCCAGGTGATGGACTTGGTAGTGCTGGGTTAATAATCTTGGAGGTGTTTTCCAGCCTAAATAATTCTATGAGTCTAGGTTATACTCAAAAGCCAGATGAACAGTGTTTGAGTATGATGGGAATACATATATGCACAGTCTTATATGTTGTGTTAAGCACTTTTTACAGAAGTCAGTTGTATTTAAATAAGGGGAATGCTCCTGATTTAATAATAGCACAGAATTGTTAGTCTCTTCAGTCTATGCTGAATTCTGCATGTAATGGGGAGAAATAGTTTTCACATCTCTATTTTACTGTGGGGAAAGGAATGGATAAGTGCTTGCATTAGTAATTTGGTTTTTTCTTGTCCTCTTCTGTCTTATATATTAATACAACTTAAAATTAATTCTGGTTACAGTTAAAAACTAATAAGTACAGTACTGGAATGTCTGAAAACTTCCATGAGATGAACTTGAGAGGGAAAAGATTTAATAATTTGTGTCTTTCATGTTCTAAATGTAAGGACACATTAAACAAGAAACTTATATATCACATAATGTCAGATAGTTTAATTTGCTCTTGAAATCTAATCTAGCTAATTGGGAGAGACTACTGTGTAAGGGAAAGCAAATAGTGAAAAGTGACACAAAATGAAAAATCCTGGATACAAGTCTTGTTCACCCTATGGTAAGTTATGTCTGTGATTTGCTTCTAGAAGAGAAAATAAATATAGCTGTGCCCATAAGAACTGCTCCGGGCTGTAATTTTCCTGACTGGTCAGGCATAACTGTACAGAAATAAGTGTTATTTGTTATAAAGGGTCTCTTTTATTGATGAACTATCTCTGCCTCCCTCGAAAACCAAGAGAAAGCAGAGCCTGGAACAGAATCACCATGTAATTGGAACTTGCTGAGAAATGTCGTGCACATTGTTTGCTTGCGATGTTAGGCAGAGAATACCATAGCTCCAGGGTAGCAAAGATCACATCCAAGTTTTTCCAGCGACCTAGCCAAACCTGAAGGAGTTTACCCTTCCAGCCAATTGGCTCTTGAAAGCCTTCCAATTTCCAACTTTCTTTTCTTTTAATAATCCATGTTAAAGTGCGCTGGAACGTGATCAAAAACATTTGTTCTTGCAAGAATACTGCATGCAGCTGGGAGGCATTTTCATTTGTGGCAGGTAGTTGCTGCTTAGATTAGACATGAAGTATTGTAAAAAGTTACAGCTAGATCTTGTGGTCTGATACTGGTAAACCTTTATGCTGTGAATGTGTGGTGTTTGGAGGACATGAGCTGAAATTCCTAGTAATGGATCTCAGGTCTTGGAAGTTTTAGTGTAAAAGCAGGTGCAGTTACTGTTACTAACCAGTGAAATTGGCCTGTGCAATTCAGTCTTGTTTTGGCTTGAAAGTTTTGAAAGCCTCTGAACAGAAAGCACCCTAGTGCTTTATTTATCCCTGTGAGTTATTTTAGTCCCAGTGTTTGGTGCATCCCACATTTTGGGGGTATTGTTGTACAGAAGTCTCAAATGGAAACTTTACTGTTAAATTTAGTCATAGGGCTTTCCAAATGTAAAGTTGTTTCACGCCTCTTTTGCATAAAGGATGGTGCTTTAAAAATAAAATCTAAGAAAATAGATAGTAATGATGAGGGATAGCCTTTTTCAGTCTTGTTTCTCTGTTCTATTTAATATTTGTTTTTAGCTTCATTTGACTAGAGACAGATGAGTAAGATCCTCTTAGCTGAGATGTCCTTTTAACTCTTACCAGCTCCTCAGGGAATGCTAATAGCATAATGTTTAAGGGAGTATTTTTATTACTGTACTTGTGGCTAATTGCTGTTAGTAGAGGGGAGCAGCCCAAAAAGAAAGAAAAAAAGAAAAGTAAGAAAGGAGCAGAAAGAGGCAGTAAGGTATAATGAGAATTTTGGAATTTATTTCAGCATTTTTTTTCTAGGATCATTTTTGGGGAAGCTTATCTCCCTGTCTGTGCCTGGAGAGTGCTGTTTCTGTTTCTCTACCCGCAGATGACATTCGTTCCTATGGGCTGGTACAGGGGGAGAGCAGGAGCAACAGCTTCTCTTCCTGCCCGTTGGACAGACTCCACCTGAGGTGCTGCTGGTGCACGGAGGGGACATGGGCTGGGGAGTCACAGCCCTGCTGGTTCCCACCGTGTCAGGGCACGTGGGAAGCTCTGCCTTTGCCATCTCCAGGAGCGCTGTCCCCGCAGCTCAGGTCACCTGTGCTGCCCTGTCCCTTGGCTCCTGCAGTGATTGTTTTCTCTTCCGTTTTGACACGCATCCTGGAAGCGTGTAGGGCTTAGATATTACTCGTAGCTTGCATTCTTGTAATTGCTCGATAAGAACCTTTGTGGTGGTGGTGTTGTTTTCCACCCGCTACAGGCAGTCACTGTGGTGTCAGGCTGTTGGTGGAGAAAAGATGGCAAAGAAATAAAAAGTAATTTGTGAAGTGCTTGGTCAGCTCAGTTTCCTCTGCAGCATGCCCTGGACAGGTCTGTTCTTACCTCAAGTCCCTTTAAATAATTTTTTACAAGAATCTTACAGGATGAAGAAACAGGGATTAATTTAATTTTGAAGCATCTCATGAGCCATTAATATGGAATGCTGTCTCTTTCTTAAATGGTAATGGTGGCTATGCAGTGGCAGTTACACCGTGTGGTCCCAGGGACAAAGGGAAGGAGAGAATTTCATCAGGTTATTCAGAATTGAGTGAGGCTAAGACAAGGGCTTTACTCAGGTTGGACTTTATTCTCTTATTGAATCAGCATCAGAGCTTTGGTGGTTCAAACTTACCTGATTGTTCAAAAGGAAGGAAATAATAAGAATCTTATCTTTCTAGCAGAATTAAACACGTTTTCAGACCTGTTCCCTGTGCTGCAACCCACGTGCACCATTAGAACAGCAGCAACTGTGTTAGTTTTTCCTGTTTGTGTCACGCAGAAGCTTTGATGTTTATTGCTCAGAAGTTAGTTGCTACGGCACCCATCCTTCATTCTCTTGTCATGCCCTCTCCTATCACAGTAAGACTCGTGAGTTGAAGAAGCAATTGGCTTTTTTGTTTAAGTTTTGCCACAGAAGATTTAGTCTCATCCTTTACCGGGTTTTATCTTGCATAATTTTATTCTAACCACAAGTTTGAAAATGTGCCTCTTTCTGAAGAATTGCAGCAGAGCTTGGTGCAGTTTTAGAAAGTTTACGCATGTGCCACTGGGATTTGCTGAGCTTTTGTGCTTAATAATTTAAATATTGCTATTTCTGAAGATTTTATAGACCTTAGGCTTGAGGCCCATGGGATCATCTGATCTGACCTGCATATGAATCATAAGCAAGTAACTTGCATAAGTTATTCTTAAATTGAGCCCAAATACTCATGCTGGACTAAAGCCCAAAGATGTTTGGCTGAAGCCATCTTCTCGAAAAGGAAAACATCAAGATAATTTGAGTGCATGTTCCTTGGGTGTGGAGCTTCACTGCCTAATTGTCCTCCCTTTTTTATCATCCAGGGTCATAATTAAGATCTTTCTTTCTGCTTTCGTTTTCCACTGTTTCTGTTTTGCTGTATGCTAGATTAGAGAGAGAGCTTTCAATACTTACCAAGTTGTACGTGAAAAGCAGATGCCTCCTTGTTTTCCTTTTTCTTTGGCTACAATATTAAGCCACAATTGAAGGCATTTTCAGCAGTCTTGTAGCTCACCTCTACACTCATTTAAACTTTTTTCTTACTTGTTGCTCTCTAAAAAGTGGAAACTGAGCCTGTGTTCAGGGGTTTTTTTTGGTCGCAGTAAAGCTTTTTAAGATTTTGTTTTGAGATTTAAAATCTTGCCTGGGCTTTAGCCCAAGTCTGAAGCCAAACTGTTTTGCGGTTCGCTTCTTTTTATGGCCATATTTGAATGCAGCTGCTGTAGCTTTAGGAATTAAGTTTCTTGTAGTGTAAAATCTTGTTGGGGTCTTCTGGTGTCTGTCTTGAACTTGAGCACAGTTATGTACCAAACGAAGTTATATGCACAATCTGCTCTTTTTTGTTTTCTCAGAGAGCGATTTTATTTTGATGTGATGCGTCAAAATGGCCATTATAATAACTGCTAGTTTGGCTGCTGCTAAGCAAATAAGAGAATGCAGTCTTAAGTATATTTGCATGCACTTGTAACTGTTCTCATCCAAATCCTCCAAAATTGTGTGAATTCTGTTAGACATATGATCTCTTATTTGAAGTGTGTGTGTCTGATTTCTGCCTTGGCTAGCCAAAAATTAGGTTTCATTTATATATGCAGCTCTCAGTCAGTCTATAGATATAGATATGTATATGTGTACATGTATAGGCACAAAGCTTTGGTTTCTAATCTTTAGAAGACAAGAGCCCTGAAATGTTCATGGGGTTCCAGAGTGTTGAGGTATTTACAGGATGTGGATTACATTTTGCATAACTTGACAGTCCTTTAGTAATGGAAAAACAAACCCCCTCAAACAAACTTGATCTTTGAAGTAGAAAAAGAGAGAAAAATATTCCAATTCTGTTTAACAGAAAAGAAAGCTACAGGGAAAGATTTGGACTGTCTACTTTGGGCTGTCTACAAGACCATGGATTTTTCTATTTTGGAGTGCTGGATAACTGTTGGAAGGAGTACCACTGTTATTCTTTCATTTCAAGGCTGTGATGAGTTGCAGAGCAGACTGTTAGTAATGGAGAACATTTTTGTGCAGGTTTTGAGACTTAAAATTCTGGCTCTCATTTTCTTCTCTTTTGAATAATAGACTATTCCTTGTGTGAGCGTCAATCTCTTTTTATCTTTCACTGTTTCATAAGAAAATGGATAAACCTTTAGTATTAAGGCTGGTTTTCATGGTACTTTTCAAATAGTAGAAAGAACTAGTAATAAGACAAAAGCAGTATGAATGTACTCTTTTCTTTAGGATGGAGTTAACTTTTCTGTGGGTAATGCCCGTTGGTGATGAGTTCCTAGCTTTAGATATTTGTGTATCATTTGATCTCTTTCTTCTGTAAGGTGTTTTGTAGTGACAGATACGTCAGAATTTGGTGCCATAGTCAAAAAGCCATTTTTTGCTTTAAAGTTGTACAATGAATTGAGACGTCTAAGAACCACCAGAGACTGAAATTTTACCTGTTGAGAGTCATCCATGCTAATACTCCAGTGTGGCAGCAGTGGTGGTCTGGAGCGATGTGGTGCCACAAGTGGGAAGTTGGATTTTTGCCTGACCCTTTTCCTGGGAGGGGCTGAGCTGCAGGTGCACACTGAACAGTGCTTGCTTCTGCCTGCAGGACCTGTGCTGCTCATCAGAGGGGTGTGGGGAGCCAGCCCCTCTCAGCAGCATCTGAGATCCCCTTCTGGCCACGTTGTGCTGGGCAGACAGGCTCTGCCTTTCCCCATACCCATGTTCTCCTCCTCGGAGTTTTGTGCAGGCAGTTGGAGAAGGACAGATGGGTGTGTTTGGTCGTCGCTGTTGCTGGGGAGGATGTGAGAGAAGGGATGTGGAGAGAGGAGGATGTGTGCTGCTCTGTAGGGTTCAGTGGTGGGAAGGAGCCACAGTTGCTCCCGGGCAAGACCGTTGACTCTGCCAAGATAATTAAAAATCTCTGGACTGTCTTCTGCAGCTGCTGAGATGGGGTTTTGCTGGCCTTCTTTCAGCTCCTGTCAGAAGAATTACTGTTTATCTGGGAGCCAGTGCTTTTTGGTAGACTTTTTAAGTCCTCTGTTGGTTTACTGCTTCTGCAAGATAGCACCTGATAACACAGGCATCTTTGGGAGATGCCACTTGACTGTAAGATGTGGCAATCGCTTTTCTCCTCTTTTCAGTCCTGCAAACACACTGTGAGCCTGTACCAGGTTTTGATTATTTCTAGGCTTGAAGGAAAGAAGTGGTTTGCTGTGTTTTGTGAGCTGGAATTTGGTTTTGTGTTCCTGATCCTATTTTATTGACTGAATTTGCACTGCTGTACTTTGAATTGTTGGCAGAAAAAGTATCTGTAGTGTTTTAAAAGAGAAATGGCTTTTTTTTTTCTGGTCATGCATTGTGCTGATAAAAGATGAAGTTGATAAAAGAGAATGTATTTTGCATTTTTAAAGTGCTGGTTACTCTTCACATAAGGAAGAGCATCTTGAATTCAGCTTAACAGATAACCCATCCTGAAATGGAGAACTATCTGTACCAGCATTGTCTGTCTCAATGGGTGATTTTTTTTTTCTTCTGTCTGTCTAAGTGAGATGCATAGAGTAACATGAAAACGTTCTAGTTCATAGTCCTTTGAAGTTAGAACTCCTAGCATAAGATGACATTTTTAGGATCTTCTCCAAACTTGTCTATGATTTCTGGTATGATCAAAATAGCTTTCCCTTGAAATCCCTGGATTCTCTTTCTTTTGTGGCATTGATGATAATGATAATAGTAATAATAGACCATTTGCAGCTGAGAAGTTGCCCTTGTGCATTTCTCAGTTCTTTTAGAAAGAAGTTGGAGTTTTTCCCCTAAGTTATGCCTAGGTTTCCAGCAGCATGTCAGGCTGCTCATCTCATGGGCTACAGAATGCAGGGAGGTGAAAAGGAAACCAAGAGAGCATAAAAGGGGAAAATGCAACTAGAAAGTACATTTGTAAAGAGGTGTGTGGGTGGGAGAAAAATGCAGGGAAGTGGAAGACCTAGTAAATTATTAAATAAAAGGGCTAGGAGAGTGGAGTATGGGCATGGATGCTGAAGGAGTAGGGAAAGCTGTAGACAGAAGTACATGACCCTGGGGAAAAAAAACTTTGTTTCCTTTTCCTAAGAGCTGGGGCTTAATTTCCAGTTTTACTGAGCTTTCACAAGGATATGAAAGGGAATGAGAGAACTATAGAAATGCTGGGATAACTGCAAAAGATAAACATCAGTGCTCATATCTAGTCTCACATAAATGCCTGCTTAAAATGCAAGAGAATGTGCATTTACAGATAGAGAGAATGTAAGAGAACTAAGGCTGAGAAAGCCACACTGGGAGAGCAAGGGAAATGCGAAAAACATTATGTACTATTTTAGTAGTGTGTTTTTTGGTGGATACAGATCTCTAAGCTTTAGCAAATTGGTAGTGGAGTGGAATTTGGGAACAAATAAATTCAATGGCTTTTAACCTTGATAAGGAAAATAATTCATAGAAGTTTGTGTAATGTATGATAGATTTGGACTTGTAAATGGTAAATGTCTTTTAGGACTGGTTTGGGGTTTTTGTAGTTGTGGGGTTTTTTCTTTTTTCAAAGTTGTTGCAGCAAAGAGTGTCAATCTCTGAAAGTGCCATGTTTTTCTAATCTTGACCATATAAAACACTCTGGCCTAGATTTTGCTTGTTTATATACAGTTGCAATAACTACTTTTTCTTTTTAATCATGTCTAATCTTGGAAACCTGTCTATTTGTAGATGGCTGTGTATTTGTTTGTAATACTTAATTCTTCAATAATTACATATAACAGTCTGTGTTCGTATGCCAAGCTGTGGCTTTGGGGCATGGTGGGAAGAAAGTGATGGTAAATGGGAAATTCCTGACTTCTTGTGTACCAGCTTCTCAGGCTGCTTTATCTGTTTTAATCCAAAAGCAGCCCTTGCAGCTGAAGTCTAATCCCAAAGCTGTGTTGATGCAAATGATTTGCATGCCAAAAAAGAACCACTTGTGCAAAGAAGGATAAAAAAGTGGGCCTCAAGATGGATTCTGCTTTATAGTAGCTGCTTAAGTATGTAAACTTGGTGCTATTAAAAAGAATGAGAAAATCTGTGTCTGCCACTGAATAATCACAAATTATTTTTGTGCTCTTCTTTCTTTCCAGATTTGAACATGGAATTCAACCCATCAGATCATCCACGGGCCAGTACGATATTTCTCAGTAAATCACAAACAGATGGTAGGTTACTGAATTTATTACAGTAGTTACCTCTAATACCTATTCTCTTTGTTAGAATGCATGTGATAGTCCTTTAATATGTAATTTCCCCCTTTCCCCCAAAAAGAGGTATTTTGAGGTATCATGTTAGAGTTTTTAAGTAGTCACACCTTTACCTGATTGTCTTGTCAGACCAGAAGTACAAATATAGAGAAAGTTTAATATAATTATATTTTAAAAATATTTTCTCTGAATCCAAAATTTTTTGTCTGTTTCTTAATTTTTTTTAAGACTCTGAACATTAGGCTTCTGAAAAATGCATAGAAAGTATTTCTTTAGAAAATGCCAGTTTATATTAGCTAAGAAGACATTCCAGGGTTTCTCTGATATAGATGATACTGTAAATTAGTTCAGTACCAGATTTTCTTAACAAAATAACTCCCATCCTACCCAAACATTGTCTCTTCTTCTCCTCTTGTTACGGATTTGATATAATCATGTTTATCTAGAGTTTAGTTGTTTTTTTTAATACATAGACAAAATTATCTCTAAAATTAACATTGGTTAAACAAGCCTCCTGATAGTTAGCAGACTAGAAGCCATTTACTGTGGCTCTTTTGTTCCCTGTTGGACATGTATGACATGTTGGTTTAGAAATAAATGAATAATGGATACAAAAGACATTATTTTCTAGCAGGACTTTCAGAGCAGTTCCTGCATTGTAATTCTGACTGTTCATTATGAATTCTTTGTCCCGCTTTCTGCTGCCTGTAAGTGCTTTTGATTTACATAGTAAATTGCAGTGTCAAACACATCACTTGAAAAATAATGTAGTTTTCACTTACTGTATATTTTTGCTAGTTTTTGAGCATGACTAGAACAAAGAGTATATACATTTAGGCCTTAATTGAAGAGTTGATTATGTGAGTACCTTCTTTGACCTTGAGTTCCTTCTGAATTCAGCCCATGTTCTGTCAATGCCTCATTATATGGGTTTGGATGCCATTTGCCATACTAATCTGGTTTGGTAGTCTGGAAAACAAATATGATACTATTTCCATAGTTGTTGTATTATGAGGATTGTTGCCTATTTTATCATTAATTTACTGTGTTTTGAAACTGTCTAATCCCATATGGATGCTACTTGTTTCTTGTTACAGCTTGTTGAAAGAAAGGACAAAGTAGACCCAAGTTCAGCAACTAAAACTTTGACCAGAGCAGATGATTATTCTTACTTGTAATAAGAGCTGTTAATTCATTGCAATATGGATTTAATTTTAAGCATTTTATACAAATCTTTATACCCACGCTAGAGCTGATCCATGAAGCTTTGCTCTAATTTAAGTAATGTGAAGAACATACTTTTGAGTAAGAACAATTATCAATGGGAGCATAAGATCTGTTCAGCTGTCCTTGATACTTTGGAAAAAATACAAAGGCCATTTTGTTTGTACAAAACTAAAAAGATTCTGCAAACATTTATCTACTGATGTATTGCCAAGAGCCATCGTGTTCTGGTGGGGTAGCTCCCAGTACTAAGCATTTTGCTTGGCTGTACTTTGGGTCCCTTGCTGAACCGAGTGAGCTGTAGGAGTTACCACACTGTTCAAGGATGTTGCCTAACCAAAGTGCAATAAAATGATTGTAAAGAGGAAAATAGAGGGATTTTTTTAGGGCATGTAGGGTTGCTGTGGAATATAGGTGACCCCCAAGATTTCTTCAGATGATGTAGAAGAGGAGAACTGAGCTTGCTGTGTTGAAAACATCTAATTTGGGCAAAATAACTGCTCCATTACTTGAGTAGTATTGAGCTGGTAAACTTTCCTGTTGACTGTAAGTGAAAATATTTCTGTAGATAAGACCTGTGGACATTTAAAATACACATTATACAATACACAGAAAGTGGAGTGGCAGGATTCAGGGTTTCATCCAGGATCTGGCTCTGGCTGTGAGTGTACCTCTCACAGTTTTACAGTGGGAAATGGCCAAGTCCATCTCTAGGTGCTAGAATGACTTGGCAATGTTACTTTCAGGCAATTCCATGTTTGGCTTTCTAGGAACCCTGTGCTCTTTGAGCCTTGCTGGTAGTCCTATGGCATTCTCCTGGCAGAGGAGCTGTGCTTGACCTCCTTGTGATGAACATGTGAACAAAGAGCAGCAAATAAAATGAGACAGGATGTGGCATCTCGGTTTATTATGTGGTCTCTGATTGTCTTTGTTCTGTGAAGCCTGGATGCCATTCTAAGCAATTGCTAAATTGTCCTGCCCCACTTAGTCAGTAGTCTGAATGAATCCCCAGTTACCTGAGCATTCAATTAATCTGTAGAAAAGTTAATGTCACAATATTATTAATTTGATTCCTAGCTAGAGGAGTTCTTCTAAATGTTTCCATCTCCTTTGGAAATATTCTAGGAATCGTATGTGTGGAATTCTTCCTATTTAGGGAGCTGGTACACAGTATTGCCTGTTATGTTTTTAACTTCTGTGAGTGCTTTATGCAAGTTCCTCGCTTGTTCGCTGAGTTTGGCCAGTGAACTGTGGGGGACTGGACACCTGTGCACTATTTAGTGTGTGCTGTGATTAAAGCAGGGTTTCCAAACAGCACTCCAACCATGTAAGTGCCTTTCCTTTATGGTAGCAAGAAAGCAAGGTTTGCTCTTCCAAGGTGCTGGTAATGGTGTTTCCTGTCCGTGGGTTCCAGCTGTGCTCCTCTCCTAACTTAGATTGGGCTTTACACTTTCAATGTAGTGGCTAAGTTTTGCATTATCAGTGGGCTTCAGACAAAAAAGATTTGAAAATTGTCTTTATATAGACTGATAGAAGTAGAGCAAGCTGCTCTTAGTTGTCAACGTTAGCTGTGACAGTCTTCTCAATTAAAAAAAAAAAGTTATCAACAATGGTTGGTAATTCCAACTTCCAAAATGCAAAATGTTCTTAGAGTTGTAATCCTTGAGGAGTTTATTTTTGATCCTGTTATGATTAACATTAAAATAAGTCTATAGAAGTAGCACAGTGAAAGTTTTTGTTACAACTCAATGAGAAATACCTATATACATATGTATACACACAGGTGCCTCTGTGTGTATTTCCTCACTCCCTTTTAATTTCAGGATACTTTCCTTGTACTGCAAAAGCTCAACAGTAACAGTTGAAAGGGCCTGCAGCAATAGGAATAGGTCATTGACTGCAGAATGAGGAAAACTGAGACAAATTGGCAGCATCTCAGCATCCACTTCAAGAGAGGAAGATTCTCATCTTCAGTATCCACTTGAAGACCTCCATTACAACTTTGAAGTTTTATATTGGTTTTAAAAAGTAGAAGTTTAATTGCTTCAACTGACTCCCAATCTGTTTGGCTTCATGTCATCAAAACCCCATGCCTGAAACCCAAAATCCTGGAGTTGCAGTTAGGAGTTTATGCTGCAAAACACTGGTTAATTCTAACATGATGGTCTGGCTTTCTGCAGTACATGCTGAGCTATGTGAGCAGCAAAGCATTTTTAAACTGACTGTGGCATGTGATGGAATTACCTGTTCGCAGTCGTTTTGCCTTGTGCAACAATTGGCTTCCCCTTGTTTAAAGTGGGGGTTGTGATTGCAAAAGAGAACGGTTGGGACAGAATGAGTTTCTGCCCTGCCTGACTCCCCACTGGCATGTGCTCTGGAGAGACTTGAGCATTACACTATGGCAAAGTGAGCCAGAAGCACAGAAAGACGCAGCTGCCTTTCTGCAGTGCCTCACCTCAGAGGCCAGGCTAAAAGAATTTCTCTTATATGGGAGATAGGGGAAGGAGGTCAGCGTGGTGCTTGCAAAGGTGTGCACAAGAAGTGCTTGAGCAGGCAAAAGGGAGGGGTGTGTATAAATATGTGAACATATTCCTCTGGGCACTGGAAATTGCGAGTGGGATTGAGCTGTGAGTGATATTTGTGCTTTGGATAGTAGAGGATTGTACCTTCATGGGGAATTGAATAAAGGATACAGACACAGAAGAAAAAAAACTAAGGAAAATAAAGGTCATTAAAATGGAATTTGGAGTATATGTGCAGGCTGTCTTTGTAGGATTTGAAGAACTTTGAATATGGCATAATTATTTGTGATTAAAACTGTTAAATACTTAACGGTGTTCCGAATTTTGCAGTTAGGTGTTAACTTTAAGTACTATATTAGGTTTGCACACAGCTTACCAGAATTGTTTACTGCCTGTACACTGCAATGTGTGATACTAGACAAACACTTCAGCTGTTCTTAGAAGTATCTACCATCATTTTGTTGTTCTTCTGTAGATGTCTTACGTGTTTTTCTGGTGATAAATGCAGTGTGTGGAACTTAGGTGTAGTGCAGGGTTTTAGCAGGATTTCAAGCAGTTTAACGTTTTACTAGATCATCAGAATTTTTCCACTGTTCCTGTTTAATTCTGTTTCTTATGCAATGTCCGTAATTGTGGATCTGAGCATATTCTAAGTGACATGGCTAACATCTGTCATGTGTGATTCTCCTTTCTGCTCCCTGGGAGGAAAATTATGTAAGGATTTTTCAAAGTTTTTTATTATTTTTTTATTTTCATTTTATGTCTGCATTAAACACAATTATTTCACAGTATTCACACATACAGCCTTGTTTATGTGAGATTGCTTGCTTATAATAAATCACAAATAATGGTTTCTCATCCAACAGGGGAATGGACAGGCTATCCCACCATTGCGACCACTCTTATTTTGCTAAGTGCATTGGGTTGCATAGCTTTGAAATCATGATGCACCAAAGTGCATTTAATCACCTACAGCATGAAACCATTATTATTTTAATCCTGCAGTTTGATTTATGTGTTAGTTGCCTCCAGAGTTGTATCCTAAATGCTGTGGTATTTTCACTGGAACAGAGCTCCGCAGGCTCTCTACGGGGTGAGTTAATTGGGGAAGTGCTTTAAAAAAATGAAATAGAGTTTATTTAATCATCTGTAATAAGCATTTGCCTGACAATTAAGACTTTTTACATCTATCTCCTTTTTTGTTGCTATTTACTTTCTGACTGTTTTGGCTAATTGTGGCTTTGACTTGCAACCATTGCTTGTGGTGACTGGTTCATACTCACCAACAAAATATATTTTCATTGTTACATCCAACGTGAGTAATAGTTCCAGGCTTGTGCCTGATCATTATAGAAGGCAATGTAAACCGTGTGTGATCCACACGGTTTCGCCTCTGTGGGAGTTAGTGCACAGTAAGCTGTGATGAGAATTTGCTAACTCCGTGGCGCAGCTGTTTAGGTGCTTTCATACCTGCAAAGTAGCGTAGGCCACTTTGCAGCAAGGTACCTTGCATGAAGGCAGTGGTGGCTCAGGAGTACCCACACACAGAACTGGGGGAGAATGGCCAAGCCACTGCTACCTTAGACTGCAGCTTACTGCATATTAGCTTGCCCATGTGGACCAGCACCTGGTGAAGTACCCAAATGGATGAGAATTTTAACCCATCACCACACTAGTGAGCATAAATGCCTTTATGCATACTGTGTTTGCTATATCAATATACTTGGTTAGTGCAAAAGCAATTATAATGTTGCACATAGATAGCCTCCTGTTCATTTTATTATAAATGGTGTATAAGAAGCTTAATCGGGAAAAATAGTCATATAATATTTCTATCATATTTTGTGTTTTTGCAGTGAGAGAAAAACGCAAGAGTCTCTATATAAACCACGTAAGTGAAAATGCCTCGCTATGCAGCTTTCTCCTTGTTGTTTATATTATACAGTAAATGAGCGTTATCACACGTGATTTCCACATGGCTGAGAAGGTGCTGATGCTTCCCATGTCTGTTCTGCATCAGGGTCCTGAAGTATAGGCCTTGGCTATTGAGTTAGTGGAACAAATCTGTGGTTTGAAGACAGTATTATGCTCACAGCCAGTGTATGTAGGTAACTGGTATCTGGGAAAACAGCTGCACACATTGGTATGATTTTTTTAAATTACTCCAGAAACTCTTGAAACTTTAGATTACATTTGCATGCAAGTTTGCATTGGCAGGGAGTTACAGCGCTGGATATTTACACCATTGTTCTGAAGTGTTGATGTAAGGTAAATGTGGATTGATGTGTGGTATATGCTGAGTAGGGAGATGGGGGTTTCATATGCTTGTGTACCCTGGGCATTTTTCAATTCAGTTCTTTCCTGTTTGAATCAAATTCCTAGATGCTGAGAGCAAGTACCCTGTATAGCCTGCTTTGGGTATAGGTCCAGACTCTTCACCTCAGTCAGCATTATTTGTACTGCTGAAGCACCTGGAAGCAGTGTGGTTCTAACTTTGTGAAGCCTTGTGCTGAGCTATATGGAGTCATGGCTCAGTAAAATTGAGAAGGGAAAGAACTAATTTTCTACCAAATGCTATTTGCCTTTAAGGTGAATAGAGAGAAGCTCTCGAGTTTTTCTCTATCTTGAAATATAAGCTGTCATTTCATTTTTATGACACTACAGCTGCTGAAGTAAACAGATGTGGTTTATACCATCTCTTTGTGCTGAGGTGAACAGTTGTCTAGCTCCAGATGAACTGGATTGGGGCACAAATGCAGGTGGATTCAGCTGAATGCTACAGTGGGGCTCCTAAATGTGATTCCCTCCAGGGCTTGCACCTGCAGAAAGAGAGGGAGCCAAGAGGGCAGGAAAGAACTGCTGTGTGTGGGGGAGAGAGAGGGCAGGACTGCCTAATTTGTTGACAGAACAGGTTGGTGTTGAGTATTTCTAGAGCTACTGCATGGCTTCCAAAGCAAGCTGAGATTTTCAGTTTCCAAGAGTTAAGGTTCTGAGAAGTTGTAAGATACTGTGAGGCTTACAAAACCTATTAAGTTGGTCTCACTAGGTTAGCAGATGTTCTTGGTCCTCATCTTCTATTCCCTTGTAAAACATTCCCATTGTTTATAGTGAGTGTAGTTTGTAGGGCAGTTGTCTTGTTATAAAATTACTTGGAAGACCAGCGTACTGGATTCTTGTAAACTTAATAATGTGTACTCAGTACCGGTCATTTAATATGTAAAAATTGTGTTGTGGGTTCTGATTCCTCCAGCAGATTAACAAAGATGACTGTTACAGATGCTGCTGGAGGCAGACTATTGCAAGCCCTGGTATAAAGTGCTTTTAGGTTAGGCTGGACACACTGCAGAAAAGGGAAGGGTGATCATATCACTGAGGAGTTGGTGTTGTTGGGAGCTCAGTGTAGCAGCATATGCAGTCAATGTGCGAAGTGCTGTACCTCTTCTTAATTTGCCTTTTTTCCCCCCAAGTACCATTCAAGGTATTGGCTGAGATTGTAGTGTAGTGTAAACTTCCCTCAGTGGTTTACTGTTACCTGAAGTCTGACTTCTTTGTGCTTATAAAGTACTTCTTTTGAATTACAAAGCTAAAAATAACCTTTATGGAGCTGAAGTCCTTACCATGTCTGCGTCTTTACAGGTTCTTAGGCAATACTCATAGATAAACTGTATTTTCAAACATGTCCTCTAATATTTAGTTGTTCCTTCAGCACACCTGTGAATATTTATTCAGCACCTTCTAAATATTCAGGGTGCAAAATCTGATGTACAAACTGGTGATCCTTTTTGAAGGGGTAGCTGTGTCTTGTAACTGGAAACTGTGTTTAGGTTTTGAGACTGCAGGGAACCATCATGGTTTTCCTAGACCACCTTGTTGGAAGAAATTTAAGGAATTAGTTGGATTTAACAGTTGTGTATGACAAATGATGGGTTTTAATTACATGGTACAATGGCTTATGATATACCCCATTGGTTGATCAGTTCTTTTCCACTGTTTCTCAGTGTGTGCTAAGAGGAGCTATTGCTACTCATGTGTTTCCCTGTTGATGTGAAGTGCTGGGTCCCTTCATCTGCTCTGGAGGAAACATTCCAGAGGACATAAATTTTGTTGTGTTATTTTGTCTTTTTTAAAAAGAACTTCTGACCATAATGCAGCACTTCTTTCTTTTTTTGTTTTTTTTTCCATTATGTCATCTTTTTGTGGTTGTTTTTCATGCTTATTCTCCTTTTGTGATAAATAACCAAGATGAGCAAAATATTTTTATGTTTTTGTGTACTATCTGCCTAACTGGTTATTTTGTAGGCAGAATTGAATTTCTCCAATGCAGTATGGGGGGCTAGTTATGAAGAGAAGTGTCAAGAAAAGCTGTGCTTTCTTTTTTAACTGCTTGCCAAATTCTGTGTAATAACAGATGAGAATAATAATTTATACAAATGCAGTTTTGAAATATTATGAAAAGAAATTAGTTTTGACTCTACCTCAGTTAAAAATGCACTTTCTTAGCGTGATCACGCCACTGTTCTTTTCCCTTCTCGCTTGCTTTTGTTTGTAGAATATTTTATTTGGCTGAATAGTTTCCTGTGATCCCCAAACACAAATGGTGGGTTCCTGGTTTGATTTGTTACACTCTGTCAAGGGCTGACAGTTGCTGTGTTTCAGATTCACCTTGTCAGTAGGTGTGATGGAAGAAGCCGGCAGCTGTTTCTGGGTTTTTTTTTGGGGGGGGGGGGGGGGGAGGTGGGGAAAGAATGAAAGGAGGGAGTGACAGAGTGCTATGAAGGAGCTGTCATCTCTCAGTCTTCCCACAGAGCCCAAGGAGACAGAAAACAGGTTGGGCATGGTGCTGAAAGTTCCCTACCTCCAATGTTCCTGACCTGTTTGCTTTATTACGGCCTGTTTTAATTCCTAAGCAGTTGTAACAGGCTCTGCTTCTCTTTCCCATTGCAGTGGCAGTCACTGTTTTCTTTGGGTTTTTTATTATTTCTTTTTATGCTGCATTGGTGTGCACATGTCTTTTAATCTGCTTAGTCAAGCTGCTGAGAGGGATAAAGATGCAGACTGAGATAGGGGAGTTTCCTTTCTCAGAGAAGAGAGATTGCATCAGTATCTCTGCCTGTACAAGGAGAGCAAACAGGAAGACAGGTTTTGTGTTTTTAGAGGAGGTGGTGGAGAAAGACTCTTTCATTATTGTTGCAGTAGGTAGTTCTTTTTACTGTGTTTTTTGTAGAAGAAAGGAGCAGAGTGAGGGGAGAAAAAAATGTTGTTTTATCTTTCATGTTCTTCTAGAAATTTTCCCTTTCAGACAAGGAGAAAATGCTCGATTAGCCCAAGTAATTACTTCTCTTCTAGGCAAGATACACTTGTAAAATGAATCTGTTTATGACCAGTAATACCCCTTAAAATTAGGGTAATCTTTTGCATATTGGTAAGCTAAAGGGCAGGAAAAGAAAAGGAAGTAATGTCTCACTTTTGCATGTTTTTTATTCTGGAGACTCTTTTCCAGCCTTGTAGCAACAGCATCATTGTCTTCTTAGGGATCTGGACATGACTTCCGCTGTCTTCTACCTGGCAACTGGGTGTTCAAATTCCAGCAAACTACCACTGTTTTTATCATTCCAAGTAGAAAAGTTAATATCTATGTATAGACCAGAATTTTTTCATCATCCTGGGGAAAAGTTACTGGGCGACACTTGTGTCACAGCCCTGGTCCCTGTAAGTGACCCTGTGGTGATTCCCATCAGGAGAAGCTTCTGCTCAGACACAGTACTGGGGACTTGCAGAGAACAGAGGGGTCTTCTGCAGTACATGGTGAGGCAGGAACAGTTTCTGTGAGCCTTTTTGCATGCTTGGAATGATGGCACTTAGTCATATGTAGCCCCCAAATTTTCTTGTCAGATTGAATCGAGAGGTTGTTCTGCTTCCCTGTTGTAAAGCTACTGGGCATGGGACTGATAATCAAACACTTTCAGCTAGTGATAATTGAGTAAATAAGATACATGCTAAAATGGGAACATAATCTGAAAAGTAGTTTAATCTGTGAAAGCAAAGCACAGCATAAAACGTGAAATGTTGTTTTCAAGTGGACTGCCTGAGGCTGACTATTGTAAAGGTTTGAAATTGCTGTCCAAATTCCTTAAGATATTTTAATTGACATTCCTTACTTAAAGAGAGGAACAACATAAACCAGAAGATAGATTAGACGCCTCTCAGGTGCTTTTGAACTTCTCCTAGGTTGCTTAACATGGTCTTTGCTCCTCTCCATTGCAAAATCACAGAAAAAGCTGGTCTTGAAGGGGCCTTTATAGGCACCTGGACCATTTAGCAGATTCCCTATACTGATGCCATTCCTAATAGATGCAGTTCAAAATTCTTTCCAGGCATCTACTAAGTTAAAATTAACAGGTTTTCTTTAATGGCTTACCTAAACTTACTGTTGGAAATGTGTTTTTCCAGAGTCTTTTAGTTTGCTTCTTTTCCTGTCCTCTAGGATGAAGAATTTTACTTATCTCCTGTCAGCCTCAAGGCACTAGGTTACGTGAAGTGATAAACTTCTTTACAAGGAGAAACAAAAGCAAACTTGAGTTAGAATGAGAACATGCAGGACAGTTCTTTTACAAGGGGCTATGTAATACTTTGCTGGAAACGTAATAAAGTCCCTCTGGTGAAATTGCACAACAGTAGTAATTACAGACTTGGCAAATTAAGCCTTTGAGCAGATTTAAACAGTCAAAGAAATATTTAGTCTTTATTGTTTGTAGAGCAGGGTGCTTTATCTGTGGTTAAATAGGGCCTGCATGTACTGCAGAGGTTGCTAAGCCCCTCAGCTCAGTGGTTTACTGACATAATTTTTGACAGTTGACATGAGTAATTGAGTTTTTGACAGCCAAAAACTTCTTGCAAGTACAAAACTAGCCTAATCTAGGCTAGTTTTGGACATTATCAAGCATTGGTGAAATTAATCAATTGAGGATAAAGTTGAATCATGAAGAACAAAGGGTATTACTTAAGAGTAGTTGGACTGGATTTTTTTTTACAGTGTAGTTGTTGGCAGAGGAAAACAAACATACAGTGGTGCAGTTTCCTATTACTTTTGTTCTGGGGAATATATCTACACCAAAGGTAGACTGTGTTGCTGTATTGACATTATGCAAGAGGAAAGTAAGTGCAGAGCTATGCAGAGCCACCCAGAGAATTGTGCTGCATAGTTTGCTTGATTTGGGAAGCATTTTGTTGACCTGTAAAATCATGTTTGGATTGTGAGAAATTTTGTTAAAACTAAATCATGTCCTCAAGCAACAGAAAATCCTCAAGATAGGAACCTCCCTTTTCCAAGTCAGAAGCAGTCCTGGTATTTTTGCTCACTGTTGTAATTTGGCTTCATGTCTACTTTTACATGCCAGTTTTGCCTTTTAGCATCTTGGCCAGCCTCTGCTGCCTGGAAGCTAATGGGCATGTCTGCATAGACGGGTACAAGCAAGCCTCAGTTTTTCCATGGGGGAAGATATTATTTAATAGAACCTTTTAAAATCATGCAGTAACTTACACCTGGTTCACAGGAAGAAGAGACACTGCTCATTATCATCATTATTTAGTACAGAAGCTCTAAATTATCTTTTGATGGACAAGTGCAAAAGAGCTCTGGAAAAGGCTGAAGCTGCTTTGCCAGAGTGGAAGCTGACTGGCTGAGGGCCAGCGCTGGTACAAAAGCTGTATAGCTTCATTAGGGCAGCATGATGCCCAAACAAACAAATCCTGCTGAGCATCAGGGCAGAGGGCCACCCTAGTGCTGCTGAAGAGGCCGGAGCTGGCCCTTGTGGGTAATTCTCAGTGTAGGTTTTGGGCAGTGTGCAGCATCTGCTAGATATTTCTACACAAAAGCCCTCTGAAGTACCTGCTTTAACAAAATAAATAGTAGTATTTCTTCTTTCCCCACAAATTTAGATTTAATTTCTAAGTGATGTTTCCTGAGAGAAACTAACTCTTTTGTACATTCTCCTTGTGATAAAGTTAGGATTTCGTTGTGATTGCTTTCAAAGCAGGAACCTATAAGCAGTTCTGCAGTGTTTGTATGCTTTTGATGGCAAACCAAATCACTAGATTTCTGGCAAAGTGTTTTTATATAAACTTCAAGTAAAAGCCTATAGTTTAAACACCTTAAAACACAGGATTTAGAAAATTGTAGAGTGTCAGGATGAAGCTGGAAGAAAATAAAGCAGTGGTATTTGCTTAGTACTTGCTGTGCAAGGGGAAAAAAGCTGCAAGGGAACACCTGCATTATTGGATATTGAACCTTGGTCTCTTAGGGATTTTTCTGTAACACATTTAAAATGTAGCAAGTTATAAAGCAGTTTTCTGTTCTACATCTTCCTGTTAAGAAAGGAATTCCACAAAACACCTATTTTGTATTCATTGTGACTTATGATGTCAGCATTTCTTAGTGAATGTCTTTGGCTGAAATGAGAAAAATAGCAACTGTTTCTGGAGTAAAGAGCTACTGATCCTCTCCAGCAAATGATGGAAGATTGGTCCAGAGTTCATCTCAAGAGCTTGTTCAGTCTGATTTCTTGTCCTTCTTAGCCTGCATCTAAGCTATTCCTGGCATATCTTTGTTTTATCTCTTCTTTAAAACTTTCAGTGATGGAGATTATATCACTGCTCAAGTCGTTTAAGCTATCCCTGCTGTTAGAAAAAGGTGGTGGCTTGGGGTGTTTTTTGCCATTGCCTCTTGTCATACTTTCATTTCCAGTCTTAATTTTCCATAGTTTAATATATGCCTGCTCTTTCTTATCCCATCCACAAGGATCATGGAGAACAACATCTTCTTCTTTGGAACTCCTTTCAATATGACTTTAAGGCCACTTTTTTTTTCCTGGGAAAAAAAAACTTTCCAGCCTGCCAGCTTTCCCTTGTAAATCAGGTTCTTTTAATCTTTGATTGATGTTGCTTCTCTATCCTCCAGACTCTCTGAAATAACTTAATCTTTCTTGAAATACAGTGTACAAAACTGAACGTAAAATTCCAGCTGAGCAGAAGGAATGGGTGCTCTACCCTGTTGCATACAGGGTAACTATCAATTATATTGATATATTGCTTTTTTTTTAAAGAAAAATGTCATCTGCAAGTTATTGTCAGCTGCAAATTCAGTAAAAATTACTTTATTACTGTGATCAAAGTTGTTGCTCAGTGTTTTATGTGGAGTTGACCAGACCTCTCTGGAATGTCCCTTACTTCATCCTCTTAATTTGAAAGTGATCCCTAGGTAACCAAAATATAATTTTCCAAGTAATTTTCACCTGCCCTATTTTCCTTGGTTCACCCTTTGGAATTGTGCGTGAGATGAAGTTGGAAGGCTTGTTGAGGTTGAGAGGTGTGACTTGTACATAATCTCAGCTTAGGTATAGAGATAGTACTGCAGCTACTCAAACTACATGAAAAGTGAATCCCATGTCATATCAGTGAGGTGTTTTGAATTAGTAAATACTTGTAATAGGAGGGGTTGTCAATGCTTCACATGTGTCCTGTGCTCATTTTTGCATATGAGGATTTACAAAAGGAGGTGTACCAGTCTGTCTTTTTCCCCATGCCAGCCTTCTAGTGGAATAGAACCTTCAAAGAGGTTTGGCTAACTTCTCCAAAAGCTCTATAGTTATTCTCAGTTCTTCTGTTTTATTTTTCTTAGTTAGAGCCTCTTTGACTTGTCTAAATGGGAGCATTTTTGTGGTCAATTGTGCTCCTGTACTGTTTTGGTCGTTATTCCATTGAAATGGACACAGAAGGGAGTTTGTCTGTATAGGACAGTGCTGAACCTCTCTTGTCCTTTGCAAGGATGGAGAAGGTTCCTGTGCAGATTTTATGGGGGCTCAGAAAAGTCTGTTTGACTGAACTGTGGCACTTAAATGTCTCCTGGCTTAGTCAAGATAAAATATGAAACTGAGGGTGTCTTCCAGCAATTGGAGAAGGCAGCAAATCTGTTACCTGCTGTGTCGTATGGCTGCAGTTGGACATCAGAATAGAAGCTGGGGCACAGGTGTGTGTGTATTTACCCAAGGGCGTAGGTTTATACCTGACTCTATTCTTCTGACTGGGAGAGGTGCTCCTTCCTACCAAATTGTTGTGAACAGAAAGTGAGGCATGAGACACCACATATTTTCTTGAGATGTGAGAAGTTCCAAGCCTAACAAAGTGTGATGTGGGCTGAAAATATAAGAAGAGTTGTGTGATGTGGCAGTTTCAGAAATAAGGTGCATTGCTCAAATTATTGATGTGTGTCAAATGTTATGCTGTTTACATAAGAAAATTTAAATCTGTTGCTACAGAGTTATTTTCTTTTTTTAAAAAAATTGTGCTTCCCTTGAATAAATCTCATATATTTATCTTATATTTTATCTAAATTTTTAAAGCATGTTGGCACTTATTATGCAGAAAGAAAACTTCCCATGTGTTGGGTTTTCTTTAATAACAACCATGAGGTGCATGTACATCTCCCTTTTTTTCAGCAACCACTAGCAAAACTAGCAACCATTTTTTTTAAGTTTCTTTGTCTTCCTAATACCTGTGGAAGGTACTCAGCAGACTAATGCAGATATTAAAAATAAACTGTGTTAGAATAAGATCTATGAATTACCAGTCCCATAGTAACTCTCTCTGTATGCATCAATGCTAGGTAATAAATTTAATGGCATTAATATTCACAGTGCTTCTGGTTTTTCTCCATCTTGCCTTACATGCAGTAGCTTGGAAGGTAGATGGATTGTCAGCTTCCAAAGTATTAGAAAGCACCTGAAAGTGCTTTCAGCCCCAAAGTCCTGAAGGATTTTTGAAAAGGGGTATTTTTCATTTTCTCAGTAAACCTTTTCACTTCCAAGAAAAGCCGTTCAGCCAACAGTTTCATTGGCCAAGTGAAGGACCTTGATAGAATTTGTTGGTGAGCTTTCAGATATTTTCAACATAACGTTTCTAGAATTGTGGCAGCTTCAAAAAATGTTAGGGGTTTTTTTTTTTTCTCCAATTAACACAAGGAGACTTTGTGTGTTTTTTCACTCATAGCTGTGAAATACAGAAAGGTGACTTAGATGTGTATAGGATTTACCAGGAGTCTGTCTGTTTAATGGATGCTGTTAAGAAGTCAGATGCCTGTGGAAAGTGGAGTATTGGTGAGCTGATGGGTGCTGGCACTTGCAGTAATTCTGTTTTGGAAGTTTGGAAAGGGGAAGAGGTACTGAGTTAAGAGTCACAGGACCATATCCTGGATACTCTGTTGCTCTGAGCTGAATTCCTGTGAATTCCACTGATGGTATTGACATTGGTCTCTCCACTGAAACACTGGAAACAACATTAATTGTAACATGAATTAAAATCTCCATGTTGATATGCCAACTCAATTTTAAACCTATTGTGAGTTAAATGTGGAATTTGACTGATCTTCACTTTCCTGACATGAGTTGTTGATCATTGGCTAGTGTAGATGGAATAAGCAAAGATAGAATTGAAGAGGATTTAGGACTGTGAAGCTATTAGCTGATGTAATTGAAACTGTTCTCTTTAGCTTGGTGGGGTGCTGACTACTCAAAACAGCTGATGGAGAAGCTCTCTCAGCAAAAAAATATTTAGAAATATGTAGTGTTTTCAAATGCCAGTTTTTTGGCCGAATTTTTCAGTGTTTTCTATGGTGTAGAAAAAAGAATTGAAATATATTTAAAACCTTTTCTATTAAAAGATGGGGCTTTTTATTTGCTTATACTCTTTTCTTCTATTCTTTGATCAGTTTTCTTCCTTTCTGATAAGTCTTTTATTGATGAATTATTTTTTCTGAATTCTCCTTATTAATTTAGTAGTTCTGCTGTAAAGACCTCTTTCCCCTACTTCATTCTGTTAGGATCATTTATGAGGGTTTTAATTTTCTTTTTTTCCTGCAAGCATGGTTTTATATCTGTTGCTAAACCAATCTTCATTGCTAACATTGCTTTTTTACTCTTCCATTTACTTTCTTGGGATGAGGACAGAAATATAGGTCTTATTATCTTTGCTTTCCTGGTGTACGTATGTATTTGAGTAAGCCTGCAGAAAAAAATTTTGCATGGTTTTGGGGTAGGAGGGACGCAGGGGCTTTGGGACTTGAAAGCATTAGCAAGTCTCAGGCAGTGATTTTTATGACTTTTGCACTGATAATTATTTCTGAACTTTCTGAACTGCTTCCAAATATGAGCACGTTATTGTGTGCGTCATTGTGAGAGACAGAAATTTAAAAAATAAATTGTTATATCTCCCCCCAAAAATGCTTTGGTATTACATAATTGCCATTGTTCTTTTGCATGTTTTCCATAGCATCCTCCTGGGCAGTTGAGAAGGAAGTACAGTTCCTGTTCCACTATTTTCCTGGATGACAGCACGGTCAGCCAACCAAACCTCAAGTATACCATCAAATGGTGGGTTTTAAAATTTATTTATTTTTGCTAGCACTGACATTTTATGTGTGTATTTATGTATACATATTTCTGAAGCATTGCTAAGCAAGCTTCAAAGGTTTTAGTTTTTAAAGTTAAAGTTACAAATCTATTTAATCAGTCATGCTCCAGAGTTACTGGGTGATATCTCAGATGATAATTTTAAATTTCACTGGTGCCTTTTTACTTTTGGAGAGAAATGAAATGGATATTTGTAGAGTATTGTTCTTTACATTTTGTGCAGTAAGGGGAAAATAGAGACCAAAGGCTCAGGCATTTTATGCTCTTTTTAAAATTACTGCTAATAAACCTCTCTTGAGTTGTCTGTAGGTTGGTTACCTTGGTGTACGCTAATGCAAAAGGTTATTAAAAGGCTATTTCTACTGCAGAGGTGTTTATATGAGAGTCAAATCTATTCAGACTAACACATTCAAAGGAGTTTGTAATGTTGGTCACTAAGACAGTCCTTAATTTTTCTGTTAAAGAAAAAAGAGAGGAGAGAAGGGTTTTGTAGTTAAACTGATGCCTGATTCCTCATCAGCTCCTTCTGCCTGGAATATAATCTTGCTTTTCTTCAGATTTCTGTTGCTAGTAACTTAAAAATAGTTTTTATTAACACTTGAAGAAGGTTTTGCATTCCCGTGTTATTTGGGTTTTTTTCCTCCTCCATTGTCATACTCTTCTGCTCTAAAATCCTTTGTATGCAGAATAAGTGCAGCCCTTTGGGTGGCTTTTGGGTCTCTTTTTGCATCAGAACTGCCGCAGCTCATGGGAAGAAGAGATGGGCTCAGCTGCAGCAGGCAAGAACCATTTTCAGGGGAGTCACAAGGCTGGCAGAAGCCTTGTGAGGGAGGAGGAGCTGGTGGTGGGGAGAAGGGTGGTGTGTTTGGGAGAGACTCGGGTGCCTGGTGGGAACTGTGGGGGGCAGAGGAGCTGGAAGAGCCAGTGCTGGGATGGGGTGGGAGCCATGCAGGGCTGAGGCCAGGCTGCCAGCATGGGAAGGGTTGGAAGCTGCAAGGGCTCAGAGGGCTTGAAAAGGGACTACAGAGGGTGAGAAACTGAACTCTGGCACAAAAAGTCTCTGCATCTTCTGTCTGGCTGCGCATTTAACAGGTACAAGGGTGAGAAGATTGTAGGATTATTGCTTTTGTAATACCATGTCATTTCTTTCCCCACACCTTGCAATCTCTGCAGGAAAATGACTATTGCTCATAGGTAAATGTAAGAGGGAGGCATTTTACTCAGCTCATTTATCTCTTCTAGGTCATGTTGTGCTCTGGTGTGTTTAAAATATTACTGTATCCACTGCAGCATCTGCAGCGGGAGGGGTGGCTGGGGTAGGGTGATGGAAAGCATCATAATTTCTGCACCCTTGGTGCCAGCTGAACCAGTGTATGAAAGGTAGACTGAAACTTGGAGGAGTTGCTCTATTACAGCCCCGAGAGACTTTCAGATTCTGATGCAGATTTCTAAATAGTAAATATTTTTTAAACTTAATTTAACACTTTGTTACAAAGGCAACGTATGGGAAACAATCAGGGCTGTGCATGGAGATTCTTGCATCTGCTTTCATGAAGTGAACTGGAGCTGCAAGTGTTTCCTAGGGGCATAATTTTTAAATTTTAGGATTAATTTATTTTGTGAATAGCTTTCTGTCAAATCAGATCCATTTATAAATGTGGGTTTTTCTTGTTCAGAACAACTTTGGCCTTTAAATATCCATGGTGCATGCTATCTCTTGATTCCTTAAATATGTGTCTGTAGAAAAAAGTCAAATATAAGAAGCATTTTTGATCTAAGAGGTTCTAATGCAGCCAGGTAAAAGCTCATAAAAATTTAATCAAGTATATTTACTTTTAATGGAGGAAAATATTTTCTACTGTATGGCTGTTTAAAAAAAAAATCAAACCTGAATTAATTTTAAATTCTACTAAAGTTTTAGCTCAAACATACTCTTTTCCTAACATGCATTATCTCAGTTTTCATGAAAAAATTCTGGAATAAAATCAGAAAGCAATCAATCGACTCGTGGCCTTTTAGGGAAAAGGAAAGAGGGGAATTTTGCATCAGTGTATGACATAAGCATCTTACAGTGAATCACTGATGAAACAAACTGTTTACAAAGAGAATCAGTCAATTCTCTCTTCTGTCCTCTTTCCCCTTTAGCTTAGATTGGTTTTATGCTGTTGCAGTAAGTAGGGAAAGTGCAGGTTTGGCTTTGTTCTTCGATAAAAATGTATCATGAGTAAAGCATGAGCTGGGAGTTGGAAACTGCAGGATAATTGTAAGAATCCATGCTTTAATTTTGTCCCATCGCAAATGTGAATGAGATCAGTTAGTTGAAGATATAGTCAAAATCTTAACTTTCTGTGGATATAAGGACACTTTCTTTCTGTGTGCAGAATATGAACAGGGGTGCTTTGGTGTGTAGTTGAGAGTAGGGGAAATGCATAATGCAGTAAGTTATTCAGGGAGTCATCTTTCCCGAGTTAAAATAAGTAACTCAATGCTACAAAACTGTAGGAGTGTGATATCTGAGTCTGCTGTTTGAGCAGCTACATAAAGACAGACACAAGCAATGGATTTAAATATACAACCATAATGGTGATTAACACTTTTCATGTTTAACCTGGCAGCAAAACTAAAGAGAATGTCCAGTGCCTGTGATGCTTTGTCTTCAACCTTGGCAGTAAGGAGTTTAATTGTTGAGTTTAGTAGAGTAGGGGATTAAATGGAAAGTATGTGCAACTTGATATGTGAAATATGAAGATTATTGTGAAGTATTTAATTACTAGTAAAAATGATGTTTGGAGTGTACAAAACAAATATTATAAAATTATTTGCTTGCAGTAATGTCATGGTATCTAAGAACGAACAAAAGAAAATAGGCTGTTGACCATATGCTGTTTGTCACGCTTTGTGCTGGGTTTTAACTTTGCATGTAATATGATGGAAAATATAATATGGTAGTCCTGAGATATTAACTCTGTGTTTTTCTTTACAGTGTAGCTCTTGCAATATATTACCACATCAAAAACAGGTATGTGAATAATTGAATAGTGGAATCTTGTATTGAAACAAGTTTGTTTATTGAAACCAGTGAACTGCTCAAACCCTAAGAATCCATACTTAATTTCTTTCAAGAAGTTTTTGGGTAGTAGTTTTCTTAACTTCCATGCTAGCAATAAGAAACATGCGCATTTTCTCTGTATATTACATATAAAAATTAACATTGGAAGATTAAGTACCATAAAAAATGGAATTACAGCTCAGCATTGAAAAGCTCTGATGATTCAGTGTATGGTTTTATATGCATTGGGCACTTTTGCATTGTTGCTTATGCTGCAATTACATGTAGAAAAATCTGAGTACTACCTTGCAGTTTTATACTTTTAGCTGCACCTCTGTAAAGTTAACTGCACATATCGGAGATCAGTTAGGATTTTGAAATAAACCCTATGAATTATACAGTGAGAGTGGCATGGCGAGCAGACGTAATTCAAGATACCTTAGAAGCAGAGCAGGTCCTAGCTTATCTCTCCTGGTGTAGTATGTTTCAGATCTCTGCTCAGTCAAGTTGATTGACATTGAATAGAAAAAAGGGTCTCTTAAAAGTAGCTTGGCACATGCATGAGTTTGCTTCATGTTGAATTGTACTTTTGTTTCTTAAATTTGCTGTCCTCATGATACGTCACAGTATCCTAAAATAATATTTCCTGACCTTTCTAAGGAGAGGTTGTATAAATAATTTAAGTGACTTTTGTGTCCATGGTTTTTCAATTGGCCTTTTCAGAGAACTTGGCTTAGATCTTGATTTATCAAGCCACTTAGATTTTTATTTTTTTCTTCTGGACTATAAGAAGTCCAACTGGAACAAAAGGAATTACACATGAGTTTAAAGTTCAGCTGGTACGTCATTCAGGACCGTGGTTCAGGTCACTGGAACCCATCCCACTTCTTGAAACAAGGCTGACATCTCCAGAGAAACCTTTAAATGTGTGTAAGGGCAGAAAGGCTTAGGGCTTGATCCCCACTAAAAGCTCTTACAAGACTTTCCAGACACCAGTGGGTCTTACACTGAAACATGGCAATATACAAAGAAAAAGTTGGAGTGAAATCTTCTCTCAAACTTTTAATCTCATTTACCAGGAAATGGGGCATAAGAGGACATGCTTGGATTACTTGTTTATCCACCTGTGATTCCTTTCCCCCCTTTTTTCCATGGTCCCTGGATTAGTTTGGTTACCTAGTCAGTTTTTTGCCATGCTTGACTGAATAATAGATCTCAAAGATAATCAGACTCCAAAGTTTTGTGAAAATAAGTTAAGTGCTCTGCTAAGTACCAAGGCAGCTGAGTAAAAGGCTTGAGAGAATCAGGCACATGAGAGAGTACAAAGGGTAAGAAATCTCAGTAAGAGCTCACAGGTGAGCAGGAAGAATCCAGAGCTTTATGCAGATTGCCTTGGAGCTGATCCCTGTCTGCAGAATTATGTCCATTTGTGGGCTTGCAGAACCTGATGTGAATTTGACCTCCAACCCTCTTTGGACAGAGAGACCAAACCTTTGTAAAACAGAGAGTACTGTGTCAGCACCTTGAAAACAAATGCGTTCTGACTCTTACTTTCTTGGGGAAGTTGCTGTCTGTCCTTTCACTTTGGGATGGAGGTGATTTCTTCAGGAAACTGGTTGCTGCTGCTTTTTCTGGAATGTGCCTGGTGTGGAGAAGTGCTGTGCCTGCACTCGAGACAGACAGTTCCAGCAGTGATGCTGGAGCCAGGCTCACATGTGTCAATTAGCAACTCTGAAATGAAGGATGTGAAACAACTGTTTGGTTTTGGGCTGTCTCTGATTTGGGAATGGAGGGACAATGTGATAACAGCACTTAGTTTTGCCTGCTGCTGAAACAGCAAGAGCAAAACATATGTTTGGTTTCCTGCCATTATAGGCGAAAAGGAAGTTGTTGATGTATGTGGGAGAGTTTGCTTCATTATGGGGGATGGGGAGTGTGAAACCACTGTGACTCTTTGACTCGTAGTTCATTTTGACAAAAAAAAAAAAAAAGTCCAGAATCTGCTTTTCCAGAGAAGAATTCTTTTTAGACAGTTGGTCCTCTTCTCCTGCATAGGAGACTTAAACCAAAATTACTTCTTAGTGTTTTAAACTCTCACTAGTCTAATTTTCTGGAGAAGCTATGCATGAAATGTAATATTTCTTTACATGTTTCTCACATTTCATTTAATTGTAGCGTTCTGGTTATCATTCCTCTCTTTCCCAGTGTCTCCTGTCATGGTTATTCTGATCAGTTCTCTTTGTGTTTTGTTGTCTTAGCTATTCAAGAACTGATAAAAAAAACTCCACCCATCTTGTTTCTGACACAATGCATAAGCATTGGTGAATTTAATAAAGAAATAAAATAAACCCCAATAAATTAATCATAAAGAATGCTTGGGTAATCAGTAGATTATCCATTTTTAAAAGACTACAATGTGAATTGTAGTGAAGACAAAAACCTCTCAAGTTGTTCTTTTAATAGATTTTTTGAGGGCAGTCAGACTTCATAGCATACAGCAGCTACAACCTGAAGAAATATAAAAGGAAATTATTTCCATTTGCATTGTGAAGTGCCGTAGTTTACTGTGCACACCAATCATTTTAGGGAGACTATTTCTGCATTAGGATACTGGGTGTTTTAGATAGGGGTAAAAGAGTCTGGCCTTGAATCCTTACTTACAGGAATTTTCTAGTATTCACCCCAGTCCAGGGTATTTTTGGGTGGCTGTTTGTTTTAATTTATGTACTTCTCTCTTTTTTTTTTTTTTTTTTCCATATTTAAAAATGTGTTTATTCCCAGTGTAAGCCTCCGTTGTGGTAGGAAAAATGGTACCTTCAGATGTTGAGATCCAATTGTTAGCTGTTAATAAATGTGTTAAGCAGACATGAGTCCACTGCAAACCTTGTGGTTTGCAAGCTTTGAGAGACACGTGCTGCTGCGTAAAGATAGAAAATATATTCATTGGTTTGTTTCTTAAGAACTGTATGATCAGAGAGTACCAGGAATGCTAAAATAAAGATGGGATTGTAATAAGTAAGTCACATGGATGCATCTGTCCAGAAAGTGCCAGTTCTGGTACAGTTATACCCCTTGATTTTGCGTTTGTTAATGTCCTTGCCAAAGTTACGTGCAAGCAAAAATCTTATATTGCATCCTGGATGTTACGTTTGTGAGGTTGCATCAACACGCATGCTGATGCTGAGCTACAGGGATTTCAGAGAAACATCTAATAAAACAAATAGGAATATTATGTTGTCTGAATTTTTTTTTTTTGTGCTTCTTTTGGCTTCCAGAAATAATTCGTACAAAAGGGCTTTCCAAATAAATTAAAAGTGAAGTATGTATGTATTAACTAAAATATTATTGTAAAAATAGCTTTGTGTATAAGTAAGCCTTTAAAATATTGGTAATAAAGGAGGAAGAGGAGTTGAGAGATTGCAATTTAATCAGACATGATTAAATTAAAAAAAGGAGAGTAAGCTGGGCTGATTTTATGAAAAGTTTGCAGTAATACTTCTTAAGCCTCACAGTTAAGAACACAACAGTTCTCTATTTTGGGCACTGAAAGCTGAGTGTTTTAGCATGCTTTGTAATAGGAATTCCATATTACACGAGGGCATTATGGCAGAGTAGGTCCAATCTCTATTTGAAAATCACATTTCATTAGTGTTTCCAAGCACCCCACAGCATGGGGAGTGTTGTAATTTTAATGGTGCAATTTTCTATGAGGGTTGTGTGCTGTTGTGTTCAGATAATGACAGTACTTTGGTTTTAATACTTTTTAGGGACACAGACGGAAGAATGCTCTTAGATATTTTTGATGAAAACCTTCATCCCCTTTCGGTAAGTTCATCTGCCTCTCTTTCCCTTTCATGTGAACTGGTTTTTTGGGGTTTTTTGGGGTTTTTTTTTTCTTCCCTGTCTGCTGAATTTTATTTCAGTCACCTATTTGGAATTATTTCTTCCTTAGAAATCCGAAGTGCCACCAGACTATGACAAACATGACCCGGAGCAGAAACAGATTTACCGCTTTGTCCGGACGTTGTTCAGTGCTGCTCAACTGACTGCTGAATGTGCCATTGTCACCCTGGTGAGTGTCTGAGGGATGACATCAGCCATCTGACAGACCCAGTTTTGTTCTCAAAACTTGTGTTTGTATGATTTAATAGATGTAGGTGCTGCCAGGGAATTTTTTCTCACTATGGAGACCGAGGAAATTTCTTTATGGGATGAGATGCCACAGTTCATTTTCAGGGGTAGAGTAAGTGAGGTAGAAGAGATTGGGTAAGATGTGACACAAAACCTTGGGTCCTGCCTTCATGGAGTGAGAGTGTTACAGGCCACCAAGGTGACTTATGCAAAATGTAGGTGGCATGGGTGGTCTGAACATGAGGGAATGTTAAAAGCAGGAAAGGTTTCAACTTTCAGGGTGTTTGCTGTGTCTCAGTGTAGCTCCCAGGAGGGACTGAGGAACAGCTGTAGGTGATTTGATAGCACTAATAAGAATTGACAGGCACATGAAGGATTCAGTGAGTGACTGGGACATGTTGGTTCTCTTTTACTTCCACTGTACTTGTCATGGGGTTGAGAAATGGTACTCAAGTCTGAAGTTTAGCTGCTTAAAAATAGCACAACACAAAAGAAGGTTCAAATTTTCAGCTGGTGTGGATCAGCATAGCAATGTGGATTAAAAGAACTAAAGTGATCTCTACCAGCTGGGAATTTCTTAATTTTTAAAAAATTTATGTCCTGCCAATTCTGACAAGTCTCTTCAGCTTTCTGTCACAATTTTGGCCACGTTCTTCACTCAGAGATTTTAAAATAACAAAATGGTTTTTTACCACTACAACATGTGGTTTCATAACAGCTTAGTTATGTGTTTTATATGGAAGAAGGGGAAATTGGAGAAGGTGAATTTTGAAGCCCAGGACTACTCATTTCCTCTGTTAATCTATTTCCTTTGGCTTCTAAGATTAGTTGGCAGGCTTTTCTCCTTCAGACAGTCAAGATTAATTGTACTAGCCAGTAAAGAATGGGAATATGAGAGAAATAGGACAAGAAACACCCTACAGTGCTCTGCCCTTCCATTCTGTAGTTTTACTCTACCTAGTTGCTTGACATGGCCAATATTTGTTTTCTGAAATGACATTTTGCCTGTCTCTTTTTCATAATTGTACTAAGTGCTTGTCCTTCTTCCTTTTCTTCCTAAGTGTTTTCTGCTGGAGACAAGATATGTTGTGTGAATCAGTATGTTCTTCTGTAATTTAATTATAACCCACTGTCAAATACCTTGTTGTATTTATCTATTATTCAATCTAAAGTTATTTGATCAGTGAGGGCACTGTTTAGTAGAAAGACAGGGGGCTTTTTTTCTTTTTTTTTTTCCTTTTTTTTAAAATAGCATTACCTTTTGGTTACTGCAATGCATGGGAATTTCTTTCCCATGAGTCTTAGAGAACTATTTCCTTGCCTCTTCTAGTTCTTGTGTGCTTTCCTTGCAAGTAAGTCTTTCAGTGTGATTGCCAATGAAATATAAATGTTTTTAGCTAATTTGTTATATTGCAGAAGCGGTTTCTGTAGTTGTTAGTGCTTGAAGACTTAGGTGACTGGTATGGGTTTTTTTTCACCTGGCACAGTGGTAACAGGAAAATGTATTACCGCCTGCTTCTCAAAAGAAAATGTATTACAGCCTAGTTCTCAGAGCAGCCACGCAGATATTTATGGATAGATTTGGTGCAGGCAATCAGTGCTTACCATTCTGCTGAATTCTTGCCTGTGGTGTCAGTATAATAGCACCTGCCTGACCCTTCTTTCCAGAAGCCTTCAGAGTTTTTACATAGTGTTTTACAAGTGTGAAATTCTGCTGTTGATGCTCTCAGTCTCCTCTGTACTTCTAGATCCCATTTCTTTATTAATTTGTGTCATCAGGAGGGGCCCCAGACACAGACTGTGTTGTTTTTGAAATACTCATATGTGGAAACTCATCTGTGAAAAAGCAATCAACTCTTTCCCCCTTCCCACACTCCTGAAATCTTAATAATGTTGATAGTGCTGTTCATGAACCTTGCAAGTGCTTTCAGCTTTGATAGCCTGTCTGGGGAAGGAGGGATCAGCATTCCCTGCCGGAGCTGGTGTTTTGCCATAGTCTGGCTGTCCATCAGAGAGCAGTCTGAGAGCCCTGTCTGCCACTTGCTCCTCCTGGGAGGGTTGCCAGGAGGCAGGAAGTGTGGGGATCGGAGACATTTCGAACGAGATGCTACAGTTTTATCTTTCTTTCACTCACTGTAATTATTTTTGAACAGTTCTAAGCACCCTTTTTGCTGCCCACTGTATTAACGTGGTCCAAAGTGTGTGGTTGAATGCACCCACTGTTTGCCTTGGTACGAGCATTAACCAGGTAAAAGCAGCAGTAACAATGAGCTTTACAGCAGTCTGTGTTCAGCACAGGAGCTGAGTAAATGTGAAACTCCACACTTCGAGATAAGCTATTCTGCAGCAAAAAGCCAGCATTGTGTGGCTTCAAGCACTTAATTAAAATATTTCAATTAAAGCCTCCACAATTACAGCAAAACCAATTTATAATTAAAAAAAATTTAATTTTCACGTAGCCTCCAGAGCTGCCAAGAGATTTCCCATACTGATAGGTGGAAAATTAAAATCTCAGGTTGAAACAATTAAATACTAATTCACAGTATTTATTTATAAAATAATACCATAAGAATAAAATAAGTTTTAAGAGTTCTTTTGCCAATTTCAAGCTTCTGACTAGTTGTTCAAACCCCAGTGAATGGCATATCTGTATTCTGTGACCTCACTTATTGGAGAAAGCCTCTCTTGCCCCAGAGTTTTCCCACCTCTGCTAAAATTGAGAAATGCCTGTCTCCTCCAGTGCAGAGGTGGGAAGTTGTACTTGTGTTCATCTGCTAATTGGACAGCAAATAAAAATGTGAACAGGGAGTGTAAGCCATACAGACAGGAAAACAATGCAGTGTTTGTGTGTCAGGAGAACTAAGTATTTATGCTTTGTTCTTTTGTTCTGTGAAAACAATCCTATGAACTAGACCTGAAGAGCAGAGTGGTCCAAGTTTTCTGTTTTACCTTGGCACGACTTTCTGAGTTTTTTGCAAATAGGCCAAATTTAATACTCTTCTAATACACTTGTGTGTCTGTAGTGGTTTCAGGGAGGACACGTTTTGCATTTGCAAATATGCTGTGTGCTGTAGACAGATCAGATACAGTGATATGTAAATATATACAGGACATGAGCCAAATTATTCTGAGAAGTTCAGAGGAGCATGTTTTTAGAATACTTTACAGACTGCATACTGTGACTGAGGGGATTTGATATCTGTGAGTTTGAGATGTGAAGTGTGTAAGAATAAATTTTCCTTATGAAAAATAGGGATTTAATTAATCCAGACAGATGTTTCTGAGTTCTTACTGTATTTTTCAGTCATGTTTTAGCAACTAGGTAAAGAGAGAATGCTGCTGAGCTGTATTTTGAAAATTACTTTATTTGTGGAGAATTTTGTTTTGTTTTCTATGTATTTGGAGGAATGGACAACTTTTTTTTTTATTGGTTTCCTTTCACTAGGATATTTTTATTTTTGAATGCTGATAAAATACTTTCTTTTAAAAGCGTATTTCAATTGATGTATAAAAATTCTGATACTTGTTTAAAAGGAAAGGAAAACACACAAGGATGTTCAGAGTCCATAGAGACACTTGATCTGCGGAGGTCCTTTTCCGCTGGCCCAGTGTAACCTCGAGCCTTTTTGCAGCTGATGGAAGGTGCAGGTTTCCCTGAGGACCTTGGAGTGCAATGCAGTGCAGTGCTTGTTGCTGTGAGTGTGAGGCAGCCGGAGTGGGGCTGGATGTGAGCAAGGCTGGGCAGTGACGCTGCCAGCGCTTGGCCACATCAGAAGGTCTCCAAGGTGTAGAGAGAAGGTCCCTGGACCTGTGCTGTGGATCCTGAGCCCCTTGGCAGCTGGACGTGGCTCTGCGTACACTCTGGAGGAACCTGTGCTCTGGGTACTGGCAGGATAAGGAGATTCTGGTCCCTGGTTCTAGGACTATTCTTACCTTTTGACTGCAGTCTGAAGTAAAACACGTGTGTGATTGTCAGTTAATGCTTACACATCCACCCTGTCAATTCTTGCATTAGAGGTGCTGGGATATGCACTTAATGAAAAGAGAACAATTAAGGTGGGGATGGAGAGGGAATTCTTTTTAAATTACAAGAGAAAATGACCTTCAAAGAGTGTTTATCTGCTGATGCCTCTTGGGCTTCTGTGTGGGCAAAGAAGGAGTACTGATCCCTGTTTCAGACTGGAAAGTCAGTGTTGTCTAACAGTTGGAGTGCATTTGACATGGATTAGAGGTATTTGTCTTACAGAGTAAAATAGGGGGTGAACCTGGAGATGTGTGACTTTTCTCTCAGTTCCATTTGTGCTTTCTATAAATATCTGTAATGGTACTTTGCAGTTGTTCAACTTCTTCATAGTTTTGTGACTGCTTTTGTTACTTCATTTCACCATTTGGTCTCAGAAATGAAAATGGGATGAATTTGCAAGGACCCACAAGGATGTGGTGTTGTTTTGCACCAAATGGGTGCCACCAGACCTTTGTGGAATATTTGAAATGCCCAGCTGGGCAATTGCAAGCCACAGTTATTTCTGGAGAGTCGTGGTAGGGAACTGGCTGCTTGCTTAGAACAGAGCATATGGCAGTTTAGTGATTGGCTTAGAGCCGTGATTTGGCTGTGTGAGACCTGCTACCAATTATAATCTTTTCCATAAAGATATCATTTCAATTTCAAGCCATTGTGACACACTGAAGTTTTCTCATTAGAGGGAGATGACTCTGTGTTTCTCCATAATACGTTGGGATGGAAGTATCTTTGGTAGTTACTCTGTGCTTCTGCAGTTTATGGTGTGGGTTATCTGATGAGGGAAGGAAGGACATGTTTGCAAATAAAGGTTAATTTCTAGATTCTCAATTATAGTAATTAAAATAGCAAAGCCATTGTCTCCTTTCTGTCAGTGTAAATCAAGGGAGTTAGATAAAACTAATATTCTAATAAAACTAATAAATCTAGTGAGTTAATAAAACTCACTAGAGTTTTTATTGATAGAATTTGATGTAAAGCCCTATATAAACCACATGGGAGAAGATAATGCTTAGCTCTTGCTGCTGCCTCCAAATTCAGAACTATTCTGGTCATGTCAGTGACATTCCTCAGTGATTGCCCATTGCTTGACTGTGCTGAGACTCCCAGTCAGCTTCCTTGGGGGCAGCACACAACTCCTGACCTCTTAGTGTGGCACCACAGGAAATTCTAGTACTGCATACAAGTATAATTGCATAATAATTTTAGTTGGAAGGGACTTCTAGGGGTCATGTCTTATTTGGCCTTTTCTCAAAGCACCAGCAGGCTGATCAGGACCTGACCAGTTGAGTTCTGAGTTTTTCTGAAGATGAAACTTTCATCATCTCCACAGAAAACCTTCTCGCTTGCTTTAGGGGAACCTAAAAAAAGAACTGCTGTATTTTTAGTGCTTAGACAACAACTCCAATGTGGTAAGAGGTATCAGCGGAGTATTGGAACTTAATGTTGAACAGCTTCAAGATGAAGTAACAAAAAGAAGCAAAACTTGAATAAGAATCCCATAATTATTTTTTTTTTTAATGAGTGCTTTTTGTGATTGTGAAATACTGAAATGAAATGATTTAACACTTTCATATTTGGTATATATCCTTCCTAAGAGGGGAAAATAGAGAAAGGAACCTTCTCCAGTATTTTAACTTTCCTTTCTACTTGAATATATTATATAATGTCCAAAGTGTGCTATAATATCTCTGAGATGGGAAACATGAGATTCTGTTTCCCACTAATTAAAACCGAACTCTTCAGTGCTATCTTTAGTTTTTAGTTTCTTCAAAGGATTTATGTTCTGTTGATTGGGATGTTGTGTAACCTACACTTTGCTATCCAGGATCATGGGGAGCCTGACATCTTTGATAACTGGGACAGCATGAGATACTGTGGTTACTTACTATTAATCACTTGGGAAGAGCAGGATTCACCCACCTGCAAATAACCACCCTGGGGACTAGTTCAAGCTCAGCAGTGGCCCTGCTGGAGCAGCACTGCTGGGCCTCAGATGCTGTTGCTGATCCTGATAGTTTGTGCCACGTTGCAGTTCTGTGTTTGCATAAAAGAGCCTCCAAGGTCTAGTGGTTATAATGGATGGCCTAATGCTATTCACCATGCCACTGCCAGCCTAGGTCCTGGGAGTCAAGATCAGAGGCATCCAAACTAGGTCAGCATGGAGTTGTTTCAGGTCTGGCAGATTTAAGAGCTGAAGATATGTGTTGAAACAAATCAGTTCTGTACTTCTGCTGGAGCTGAAATGGCTTTGGAAGCCATTTAACTACATTCCTGTGGTGCTACATCTAAGCTAATGAACCTCTCCAGAGTTCATTGAACTTCCAGCCAATTTGGGATTATCTATACCCATGGAGTTGTAATTTTATTTAATTAGTAGAAATAATGTCTCTTTCAGATAAATTAATTTTTAACGGAGGCAAATCACCAAATTGGTTTCACTTATGATTAAATAATAATTCGCTGATACTCCAAGTATAAAGGTCAGTCATTGTGAAATTTTGGTCTTAGTCTGTGGGAAGAGATGGAAAATAATAACGCAGTATTGCTCCTTTGAAATCTTAGCTCTGTGCAGTGTGCTTTCTGATGTGTACTCAGTTATTAAAATGTCTCCAATGAGGGGCAGCTGTTGTCCATCGAAGCATGTTAGACTGGCAGTCGTGTAAAATCACGTGGTTCATTCCCAAATGCAGAATGTAGACTTATCATGGGCATATCAGACTCTGAGGTATTGAGTTTGTAAATAAAAATGCATTGACAGACCAATGGCCATTGGCATTTTGCCAGTCAGAATTTTACTTTCATTTCAGCTGCAATTTGAATTATGATACAAATGAGTTTTGAATGTTGTGGTGTTGTTTTTACTAACACTGAGTTGTATTTGTTCTTTGCAAGCTGGAAAGAATTCAGTAGTATGTGTTGTTTGACTGAAACCACTGAAAGGTTTTGTTCATGTCACATTACTAACTTAATCTGTATAAACAGTCTTGGTATCATTCTGTAAAAAATATCTGTACGTACAGTCATAGAGCTAAGTGGGCAATAATGAATGTGATGAAGATGGCTCTTGGATGCTATGAAAGTGGTTGAGCAAAACTAGTTGTTAAGGCAGAATAAAGCTGAGTCTTTGGGGAATTGAGCTTTTGAATGTTTGATAGAGAAGTACTGAAAAGTTCTGCCTTAAAAGCTTATTTTCAGGCACTACAAAGGATGAAGCAAATTGGAAAAAAGTAACAATGGTGCAACAGCTTCAATTTATTTTGAGCTTTAGTTCCATTCTTGAGCATGGATACAGCTGTTAAAAGTTGATGGAGGTAAATAATGTTTTAACCTCTAGACACTAAAAGCTCTTTAGTTCTTGTTCCATAAAGGAACACCTGCCAAAATAATCAAGAAGAGAGATAGTTCTTAGACTTAAGTTTTAAAAAAAGAAAGAAAAATAGTGTTTCTCACATTGTTTCTTCTGCATTTTTTTCTTTTGCCATGTAAGCCAGTTTATTCCAGCATTCTGGGATGCAAGTTGTAATATTCTTTTTTATTGTGACCTTTTAAAATTCAACTTTATTTTATTACTTCATAGCAGCTAGTTCTAAAGAAGATGTCAGAAGTGTTTTGCTTTTGAAAATTAGGCCAGTGAAATTCATTACAAGAGACGAATACACTGAAGCACATAGTACATTCAAAATCCCAGTCTGATACAAAACCCATATTTTAAAAAAATGACCCTTATGTTTAAGACACTGTTCCACGTGTAGACATAATTGCATACAAATGGTATTTCCATATCTCACATTTACCACTGCAGGACCAACATTTTCAGTGATATTTTTTTTTTTTCTTTTAATGAGGTGGAGCATGCCTCCCTATGTGTGTGGGAAGACTTGCTGGCTTTTGCCAGCAGAAGCAGGTGGCATTCTCCCACCAGCCATGAGTTTGTTTGGGATGAGTAGCATAGTGATTAACCACCCCAGCAGCCTTCCTCCTCAAAGAGGCTGAGAGCCACCTGGCCCTTCTCCAAAAGTCTCTCCTGATTCAGCACATCTTCATAGCAGCCAGAAGCACCCCCTGCAGCAGTGAGTGCATGGCAGACTCTGATGTCCCATCATGGTACATCATGGTCTGGTACTGTGTCCCACCTAGGGCATTGTGTGTTGAAGTGCTCTGAAATGAAACTGGCTCCATTTATCAGAAACAATGAGCTTTGGCACATTTACATTGGAGACAGCTCACTTGGCTCTGTGTGTGCTGCTGCTCTGAGGTTGCTCTACATCAGCAGTGCGAGACCTCAAGCATGTACCAGCCTAAATTTCATGGTCTGCAGTCAGAGGCTTCACTCTGGGAGAGAGACGGAGAGCTAGAAGAAAGACTCTGTGTCTGTAGCTGGGTGAGCTTGATTAAAAGTTGAAGGCCTGCACTAATGTCTCCCAAAGATACACTGATGATGTCCCAAATCCTAGATTACAGTGAGTTCTCACACTGGCTGAGGACCTTATTAAACTTTTATGAGTGTTTGCTGCAGGTAGTCTTGTTCTTTTCCTTAAAACCCAAGATGGAGTAAAGGAGGTGACAGTAAGTGAACAAAATAAAATACTCATTTAAGACATGTTCAAGAAAGGAGTTGAAAACTATACTAAGTGCTGTTCTCATGGAGAGTTGTTTATCATCCTCAGTTTTATTGAAGGATGATAAAGAGCCTTGTTCCAGCAAACAGTGTGTCTGGAGTCAAGCCCAAGTTATCACCAAGGAAGCAAGAGTGTTTTTTCACAATCCCCAATGTGCTGTTGGAAGATGCATCAATATGGTCATGAAGTAGGTGTAGAAATAGAGTCTTATCAAACTCCTATTAATTTTTAATTCTGATTTCTCAAGTATGTGCTGGTGGGAAAATAATGGCAAATTTATGCTGCCTTTTTACTGGGGTGTAATTTCATCTGCCATGCAGATGGACCTTAACAGGCTGGCCTGTGCAATACTCATGAAGTTCAACAAGGCCAACTGAAAGGTCCTGCACTGGGCAGGGCAGACTGTCAGGCAGTCTCAAGCACAAAATACAGGCTAAACAGAGGATGGCTTGAGAGCAGCCCTGCCAAGAAGAACTTGGAGGAGTTGGACATGGCCTGGCAGTGTGCTCCCACAGCCCTGCAAGCCAAACGTGTCCTGGGCTGCATCCAGAGCACCGTGGGCAGCAGGTGGAGGGAGTCTGTCTCTGTTCACCTGAGTGCTGCATCCAGCTTTGGGGTCTGTGACACAGGAAGGGCAGGGATCAGCTGGGGAGCAAGTCCAGAAGAGGGTCCTGAAGCTGATCAGAGGGCTGGAGCACCTCTCCCATGACAAGGCTGAGAGAGCTGTGGCTGTTGAGCCTGAGGAAGAGAAAGCTCTGGGGGATGCCTTGCAGCAGCCTTCCAGTACTTAAGGCTTACAGGAAAGCTGAAGATGGACATTTTATGAGGGTTTTTAGTAATAGGACAAGGCTATAAATGGCTTTAAGCTGAAAGATTACGTGTTAGGTTATATGTTAGGAAGAAATTCTTTACTGTGAGGGCAGTAAGATGCTGGAACAGCTTGCCCAGAAAGGTGGATGCCTTATCCCTGGAAGTGTTCAAGGCCAGGCTAGATGGACTCTGAGCAACCTGTCTAGTGAAAGGTGTTTCTGCCCATTTCAGGAGGGTTACAACGAGATGGCTTTTGAAGGTCCTTCCAAGCCAAACTATGCCATGAGTTTGTGTCTTTCTTTGCAATATAATTCTTACCTGTTTACATTTTCTTCTCTAAGTGCCTTTGAATTGCAGCCCCCACAAAATCCTTACTTAGTCATTTTTCTTTTCTCTCTCTTTCTAAGATACAGCTGTACATAAGGGAGGATGTATTTTCTGATTTTTGTACGCTTTATAAATTTGGAGTATTCATTCTAAATCTACTAAAACTGGATGTGAAAAGTTGAGATTTAAAAGGTTTGCATTAACAGTAGAGAGTCAAATTCTGCACTGATGTGAAGCAAATTAGGTTCATCTGCTAATTTGAGTGGCATAATACTACAGCTTTCATATGCTCTCTGCTTATGAAGCTCTGTGTTAGTGTATTGCTTTCAAGAAGTTTTTTGCTTCCTGGGATGACTTCAGGGAATGCTGTATTTTCATTACTTGAGGAGCAGTTTTGCTTGCAAAATTGACAAATTGCCTTTGTGCAATACAGAGTGTAAGGAGCTTGTTTACACAGGCTGTCTAGAAAGCAAAAGAGAGCATTTTGCACAAAAGCTTTAGGTAGTGCAGACGCTGAGGAGACCCATGTGCCACCTTCTTACTGAAATTTGTGTTTCTGCAGTCTAGCAGTATCAGATTGTGTACATCAGAGTCTTTTCCAGAATGAACCGCTAAGTAAAAAGTCAAACTTCCATCTTGAGTAATTGCCTTGACACGTAATTCGGAATTTTGTGCTTAAATAACTGTTTGCCTTCCTTAAGAAGGAAAACTAATGTTTTAATGATTATGGATATTTTGTTTTACAGTATTACACGATAGTATTAAGGATTTTCTTCAGATTTAGGATGGCAAGGAGGGGGAAATCTCAGCTAAAGAAGAACTGGTGTATTTAGGAGTCTGGTGTCTGACCTCTTGAAATGGATAATAGGATCAGAAGGCAAAGGCCAACTAAAGTGGATTTATCACATCCAGTTTTCAGTCTGGCATTAACATGTGTATTTGAAACTACAGCTTTAAAATAAAAGAATCTTTTTGCAAGCAGATTACTGTTTTAGAATTACTGGAATGGGAATAGTTTTCTTTTTCATTTCTACTGAATAGCAAAATAGATCAAGTCTTCATTTTCATGCATTTCCACAGGTATATCTTGAAAGACTCTTAACTTATGCAGAGATAGATATTTGTCCAGCAAACTGGAAGCGAATAGTTCTGGGGGCAATTCTACTGGCATCCAAAGTTTGGGACGACCAGGCAGTGTGGAACGTGGATTACTGCCAGATCCTGAAGGATATCACAGTCGAAGACATGTGAGTGCAGTTTGTTTCTTTGTCAATGAATGCCAAGATCCGTGTCTGTGAGGGCAAGGGGAAGTTCTTCCATAAATTGTATGAAGTTTGTATATTTGTGTTTTATCTAGACATGGTGAATGCTGATAGGTGGCATGAGGTCAGCTTGACATCTGCTGGCGTAGAAGACATGAATTATTTTTTGTTTTCTGATTGAAGTGTATTTTACCACTGGATATTTTTGCACAATAATGAAAACAGATCTACAGAATATTTAAATGTAAGGTTTGATAAAAATGCCCACATCCAGTGAGCCTGCACATATTCACTTCAGTATCATTTACTGTCATGCTAATTCTCCATGCAGACATGGATGGACATGTAAGGCAGGAAAGGAAGTTCTCTTAATAACCTTTAGATGATCACTCATTAGTTATTGCCATTATTTTAAATGGATACTTTTGAGTTTGGACCTTTTTTCCCCCCAGTATCCTGCTGAATTACTTTTCAAGATGTTAAAAATCCAGACAGAATGAGGTTTTAAAAATGAAAGAGGAGGATAAGATAGAAAAGAACCAAAATCATGCCCTTCACATTTCTTTGTGGAGTGTTATTTCATGCAGAATAATTTGCTAATGGCTCCTTAACTGGTTGAGTGGAATCTGAGTGATATTGCAAAGTTACTTTTCTCCTTGATCCTTTTCTCATGCTTTTTGAGTACTCAGTCGCAGTGGGGGTCTCCCTCCATTCAGTTCTCCTCCAAGGCAAATCTAGGTGCTTTTAAAGTTGGGACCTGAGCTGAAGTGCTGAGCAGCTTGAAGCAGAGTCACAGGTTTGACTGTGCCATATGACACTGTTCATCAGGAATGGTTATAAATGTGAGGTTTGAAATTGCTAGTTCTCAGGGCTTTTCTTGAAGGTGGTGTGAAAGCACACAGAAAAGAGGTTATTGTTTCTGACAAACAATTGTGATGGTGCAACTGTAGAAGCTGCACTTGAGCTGTGTAACATCAATGCTCGCTTGGCAGACCTGTGCTAGTGTCAGCCTCTTTCTGCACTGCACATTCCCTAAGCCACACTGTGATCAGTCCTTGTTCTCAAGGTTTTAACTTCTTACCCTTTCCTTAAAAGATTTTAGGCTTCTCACAAGCTGGAAACACAGAAGCCTCCGGGGAGACCGAGCTTTCTATATGTACTTGGTGATCTAGTTCATGGGCTTTGTGTTTAGGACTCTAAACACAAATCCCCAGCAAAGATTCTGGTGCATATATTCCTGCTGTCAGTTTTTCCAAATTATGTTTTCTCCTATCTGCAATGTGGTGGATTTTTTTTCTTTCTTATTTTTTAGTTAGCTGTGACAGTACAGTATAATGATTTTGATGATTTGAAGTTTCTAGCTCTAAGCAAGACAGTGCCATTGTATTAATAAGGCAGAAGAATAGCTCTAGGTCAAAATATTAAATTAGTGTGAATCATTCAGCATAAGTATATCTTGCAAAACATCAAGCAGACCTTTCAGGGTTTTATAAGCCAGCATCAGTGTAGTTAACTGTGCCTAAACCTGAGCAGAGAACTTGGGAGGACTCAAGTGCAGTGGGTACCTGCAGTTGTGGATGTGGATTACATTGAATTTCTGAGGAGTGGCTCAGGAAAGCACCCGCTAAAGCAGTCGGAGGGAGGTGTTTGGGGTAAGAAGGGTATGGTGGTTAGTTAAATTACACCCGTTCAGTAAGAAATATTTATGGTTTTTGTTCTTTATGATCTGTAGCTAATCTACTGATCCAACTTTGAGATCTTGGAGACGGGGGATAATAAGAATTTGGGGTTGTGTATTTGAGATTTTTGAGGGTCTCTTTTAAAAGGGATCCAGCTGATGTTCTCTGGCAGTAAAATAGGCTTTATATTATCAATTAACATAGAACTTTAGGCTAAGCTTGCAGAATGTACAATCTTGGCAGTGCAAAAGTACATGTCAAGGTAATATTTTGTTTCTATTTATTGACATATTAAGATTTAACTTTTTTACTTGGATTTTTGAGTTGGAATCTTCAACGATGTGAATTTAAGGCAAAGACTCCATATCCAGCTTTTAGTTAGTCTTTTAGTATTAATTAGTATTATTATATGTATTACAAACATTAAATTTTGACACACAATAAGGATAAGGAAGAACAAGGATTATGCTCTAAGAATTATATAAGGGTAAAGAATGAGAAGGAGAAAAATAATTCAGTGCTGAAAACCACTATACCAGTACTTTTTATCTTCAGATCCTTCCTCTTCTGTTGCCAACTGGGTAACTTCTCTTTCATATTCGTTGCACACTTGCAGAGCAGTCAAAATGTAACTTAAAGACAATATAATAATCAGAGAATGCCCCCTGGTAGCACAGCAGTGCAATCACTGGGCTCTTCAGCAAACATTGGTAGCTTTTACCACCCAATTATTTTTTTTATTTCTCATATCTTGAAATCACTGTTTTGAATGTATTATATGTCCCTGCATAAGTATTAAGTATGATATCCAATTACTGTGCAATTGATGAAAATTTCCAGTCCTTAATTTTGTTATTTGGCTTATTTCTCAATGTACATTTTTAATGTATTGGTGTAGGCAATAATGTATTTGTATACCAAAATTTTGCAGGGTGGGAGCTCAAACAGGAGCTCTGTTCCTATCAGGTATTTTGACAAACCTGTTTGGTTTAAGTGCTGGAAAACATGTGATCACCACTGTGAATTTTGCTTGCATGTCTAAGGGGAAAACTGCTTTATTCTCTTTATAAAGAGAGTATGATGAAAAATTCGGGTTTCCCATGACTAATTCAAAATGATTGATTACGAAGAGCTGCAGGGAGTAAATATGTTCTTCAGTTATTTATGTGTTAGAGTAATTTGCAACGTTTATGAGAGGAGCCTGACAAATTAGGGCAGGGATATATATATATGTGTGTGTGTGTGTGTGTGTGTTGTGGCATAGCTGTGTGTGCAGACCCACCTAGTGGAGGTAAAGCAGAAACGACAAGAATTTTTTTTCCCTGCTAGGTTTTCTTTCCAAAATTGTTAGCTAAACTGATAAAGGTGCCCTTTCACTAGCAAAACTTTGTGTCTGGATTTGATTGACATTGCAGTAGCTGCAAGGTGAAGCATCTCTCATATTCCTCATTGGTCTGAGTACACTGATAGAACTTGGTAGACAAGGTCGAACCTTAGGCTGGGATAATTGCATCTGGCAAGAATAAAAAATGAACTTGGTTTATATCATTTGCAATTTAAAGTAAAAGTAAATTTGGAATGCACAGTCTGAAATATATTTCCATGTTTATCTTCTTTCCACAGGAATGAGCTAGAACGCCAGTTTCTTGAGCTGTTACAGTTCAATATTAATGTTCCCTCCAGTGTTTATGCCAAGTATTATTTTGATTTGCGTTCCCTAGCAGAAGCGAATAACCTGAGTTTTCCTTTGGAGCCCCTCAGCAGGGACAGGGCATATAAACTTGAGGTAAGACTCTTTTTAGGTTGTTCACTGTTAAATATATAGGGGGATTGGGAATTTCTGTGCTGCTTCCCCCTTCTCCAATCTCTTCCCAGACACTCCCACTAGATATTAGAATATCATGAGCCTGATTTTCATAATGATTTTGCTTATATTTAGAGTATTCATGGCTGTGGGGACAGCTTTTGGACCCAGTTTGTTTCATACTTTACCTTGCTTTCCATTTTTTTTTTCAGTTGCAGTTGTCTGTATTGGTCTTGTGAAAGTGCCTATAAGTTCTATAATTATTGTATTCACAGTCTAGGGTTTTTCATTCATTTGGTTTCTTAAAACCATTATCCACCTTAAATGACATAAGAATTAAGAATAAAAGAATATTAACAAGTCTTGCTGAAAATAGCTGTTCCATGTTCTTATCTGTGCTCAGCTTCATGTGGATCCAAGTTTGGTATTTCCAGGGGTGTTTTTCTCAGTAAAGGGAGAACAGAAAGGAGTACACGCCTTCAGTGAATAAGTTGTGAATGCTCATGAGATGTGGATATACCATATGCCAGAAGCACTGTTGGATGGTCTGGACCTGTGAAATGCTGGGCACTGTGAATACCACAGATGCAGGAGGAATTTAAATTATCAGCTAATTGGTGGCCCTTTGCAAGCCTGCAACGTATTTTTCCTAAGCTTTTGGATAAGTTTTTCAAATATGGGCATTCTTGCACTGGGTGTGCATTTTGTTATGAATTTTGAAAATTTTCATTTAGAGGCAGGCTGTTTTTACCAGCACACGAATTTAATTGCTTAACATCTTTGCACTGGAGGTTGTTTGCCTGTGGGTTAGATCGAGCTTTGCATGTTCTGAAATTCCTAGTGTTCCTGTAGAACAGGCAGTCAGTTCTCTGCACGTTTTTGTGGGGGGAAATGGTGTGTGGGAAGGTTAATTGACTTGTTTGTGACTCTAATGGGAACTAAAAGTGGTGGAGAAAGAATCAAAGCAAATTTCACTGAAGTTGTATTTCCCATTCTTTCTAAATATTCTTCCTAAATTTCACCAGTACCTCCAATAAGAATGCCATTCTCTCTATGGACTGTAACTTAAATTTGCATCAGCTTTTGTTTCTGTTAAAGAGAACATTGAAAAAAAATCATTTGGATTGTAATCTTACTTGAAAAGAGGTGCTTTACTGAGTTATGGGAGTCTCGATAGTAAGCTCTATTATATATATCAAAATTAAGTGAATTACCTTTTGATTTAGCCCAGAGTTTCTCAGAACTGTTAGTCCATATCACACACAATGTGTATCAGTAGGATATAAATGAATGTAGTAATGATAGCTCCTAAAACCTTAGAAGAAAAGAAAAATGGGAAATGACTGTAAATAACCAGAGAATACTGGTAATTCTTCTGTACTAGCTGAAGAAATGGCATATTTGAAAAGAACTGATGGAATATTTTTTCAATAAATCTGCATTATTAAAAATTACCCCACTGGGCATGCTTTGAGCTGCCAGCTGAAGTTGGCTGTAAATAACCCTGCTAGCCAGAAGATGTCTTTAGGGTAGAGGAAGAGTATTCTGTGAAACCAGCTTGGTCTGCCACGTCCTTTCCTCTATATTCTGTGGCCAGAAGGAAGGGAACTGCCTTGTTCCCTGGCAGTACGTGGTTGTCATTAGTGTGCCCTTGAAACTACTTGACAGCATAATTTATAGCCCAGTTCCCTGAGCACAGTTAAGCATTTAGCTTGCCAAGAGTCATCAAAATGCATTTGCAGCACTTCTGTAGTCTCTGGTGTGCTGTTCAGACCAGAGTTCTCTGTTTTAAAGCAGTTGCCTGGATTGTCAAGTGGAGTAGATGTATTACCACACAGGCTATGACATTTTTGATACCAAGAGAAAAGCTGCAGTCTGTGATGAAAGACAACAGCCTCGCAGCAAATGTATTCATGCAGTGGAAGGATTTGCCTTGTGTGATAAACTGAAAGGACCTTGCTCAGTCCTAAGATTAAAACAGCTTGCTGGAATTTGAGATCACAAAAGGTGTTGCGTTGAGAAATAGCTGTATTAGGAGATATTTTTGCTACTTTTGTATTTTAAAGCTATTTTTTTACATCTAAAGCAGAAGCATTAGATCTGACATAGCAGAATCTGCATTGTGATCTCTGCAAGCATCATGAAATTGACATACCCATGATGATGAAAAAAATATACCCTTAAAAAGACCAAGGGGAAGGCTAGCAAGGAAATGTACCTCATCAAAAGGCAATATTGGACAAGATCCATCAGCTGAGAGGTGTTACAAGAGATTGCAGTACTTGTTAAAAATTACATCACTTTCTCAAGCATCTGCAGTGGATGTTTTCTTTAATGTTCTCATAATTGACACTTAAAAACCAGCTTTGTCTTCTAAGTGAAAAAATAAAAGTAATGGGTTTTTCTACCTTTTAATTATCTGTGGACTAAAGTGTCCTGGATTTGTTATATCAGTCCACCTAGTAGCCAGAAATAATTTTTATCACCCTTCTTGGTTTTTTTTCCTCCTGTTCTGTGGAATCAGTCAAGTTAAAAATGGCCAATAAACTTTCATTAGATCATCCAGTTTGTCCACCTGCCAATGCTGTTTGTTCCAAACAGCATATGTTATAGTGTGTTTTGTTCTTCCTTTTAATTATGTCAAATGTCAAGGCTTCCTTTGCTTTTCCTGAGAACTGTTTTCTAATATGGGAGAATTTTTCTGCCAAGAAAGTTGATAGATGTCCAGCGTTAATGCACTGTTTTGTAATTTCCTACTCTTGCACCTGGTTTTTCTCCCATGTACTGAGCTAAATATGAGTCAGATGCTCCTCTTTAGGTTAAGTAGAAAAAATATGTCTGTCCTATTACTGCTTGTGATCTTAGCTCTGTGCTTGTTTCAAGGTTAGATTTTCTGAGAGCATTCATTACTGCACTCCCAGTTTAACTGACTCTCTATTGTCTGAGATTATTATTATTAGGATTGTACTTGAGCACATAGTTCAAACCCTTTGAAATAGGTGCTGTTTTCTCGACTCTAAAGAGATACAGTCCCATAGATCAAACAGACAGAACCAGGAGAAAAATAATGTAAGCTACAAGCAGAGAAGTGTCTTTATATTACTTCAGCTTTCCAGTGTCCCCGTGACTTGATTGCAGCTCTCTGTGTATGTTCAGAACCCTCAAAGCCAAGAAAAGGAAGAGCAAAACAGAGCAAAACTCACCTTTTTGGATTTTAGGAGTAACCAGTTGTGCTTTTCTCTTGCTTTGTGAATTAAGGAGAACCACCTGCTGTTTGTCCCTGCTAAGTTTCCTCTGGTTTGTCAGTTTTTGGAGGGTGTGCAGCACTCACGGTCTGTGCCTTTGTGCATTCCTGATAGTGAGCCAGTGCTGCTTTCCTGCCCTGCACAAACATGCATGCAGCCCAAATTTGTACTGCTACTTCTACTAGGATTGTTACTACTGCCATTCTCCAGCCTTCTTTCTCCTTACTCGTCCCCTCCTCCAGTGGTGGAATCTCCAGAATTGTCGTGTAAATCAGCAGAGGAACTAACTTTAGTTCTGTATGCATGGATAGACTGGAAGAATATATATGTGTGTGCATTCTAGCTGAATACATTACAGCCCAGTCCAACAAAATTTCACATGATGGGTTAGTGTTGCTGGTTTGTAAGAATGTTTTGATTTGACATGAGAAATGGTCTCTTGCAACTGTCAAAAATAGGTTTCTTTTTCTAGCAATAAAAGCAACAGAATTATCCGATGATAGGTGATTATAGCTATTTTGATTTATTTTAACTGAAAGACAATAATAAATGCTTACAAATTTCTGCTTTTGACTTGTTTCCCCATATGTTATACTAAAGTTGACTACCTTGCCAAGTATGCTCCAAATGTCATTTTTATAACTTACTTGCAAGTGAAGAGGCATCTTCAGATCCAGAGCTGCTTTAAATGGCAGTGTGTTTCTTATCCGTATGATTCATCAGCATAGCCTAGAGATGCCAAATATTAAGTGCCACTTCCAAACAACATTTCATTTTGTCTGACCAAGTGCCAGAACAGAAATTTTCCTGTGTCACACAGGCAATTTTGAAGTTATTACCTTCTCTGACTGATGCCTAAAGTAATACTCTGATTTAGCAGCTGAAAGAAGCTGAGCTCCACCTCAGTACACCCCTTTGTCATGCCATGCCTTGGCACAGTATTTCATAGATAAACATTTTTAACCTATTGAATTTTAAATCTGATGCAAATCTTAGTCCATCGGGTTCCTGGTTAAATTAAATAAAATTTTATTCAACAGCTTTAATTGAATGAAGTTACAATCTAAAAAGCAATATGAATACTTATTTTATTCTGTTGTTCTCTTCATGTGCACATTTCTTTCTTCATGTGAAAGAAAACTGTGCTCAAGAGTAGTCTTAACAAAAATATGCAGTTTTCATCTAAAGAGTAGCAACTGTTCTCTTGGTGGTGGTAGGTTTTATGTTGTTTTCTGGTTTAGGTTTTTTTTGTTTTCTAATTTAATTATGTTTTGTGTCTGGCCTGACCAGAGAATTAGGTGACTGTGCTCTCAGATGTAAGAGCTGTGTGCTTCTGCCATATCTGCCTCTGGTCTTTGCAGGACTATTCAAATTAAAGGACTCTTCACTGCTGCAACTTGCTGTGCTATAGAAGTAAAGATCAAGAGAGAAAATGATGATCTGTGGAGTCAGGATGTTTAATTATTTGTAATGCCTCGTGTTATAATCAAATAGTTCTAGTGGGTTTGTTTGTACTGTTTACAGTACTCTTTATTAAACATCTTATCTGAAGGCAAAACTTGAAAGCATTCTTGAGTAAATAAAAAATGCTGCTTTAGTTTGTCGTATTTTTGAATTTGACCTTGAGCGCTCCTTGCAGTGAGCTTTCTCTGCAGTTCTGCAGTTTGATTGCCAGAGTTAACATCTCTACTGATGCCAACCACAGCCTGTCCTAGCCATATGAACTCTCAAAGACAGGCTATTTTAGGGAGCAGTAAATTCATGCATGTGAGGTCCATAATAAATACTATTTTTAAACTTTGCTAAAAACAGTAGAAGAAACATCAAACGTTAACTCCAATTGTAGCAAAGGAGTTGACACTTGAATTAATGTTTGTCTCTCTCTTCAAAGGTTTAAAAATGACTATGTTTTTATAATTTGAATTAAATTATTCTGAATATGAGTTTCATTTCCCTCTGGCCGCTATAAAAGATAACTGGTCACATAGAAATGATAATTTGCTTCTGAAAGGTGAGTTAACATCAGCTCAGGAGGCAAAGCAAAGGTGAGTGTTCTGCAAGGTGATTTCTCAGCAGAGAAAAATATAATTACTAAAGGATTTATAGAAAATAAAAAATTTAAGAGCCACCCTATTTTTAAATTCTCCAGATACGCTTACAGTTCCTGTAGGCTGTTTTGTTAAGTTTTCCACGATTTTTCACCTATGGAGGATGATACGCACCCTTGTAGAAAAGGGTAAGCATTGTTGGTTCCCTCAGTGAGGTTTGAGATAGTTCACCTGCAAAGAAAGGTGTGGGGTATGCCGAGTCCTTCTGAAGCTGCCATGTGGGGCAGTGCAAGTCTTCCTCCCAGGACTAATGAAATGAAGACTAGGATTTGAGAAGAGTGTCTTCATGTGTTTTGCTTAATGAAGTGGCTTCTGTAATTGTCACCTGTATGTAGAAATCTGCATTTAGTCTTGCTTTACCTGTACAGTTGTGGGCAATGCAGTTGAGGTTTTATTCCATCTTTTCTCTCCCAGGCCATTTCTCGCCTATGTGAAGATAAATACAAGGACTTCAGGAAAGCTGCAAAGAAACGGTCGGTCAGTGCTGACAATCTGACTGTGGTTAGATGGTCCCCTGCAATTATCTCCTAACAGAGGAGACTGGAATATTCCTACAGACGTACTGTTTCATCCATCCATTTTTTTTCAGAGTGGGCTGGGGGTGGGGGGATAAAGAAAAAAAGACTTTTGATTTTTTTTTTTTTTTTTTTTTTTAATTTTTAAATCTGTCAAGCTGCCTTTACAGTGCCTCCCCATTGTGTAGCACACGAGTGAAATACCTAACGGAAGGAGAAATGGAGAAATCGGTGTTCGGGAGAGAAGATCGGCAACAATTATTTTCTCACTTCCACTAACAGCTTTACACTTTTATGAGGAAACAGCAAATCAGGTGCTTGGAAGAAGAAACAAACAAAAAAAAATTAAGTAGAGGCAGAACAATGCTTAAGAACTCTGCCATTTTCTATTATACTGTACTCATGAAGGGAAATGGCAACATGAAAAAAAAAGTCGTCAGATGACTGTGCACTAGAGGAGAAGAATGACGTTGGGAGAGTTCCATCTTAAGGGTTTCTCTTAATATCTCTTTTTGTTGTTGTTGTTTCTGTTGGGTTTTTTGTTGTTGTTGTTTTTGGGTGGTTTTTTTTTTTTTTTTTTTTGCATTCCTTATTGCTGCTTCCCAGGATAAATTCTTCCCCTTGCACAGCAAGAAATACAAAGTCTGTATTTACAGTAGCACAAGCCCCTGAATAAATAGCGTTGGGTTTTTTCACTGCACTTTTCTCTGTAACTGTCTTACTAGCATTATTCTCCTCAATTATTATGCATATGTTACATTTCTTGTATGCCTTTTATTGTATTTCAAAAGAGAGAACTTGACCATAGTGCTGAACCAAAAGTTGTGTACAGGGATCAGAAGATCTTCGTAATTTCATGATGTGTTTTATTTATAGTATACTTGGGTGCGTGTGCCTTCCTGAGTTCTTGGAATCATTTATTTTTCTGTAATATAAAGATACAGTTGTGAAAGTTGAGATGATGATGATGATAAGACTTGGGCCAAATCTCTGAAATTTGCAACAGATCTTGTGATCCTTTTTGCAGATTTTCATAGCAGTAGAAGTTTAGCAGAATTCATCCATTTTGAAGGAGTTTTTTTTTTGGTTTTTTTTTTTTTTTTGGTATGGCCTGACAAGTTCATTCCTTCACCTCCAGGTTCATTGTTGCAAGCAATATTCTCAATTTTTATATGTTTACTTTAAATCAAAGCGAGTCTGTTTGTATAAAATAAAAAATAATAAAAAAATTGTTCCAATGAGAAGGCCTGTAGAAGAGCAGAATGGAAATCTCGACAAGGATCTGTCACAAGGAGATTTGATTTGGAAGCTAAAATACCAACCCTCATGTTTTTCAATGTAGGTGCTTATAGAAATTAAAAGTAACTGAACTGTGAATATAATTTCCAACTCAGATTATTAAACTTGTCTTTTGTTATTATTATTTTACTCTTACTGTGGCTGTTCCCCCCTTGGCAATTGTAACAACCTTTTATACAAAATAGCTTGTCAGTATAAGCATATTTGCTTCATAAACACCACAGGGTGGGGTTTTTTACCCCCCCCCCTCAAGTTTTAGTTTGGGCTTTTGGGGTTTGGGTTTTTGTGGGGTTTTTTTTGGGTTTTTTTTGTTTTTTGGGGTTTTTTTTTGCACAGTTTAGAAAGATACAGCTGAGAGCTCTCAGTTCCCTGAAATCTGTCCTTGGACTATCACTGAAGGGAATGGCAGCAGATGTCCCTGATGTGTGCAGTATTGTTGTGACCCACAGAGATCCCAGTTTTTGTTGAGCCCCATGGGCTTGTGGCAACCTTGGCTCCCAGGGCGGTGCTGGCCCGGCACCTCTGGGCAGGGAGGCACCCAAGGGTTGAAGCAGTGAAACCAAACAGCTTCCTCTTAACTTTCCAGGGTGATTTGTTTAGTTTGAGACCTGAAGACTTTGTCCATAAATTCTCCTGATGTTCTTTGGGCCTTTAAAATAATCCAATTTTCATCACTTCTTGTTGTGCCAATGCATCAGAACTGTGAGTATCCAAGTCCATTTTCCCCTTGAACATGGAATGTAAGGCAAGTGTTTATAACAAATTGCAGCATTTGAAACCTCTTTACAGATAGTATCGAAAGGAACATTTTCAGAGCATTTGAAATTCATCCTTTATAAGCATAAATTTAGGCTTTAAAATATGTAAAATATTTTGATTTATCAACACTTTGCTAAACTATTTTCCATTTAACTTGATATCAGGAATATTGGTTTTATCCATTTCTGGGTGATAGAGATATGAACTTTGGATTATGTAAAGATATCAATGCATCTACTATAATTTTTGTGAAGTTTATTAAACTACTTTAAAGATTGTATAGTCTATTTATTGTATGTATGTACATACAGTCTGATACTTTAAAAAGTGGATTCCGTAAAACCTGGCTCAGTCTTGTTTAGACTATTGAATATCGTTTTAGCCTTGTGCACTGGACTCTACCTCTGTATAGGAGAATTTTCCATATTCTTAATTAGTACTGATTCTGTGATTAACTTGGTTATGTTTCTTGCACTAAGAATTAAAAAAAAAAATCTGCTGTAAGTGTGGATTTTTTTCTTTAGTTTTACCATATGAATCCTCTACATTTAGATGGATGTTTCTTCCCTCATGGTTATAGAATAATTCTTTACTTTTCTTCTGATTTGTTCCAGGGTTGCCAAAAAATACAGTACCTGTCAGTAAATCTGAAAAGTGTCTTTTGTTTGCAAGGTATTCTATACCAGGTAATTAAAAATTAATTATTATTTAGGATTATGTTGTGTTTAGTGTAGTTTTTTCGGCATTACTGTATGGAAAATACCATGGCAAAGTTAGAGAATCACCGGAGATGTAAGAAGGGAGGAGAACCATATAACATTTTAATTACCAGCACAAAGACATTGTGTTTTGCTGTAAATGTTTTCTGGATTAAGGTTTTCATTATTGCTTTGGTCACCGGCTCAGAACTGAAAAGGTGTAGGAGATATAATAAACCTGTCCCTTCAAGTATCATTGTCTTAATGAATTATTTTTATATGTTGAGCTAGTGGGCCACTTGTTTGGTCATTTATGTGTTGATAATTGGATCAATATTTGAAAAAGGCATCTTGTAAGGGTTTTAGTCATTCATCTGTATGCAGCCCAGAGTTGTTTCCCTAATTCCTTTTTCCACCTGCAGACCTGTTTATATTTGATTTGCTGGTTGGATTTCATTGTTTGTCAGTGGCATGCATCATTCTGACAGACACTGTCATATGGGACTGGCAGCACTGGGAGTCACGGGATAAAGTGCAAAACCAAAGTGGTCAAATCACCTTTTTCCACCTTCCACAAACCCAGTCAGCTCTTCAAATTATGCATATTTTCTACTTCTAAAAATACACAAAGTCCTACCCTATATCAGATTAATGGTTTTGTTTCATTAAGGATTTTGGGATTTTTCTTAGAGAGAAATTAGCATGTATTGCATAATTGCTGTTTAGATTCATGGAATCTGAACTTTGTGTTTTAACACCTTTCTCTCCAGCTCCCCTAATGCCAGAAGCCTTAGCTATAATATGAAAATTAGAAGTAACAAAAACCTCATCAGAAAAGGGCAATGGTGTAATGGTGACAGATGACAAAATGACATCTGGTAGTGTTGGCTGTATATAAAAATAGCAGCATGTGGGAGGGGATAGAGGGCAGAGGAAAAACCCCAAAATCTTAACACCTGAAGCAACAAATTATTTACAGTTCTTAGTTGGTAATGAACATTTTATTTCCCGGTGAGATGTTTAAATTTGAAGTGCTGCACATCTACTGCAGACTCATGTTGCTCTGTGCTTCTTCTTGGCCTTCATGTGGGATCCACTCAGCCTAGCTTTTAGCACTTTCCTCACTTCTGTGTAAACCAAATTTTTCTCTAATCAGAACTTTTTTTTTCACTTGAATGGGGAGTTGTTGACAACATTTGCCTACACTGCAGTGAAGTTTCCACTTAGTGTGTCTGATGGGTTCTGAGAAATCAGCTCAACCATGAACACGTACCTGTGTGAAGCGCACCTAGATGTACGTGGAAATATATCTACATCCAGAGTGCAGTAAGTGTCTTTCTGCTGGTTTTGTCTTTCTTCTCACCAACTGAGCTCCATCCTGAGGAAACCACAGAACTGGTGAGGCTGAGCTGCATAAACTGAAGGTAATGATGGTAGATATGTAGCGACCACTGTTCTGTGGAAATGCTGTAAAGAAAGCAACAAGATTAAGAAGAAAAGCTTCTACTCATAAGGAAAACAATAGTGATTGCAGATGTAGATTGAAAAGCTGGAATTGCTGAAAAGGATTTTTCATTGTGTGTGTGAACCTGTTTTTCTGGTTCTTATTCACAAAAAGTAACTGGTGAGTTGCAGAACCGTAGCTTGGAAAGGATTGAATGCATTGAGACAAGCTGGAGATGCCTCATCCCTCAAAGTGTTCATGGCAGGAGAATTGGAGCTAAATTGTCTTTAAGGTGCCTTCTAAATCAAGCCTTTCTATGATTATAGCCAGGAAAGCCAGGTTTGAGTTTATATGTTGCCTGGTCTGGATCACTGGGTTCTTGTCATTAAAGATAGAAGCAACAGGATGGCAAATTGAAGAAAGGTAGGTGACACATCAGGACAAATAGACTGTATTTCTTGTGTTCCTTCTAGAATAGTTGGCCTGTTGCAGTTTGGTGTGAAAAAAAAGAGAGGTGGTTTATTTTCATGCCCTTTGCACCATGTGTAGTGTGTTTTAGTATTATCAGGAGAGACTTTCAGCTGTTACATTGTTTGGTGAAGATATGCTAAGCAGGCTTCTTGGGTGTGGTAAAATGTGGCTGTATACCTATGAGTTGTCTAGAATCTATTGAGAGTTTTTAAAGCTCAAAATGTCAGTGGTCTCTACAGATGGAGAGCAGCAAATAACAACAAAATTTCAAAAATTGTATTTTGTAAAATACAATTTCCCAAAGTACTTATATAATTCACTTATTATATCTGATTTAGTTTCAGACATTTTTTCCTTGCATCTCTGTCATGGAGACTGGGATGCTGTGGCAACTAATGCAGTAAAACTCTGAAGCTGGAGAATCTCTGCAACTAGCACTGCCACCCCTTCAAGTCCACTAGCAGTGAAGTGAATCACTGGGAATCAGATGAACACTTATGTGCCACTTCATGTGGCACGAAGGCTTCTCCAAACAGGCATTAGAGTAAGACATCACCTTCATGTAAGAGATTCCACAGCACACTTAAGTATAGAGGTATTTTTTCTCTCAGCTGTAGGTTTCCTTGCTTCACTGCTCTGGGTTTTCATGCCCCTGTATTTTAGATGTTAATATAAATTATTCTCCATGGAAACAGTATCTTGGGAACTGGCAGCTATGATACCCTTGCTGTCTTCAATTTAAACAATACAGATCATCCTGTGGCCACATACTTCTCTTTCATGTGTTTCAGGCAAGTGAAGCATTCTGCTGTAGAAAAAGGAGAGGCCAAAAAGATGGGAATTGGTGTGCTAGAAGGGCTGTGAGGCACAATTAAGTGTGCATATTTTAAAGATACTCCAGGAAGTAAAGATGGGGAAATATATTTTTACTTTCTATGCTGTCAATACCAAAAGGCATTGATAATACTTTGAGAAGTGTGGTGGTGTTAAATCTCCCGGGCAGAACTTAAGGGACAGGATATGCACAGTTTATTCAGTGGGACAGGATATGCAGAATGTTTTGCCATAGATCTGGGAAGGAGGAAGACCAGGCTGTACTGAGCAAAATGGTAGAGAAGATCATGTAAAATACCTGCACTAAATAATCTTGTACATCAAGCATTAGAATGGCAAAACTATCTCCATGCTGGTACACAGTTTCAGCGTTTGGAAAGTATTGGAGGTCACCTTACTTCCATAATAACATTTTCCTTTTGTGGCCTTCCAGTGAAAGGTCATTCTGTGTAGACAGCAGCTTAGTACACATTAAGTGTTAGAATATAATCAGTAATATCTGAAAGTAGATTTCAGGAAAAAAAAAAGTTTTAAACAGTAAAAAGTAGTAAGCATTGCTGTTAGGTACAAAAGCTGCAGGAGGTGACCTAATGCTGCTAAGGGGCTTCATCAGTATGAACATTAAGTGAGGAGTCTCTCCTGCTTGTGGCAACTCTCAGTACATGGCAGTCCCACTTCTGAAGTCACGGCTTGGGCAGGTGAGAAGAATTGCAGAGAGGAACCTCCCACTCCCCATCCCCTGGTAATAACAACCTTACCCCAGTCCTTTGTAGTTACAGTAGTTTTGCACAGCAGAGTTTTGAACGGAGATGGAAAATTATTTTCTAATTCACATTGTTGCTTTGTATGAAAGTAAGAATGTTTCAAGTACGTAGAATAGCACCAGCATTTGTAATGGTAAATATTGAACTTCTTACTGCCAACAGGTACATACCTTACACTGTGCCAAAGAAATGAATCCGCAGCCTGAATATGTTCTCTATCAGCACCTATGCTAAGTCTGTCCTCTTAGAAACTAGAGTAAGGATTCTTGTAACCTAGGAAAATAGTTGGGTGTATCTTAAAAATTTGAATGCTGTCGGGTGAGGTGATCTTCCAGATCTGCCTGATTTAAGGCTTTGGATCAATGGTTCCTTCAGCTGAACAGAAATAAATGCTGCACAGCATAAAGTGACAGTACTGACTTCATCTAGAGAAATTGTGGTCATGTCACCCTGACACTGAGCTTCAGCGATCAAAGGACTGGCCTGATTCTTCTGCTTCCCCATTTAATCATGACTCTCAGTGAGAACACTGTCAGTGTTTCTGACCTGTGAGAAATCTAGACTATGAAATCGTTGCTTTTCTGTGGTGGCCTGTCATTGTGGTACATCAGAAAGGCTTTTTTTGTTCTGCTCTGTTTTGCTGGCATGTGGCAGAACAAAGTTGTTCTGCCCCTTAAAGTGTGCAAATAGCTGAACCATGTGTTAGCTGAAACTCTGTGCTCAGATATCTGATTCCCAGCTGTGACATTTTTTCCCTTAACCTTTTCTAAAATAATTTTCTCTTAGAAAAAGGAACCAGGGCAAGCAATCAGTTTCAAGTTTTATCCAAAATATATAGCAAACCAGCATCTTAATTTTTCCATTTCAGACTTTTTTTATAATTTTAGACTTGAGCTTTTCCTTGACAACTCAGTATGACTATGCATATGAGCATTTATTTTTGGTTCTAATTGCATTAGATAAGGAATTTCTATGGCAGTTGCTAATAGGAAAAGCAATTATTTAAAATGTCATTTGAACCTGTTGTTTGCCCCCTGAGGAATGCATTTATCTTTGACTTACTAAGAATAGGTAAATCCAGTGATACAAGATTGCAGGTTTCTGCCCTGTCCCCTTCATCCTGTTACATGAATGATGAATTTTTTAACCATTTTCCAATGCAAATAAATGTTAAGAATTTTAAGATATTTTACAGATTTCTAATACTTTCAGTATAAACTGAGAGCTTCCAAGGATTGGGGGTGCAGAGAACAAAAGAAAGCTGTAGCTTTGATTTCTAACAATTAAAGGAAAAAAAAAATAGAGCAGACTCTAGTATCTGTCTCCCACAGCTGTTCTTCTTAGTGAAGTGTCCCTAGAAACAGTTTCAGCCTCTGTTGCTGAATGTCCTGTGTTCTCCTGATTGCAGGGGAATCCGGCTGAAATGCAGTATGAAATGGTGGGTGATACGTGGGGCAAGAGGATCTCTTGGGGCAGAGGAAAATTGCCCTGGAGCTGAGACAGACTGAGGAAGCAGGTGAGGAGCTCGGGCTTCCCACCCCACAAGTTCCTTGCCCCCATCCTTGCAGCCACAAGCCTGAGCTGCCGCTCTGGTCATGGAAATGATCGAATTCTGTGAGTGTGCACTGGTTTGTGTCCTCAAGTGTATGTGTACAGGACACAGTTAAGTGAAATGGGGTCTGAATGGCTGGGCAGCCCCTGTGCCTCTCTCAGCTCACACGGATGTGCAGCTGTTTTTCCCTCCATGGATCTCATCAGTCTCTGCACCTTGCCCGCCTCCTCCTGCGCTGTACCTGTCGCTGCGGGCTGTGCCGGTGCCTCGGGGTCTGCCTGTGGGACAGAACTCCTGGCAGATTTAAACACAGCTGGGCCTCTTCCTGCTCCATTTCATGATATTTGCATTAGCAGCACTGCCTCTCTTTAGTGTTAGTTTATGCACATTATGGGTAGCCATCAATAATGTTTGGGTCAGAAGGGAACCTTAAAGATCATCTCACTCCAACCCGCCTGCCATGGGCAGGGACACTTTCCACTGGCCCAGGTTGCTCAGGGTCCCTTCCAGCTTGACCTGGTTTTGTTGGTTTTTCTGCATATACTTCAGCAGTGTATTTAGTGAAATTTGTGCATTTAATCAGTGACCAGGCAAGATGGAAGCCTCATAATTTACACTTCTGTAGCACCCGTTGCCCTGAGAGTACAGGCTGAGCTGAAACAGCGAGCTCCCCTGAGGGACTTTGGATTACTTTGCCAACTTCAGGCGAGTTGAAACCTCTAAACCTAAGGGATGAATCATATCATTGCTGAAGGAAGGAACAGTAGGGGGTCCACATTACTTGAACTGAGTATTGCTGTTGCCTATCTGGTCATCACAACCTGGGACAGGAATTCCTGCAGATCAGAAGTAAGGATCTGGGGGATTTTGCCACAAGGCTCTAAAGGAAGAATTAGTCCATATATGAGCATCTCTAACATGAAAATGAAAAACTTTGCCCTCCTGACTCTTTCTATGTGAGAAACCACATTATTAGTGTGGGGGAAGGCAGTTTAAGCATGTCCTGAAGCACTCATGCTAAATTTCAAAGATGTAAGGCCTTCTAAAGTCTATAATTTTGCATATAAATAAATGTGGCCATGGAAAGAAAGGTCAGTCATATATACATAAATGTGAAATAACTTCCTTTGTCATGTACATAAAAGAATACAGTTTATTCAGGAATGCAGGTATATCACATACCATGATTCTGTTTGGCAATTTATTGGATTGATTCCCCAAAAATGAAAACATCATTGGCAGACTCTTCTTCGAGGTGTTTCCTAAGAGTTTTTGGATGGTCTAAATATTATTTTCCTCAGGGAGGCAAGCGAAGGCAGTCAAAAGAGAATGCAGCAAATTGTAAAAAACTGG